>VYZV01041378.1:2161-21585 GCA_013401275.1 Pandion haliaetus | reverse complement strand
GTAATTTTCATTCATGAAAAAGGAAAAAAAAAAGCAGTGGAAAAAAAAAAAAACTTATTTAAAAATAGGAGCACAAAGGACTGTGGAAGAGCTCCAAGAGAGTGAAAACTGTCTTAGAAACTGTAAACAAAGAATGGTTATCAGTGGGAAATACCTCAAGAATCCCATGGAAACAGACCAAATAATATTTTATGAATTGGCTCCTTTAAGCCACACTTTGTAGACTTTCAAATAGCCTTTGGAACCCATGTTCCTGAGATCTGGTATTCATAATAGTCAGCTTAACCTTTCTCACTATGCTAATGGCCTAAATTAAGAGAAGTAAATCTGAATGCAATGGTTTAGAGATGAACTCTCAGTGTCACACATCAATTGCACAGCTTTGGCTTCACAGGTCTTACAGTCATCAAGCCCAGGATCCATTTTATTTGCTTTGCCCGGTTCCCAAACTTTGCAGGAGATCATAGGAACTGAGCAGACACCTCCTCCCTCAGGCCCTGAAGACACTGAAGGACTTCTGTTAAACCCAACCAACCAACCACCACAAAACTACTTTTCATGCTTACATAAAAGTACAGAACACGACCACCAAAAGCCATTCCATACCTTCCTTCCTAACCCCCACTGCAGACCCAGGACTTCCATTTGCCCACAAGCAGCAGCAGCAGGGCAGGGTGCTCACAGCCAGGACAGGCCCTCTCACCTGCTGCTGCTTTCAGTACCAGGAGAGACTGCAGCCATCTTAACTCTCCTGTTAAATACACAGCTTTCACCCAAATATGGTACTACTGAAAAAGACAAGGGTAACTTAGCTCTTTGATTAGTTTTTGTATTATGACATAATATTGTTACCCACAAATGTTTTCTAGTATCACATCGTTTATTTTTTAAAAAAAATACTTAAAGTAAGTTTCATGGGAATGAGGGAGCTGGACTTCACTGGTGGAAATACTCAAGACATACACACTTTAAAAATTCTATGGGGGCCTCCAGCCAAGGCTTCCTCTACAACAGACAACAGGTAAGAACACAGTAATAGAGCATTAAGGCTATGAGTATGTAGAAATACTGCACAGCTGAAAATAAATACTACTTTTAAAGATTATGTGATTTCTATGAGTTCATGAAATTTAATTGCCTTTGGGGTTTGATAAAAGCAAGATGCTACGTGCCATGCAGCCCAATCTAACAAGCACTGAAGTGAATGGGAAGACTTAGCTGACTTGAATGTTTCTTGTGATGACTACATCTTTGGTGATGGAATGGTCTGAGCTGCCTCCTTTGAATAACTAGGATTTTAAAAAGCAAGATCCTAGGCAAGATGGAGCCAAGACATAAAGAATAGCTCCTGTCCTGGTTGCTTAGGCACGTTGAATTTGCAGAGGAGGATTCTGGTTTGAAAAACTAAAGAAAAAAAACCTGCCACATTTTTCACTTTACTGATTTTGCACAGTCTGAATATCTCTGCAGATATGAAACTTCGCTGCATGTATTTCTTACTGCAATGTGTATTATGCCAACTTGCCCTTTTCAATTACTGTTTTTATACTTTTTCTATTCCCTGTTCTTCACAGGAGGGGGAAAATAATAAAAGAAAAAAAGACTGCTGTGTCACCCGCTTAAAAGAGCTGCTACCTACATCAGGTACTCAACTGTGGTACTATCACAGAAACCTCTTTAGGAAATTCTCTCTCCATCAAACTAAACACAGCAGTCCAAAATAAGTTTTTGAAAATATTGTATTTTAGGCCCACTTGGTTATTTCAATGAAATAGCATTTATTTAAGGAATAACAGGGAGATAATGGAACCCTTTCCAGTTAGGTTTCAAAATCAACTGCCAGAAAACATGGACAGAAGTGTTTGAGTTGCTTCCTACTATGGAGCATCACAGTAACAGAAAGTTTGGTTTTGATAACTAGTAACTTCACAGAATCATAAGTTAAATGAATTTCAAGAATTACTTAAGAGATACATTCTTCCAAATGCTCCAGTATTGATGCAACTGAAATCCAAACACAATCATATCTATTCTAAAACACACAAATTTCTTACTGCTGCTGACCTAGAATGAATTTAAAGCCTCCTCTCTTACATCTACTGATGACAGGGCCTTGATGACTGTATTTCTTTGTTAAAAAAACCCACAGTATGATCCCAGTTAATGATCTCAAAAAATGCTGCAGGTTTGGTGGGTTTAGTTTTTGTTCATTGGGGGGGCAGGAGAACTGCTGTTTGGTTTTGGTTTTTTTTTTTAATTTTAATAAGTATACTGTGGGATTTACCCTCCCCATTTTCTTATGCAGGTTGATAACCTAAAATAGCCCCATGGAGCAGGGGCAGTGAGCAGGCAGGTGCTGTCCTCTGACCTCTGGCAGGCATGACTGTCACACACGGCCGCCCAGCCTTCTTCAGCCCCAGCAGCATCAGGGTGCACGCTTCAGCTGCTACACTTCTCCAAGGTATGAAACTCTGAGCCAGTCCTCCCCATCTCAGAGGTACCAGTTCTGGCTGTTTGGGGACAGACCTCTTCACACACCCAAGGCATGCATAAAGTACTGCTCACTAACCCTTCAAAGAAAGGAAACAACAAAGCAAAAGCAAACAGGGTACAAAATGAGCAAGAGAGCAATTGCTGGTGATCCAAATGCTTTATCTGAAGGATTATGCTGGACAAGACTGTGTCCACAGTGTTGTATATGCAACAAGTAAAATACACTAGCAGGACTGTAACTCCCCAAAATACTGTAAAATGCAGGAAGTGGTAAATTCTTCCAGGTAGCAGCCAAAACCAGCGCAGGGTAAGAACAAAGATCAGGGCCTCCCACTAACCGAATACAGAAGCAATACGTAAGATATCCTGTTTGTTTCTCTGAGGGACTCAAGATACCAGCGTTGTCATGAGTACTATAAGCTTTCTTTGCTACTAAGAGTCCTTGTTTGACTAACTTTTCAACGTGATATTTCACAAAGCTGCTTACCGTTGCCCACTCCCTGTCCACAGCCCCAAGGTAAAGCACAGCTTTCCTCCCTGCACAGCTATGCTTGTCAGCCAGTGTTATGCATTTAAGCAGCACTCATGCATACTGTCACACATTGAATAAATACAGTATCTTTTTATTTAATATCTAAATATAATACAAAGTAATAGTATGCTACTATTTAGGTCACTATAACGACAGCTACAGCAACAATTGATCATTTTAATACAAATTAGGTCTTATATAAAATTCTGTGTTCATAAAAACTCCTGTCAGAAATTTGCTGTAGAAAATTCTAAGGTTGAATATCAAATTTGTCCTCTCCAATATGTTATTCCTTTGCTTTGACTGGGCCTAAGCTGGGTTTGCTGCCAGGAAAAGGATGCAACTGAACCTCCAAAAGTTCATTAGGCTTTTAATCTCTTATTTCTTAGTGAAAAAACACACAACACGACATTTTGGTTGTGTGAAGAGGTCTCAAGTATGTCATTATAGCTTGCGTGTTTACAGTACATTTTAACAAAACATACAATCAGCTTAATAGAATATCTATTACCAAATAAAGTCCAATAAATAAAATACATTCTTAAAGTTATTTGCAAACAAATGGCACAGTCATGTGAATTGACTAAATAACTGTTAAACACAAAATGAAAGTGTGATAAAATACACAAATACTGATAGAGAAAATGAAGTCTTTTTTCTCCAGCAAAGCTCCTCAGCTACCAGAACTGATTTTCAAGCAAAGCTCCTCAGTTAAAGCTCTTAAAGGAAGTCATTTTAGAGGAAAACTGCTCTCTCTGTTATTACAAATAACAATAGATAGGCACAGACTGGAGTGAATTTATAGCTGTGTATCACTCTTGGGACCCTGCTTCTGTTCATAAACAACTCAGATACACTCTCATGGTCTGTGCTGCTAGCAGAGCCCCTAGAGGGACTTAAAACTTTGTATTCATGCAGCAACTATCCATTATGCTATATATTTTAGATGATGAAATTAGCACCCAGGAGATACATTCTCAAAACATTACACGGGGTTTTAGCTCTGTGACTCCCCTTGATTTGAATGGCACGTGTGGTTAAAACCTTTGAGAATTTAGCTTCAGATACTTATCTCAGTGGCAATAACACGAATATTAAGGTCTAATGCTCCTAACCCTGAAGCACTATTGCTTAATCCATGTTCTTGATGCTGCCATCTTAGTTCTCCTGAAGAAAGCTCTTTCCCTCCCCATTCATTGAATTATTCAATTAAAAGCGATAGGACTACTTGCATAAAATGACACTATTCAGTAGAAGAATGGTGACAGCATTAATACACCCATCCATAGAGTCACTAGAATGTCTTCCGAAAAATTATCAGCTGCAGTACTTACACAGTACATGTCAATTCTACAGAAGATAGGATTTGAATTAAATTATGCATCTCAATTTGCAAAGGGCTATTGTTTGCCAACTCATGGAAATTAAGGGACTGAAACCTGTATTCAACCATGGCATGATTGCTCCATTTTTCTGGGAGCAGTCCTATGCCAAGAAAACAATGTCTATAAGGCATTCGGAGATATCAGGACCAGCATTAGGATTACAGTAAACAGCAAGGTGGTGGACTTTAATCTCGTGACACTGTGGTACAACAAAAACAGTGGCAAGACAAGCATCACAAGAACAGAAAAAGAAGACATTGCTCTTTTGGATAAATATAAAAACAGTTGCAATTCTACTGTTCCCAATGAAAAAAAAAACCAAACAGTGTTATCTAGGTAAGAGCCCCACCTATTCCTAAAAGATAAAGCCATAAAGCTAGAAATATTCATAGGAATTCTGGAAAGGAAAGACAGCATCCTCTTTTGTCAGTGCTAACAGGCAGAAAGGGAACGCTCCTTCCTTACTAGAAATTTGATTAGCTGTTTCATTCTTTCTAAACATTCATCTTCTTAGTGAAATGCAGCCTTTAGTGCATTCTGAGTTATGAACAGGTTTGTGACACCTGTCAGTGCTCAGAGCTGCTCTGACTTCTGCCTGGCAGGGCCCATATATTCCCTTCTGACTCTGCCTCTGGGGGTGAGTGTGTGGGTGTATGTGTGAGAGTGGGGGGGTGGGGGTGAGAGACAGAAAAACTGCCATTGACAGAAAAGATGTCGTCTCCAAACAGCATGAACCCCATTCTCAGTGTTTTAAATATCTTTAGAGAGCATCTGGCCCTCTGTATTCTCTTACCCTCTCTTCTTGCCATGTCTTTTCTTGTACCACAGCCATGCCCTTGGTGGCAAAATTGGTTTGAATTCCCTCTCTCACCCCTATTCTTCTGGTCTGAAGAGAGATGAAAAAAAAGGAACATTGGAAAAAGCTGCTACAAAAACTAGAAGCAACTTTAGTGGGAGCTACACCTCATTTCAGCAATATGTCAACTCAGCTTTTACTGCTATCTTTGCTACAAGTCTTTTGGCCCACTGGACAATACACTTCCCCTCTTGTCTCTCTCATCGCACAACTATGGCAGGATGTGAAATGAAAAGGTGGGGCAACATGCAAGCCTATCCAGCAGAGAACAAGGGTGTTCTGACAATATCCATTTAAAACCAACGGGTTGGATGCACTTTTGCATACTTAATGGGTATTCTTCAATATAGAAAAATTAAAAAAAGAAACCAAAACCAAACCACATTAACAACTTGTTTTAGATAGCTCAATCTGCCCACAGAAGATTCAGAGAATTCTACAGGCCAACAGCAAAACTATTTTAATAATTAAAGCAAGCCAGTCAATCTTCACAAGCCAGTAACTAAACAGTGTCTCTTTCCTCTTCACAGACAGCAAAATGCACAGCATTCTTTATTAAGCCAGATAAATTATTTTCTTTGGCCAAAATCAAAATAGCATTTACTATTAAATTCTCTGAAGTAATATGCTCACAGTGGCTGCTGACTTCAAATTTTAAGTATGATTGTATAGAAATTTAGTTCCAGTTATTTTTCTGCCCAGAAGCTAAGAAATTAGTGGCAATTGCATTTGAAAATCTGTTCCCTTTAATGTTTTTTTCACAAAGTAGTGCCTCTCAGATGCTGTACTGCTTATAGAGGTTTTTCATAATGGCAAATGGTCAGCTGCACTTGCTTGTATTCCTGATGTTCAAAGTAATTTAATGCCAACTACCATTCCTGAAAGCCTTCAAAATTTCCTACAAATCCAAATTCAATTATGCTAGTAGAGACTAATCAGTGACTACATGAGTGTTCTCTTGGTTATCTGGGACACTGTTCAAAGCCACAAATGCAGCACTTTTGAGTATTTTTCTCCAGCAGGGANAAAAAAAAAAAAAAAAAAAAAAGAAGAATCACAGCAGATAAGCTTCCTCATCACAAATCTGCCCCTCCTCTACATTTACTTTGCCAGCTAGAGAAACTGAATAAAAGAGAGACAAAGCATAGGTTGAAACACACATACAGGAAGGAACAGAAAGGCAAGGGCAACTTTAGAACCAAAGGGACATTAAGATTCTACAAAGGCACATGGGTCATGAGTTGGATTTCAGTAATGGGAAGTGTCAATAAAGGAAATGAAGCCTAGTGATGCAGAAGAGCAATACCAAGATATCCATGTAGTAAGTATGTGAAGGAGAAAGGAATGGAAAAAACCATTAGCTTCAGTAAAGTAATGTTTTTGGGAAAAAACATGCACATATAAGCCACAAGCACACATTTGTTTACACCTTCAGCTGCAGTGGTCACTGCCTCCAGCTTTATGTCCAACCTCCCCTGGTAGTTAGCAGCTCTCTAGGTCTACTATTGGATATGCCTATCCATCAAGCACCTGCACTGCTTTTATATAAAGGATAATAAACTTAGAACAGCCTAACAAGGAATATTGTGTTATCCAAACCAGTAAGGTAACTGGAGGCAGGAGCCAAAGAAAACAGCAATCAGACACAGTCTGGCATTTGTCACCATCCACTATCATCAATGACACAGGATTATAGAAGAGAATTTAGAAGAGAATTACTGGAAGACATTAGGGTTTTACTCAAACATCTGAGAATTATATTAAAGTCATATTTGCAGTAATACACTTACAGAAAATTAATGTTCTCCCTGTCGCTGCAGGGAAAGCATAGGAGAAGCTGCAGGCACTTCAGACAGAATCATCTATCACTCAGTATCAGGACCTGGTTTGGAGGCTAGTTCTGGGCTCCCTCAGTTCCCAATAAAAAGCCAAGGGTCCTTATCCATTTAAGGCCAAACCTGTCATGAATCTGGCATCAGCTCTTCTTTAACCAAGGAGTGAGAAACAGTTCTGATTTTTCCACAAAAATACCAAATACAAATTATTCTTCTCCCCCAAAGGAACAAAAAGAAATGATTGATCTATGAAAAGAGTAAGTCTCCCTGTGCAAAGGTAAATAATGTAGTCATTACATATAACCTGTTTTTAAAAAATCCTGTTCACTCCCATAATTTTACAGGATTTTATTGAATACTTTAACAGCCAGGACTTCTGGCAATTGCAACTTATTTGATACTGCAAATTTAAACCTGGAAAAGGCATTAGCTTTGTAAGAAGGGCAGAAAATTAAAGCCTCAGATGCTTATTCAGCAGAAGATGCTCCTTGTTTCCTCTGATTTTGTAGACAGGCAATATTCCATTATCAACCTTATTTTGAAGTCTAATACACTGCTGATTTTCCAAACTCACATTAATTACACTTTGAGTGAATAGCAGGTGGGGTTGTGGCCTGTGGATTTGTACTGTCTGGATCTCTGCTACAAAAGCTTCACAAATCAGTGTTTTAAAACTCTGTGCTTCTCAGCACAGCAGGTATCAAGCCCCTCCACAGTTCAGCTACAGCTATGCTGAACTTACAGCTCCACAGAAGTGACCCTCCTGGCTACTGAAGGCTCTACTTAGTGGAAGCTTTTCATGTCCAAATAAAACCTTCAGAAATCTGGTAACTTCCAAACTCTTCAGCTTCAGAAAAGCCCTCACCACACTTAATTTCACAAGCCTCAAAGAGCCCAACATTTCTACTTCTACAATAAGCCACTTCAGCATGATGCTAAAGAGAAAACAATTACTATTTCCATCCCTACCCCCAGCAACTCTTATGTACCATCCCACTCCATTAAACCGCTAAAGAAACACAAATGTGGTATGGATTATGACAAGTTCTTAGCCTACTCACACAAAAGAAATTACAGCCTCATCAGCTCCAGCTGCCCAGCTCATGAAATCAAAACCCTCTTATTGCTGAGAATAGAGAAACGGTAGAAGAGGCTTTCTGTTGGTTGCTATGTTTAATGGCCTTTGCCTGCTGCAAATTCTGGTATCTCCATTTATTTTGCCTTCCCCTGAGAGCATTCAGCACAAACCTGAATTTGCCACAGAGACCCCTGTCCCTGCCCCTGCACAGCCATGATCTCCCTCCCACCCTGGGAATGCTTGGTTTGTGCTCTATTCAAGGGCTTTCTTGATTACAGACCAATGCCAATATTGAGCAGCACTTCAAATTATTTGAGCAGTTATGGCATGAAGCCAAAATACAAGTGATAAAAGACTTTATGTGCATGTATGTCTGAGGAGTGTAATTTGATCGCAACACAAAAATGTGGATGTGTTTTTAAAGGCAAGGAGGTAAAGATAGTTGGCACAAAGTAGTAAGAAATTTGTAAGATCAGGATCTTACCTGTCTCTTTGAAAGAAGATAAGCATGGCTACGATACTGAATAATTTAGATGCAATTTCCTAGTGGGGCTCCATTCAGCTGTCCTTATTTAATATCACATTGAATATAATCTCACTCTTAAGGAATTAAAAAAAGTACTATTATATACAGGTCTGAGTTCTTTGACAGTGTGAGCAAGTTTTTTAGTTTCTATGAATACAAATGGCTGGTTTTGTTCTGTTGTTTTGGTTGCCTTTTTTTTTTAATTATTATTATTAATGTAAAATTGGTGGCAGATGGAAGAGTTATTCTCTGTGTTATTCTCTATATTTGAAGCAATTCCTGGGAACTGGATGTTGGGAACGGAGATTTCTGGAAGACAGGAGTGTGCGTGACGTTTGTAGCTGCCTCTTCTTCCATGGCTTGTGTATTTGCATGTAATAAAATAAGTTACAAAAATTCTGCCTCACTGATTTCTGGTATGGGGTCAAGCTGTAATGTTAACAGGATGCTGATAGACTTCCAGAAAGATGGCAATATCATTAAAAGAAAAAGCAACAACATGAATCCATAACAGCTTTCTGGGGGAAATAGGAAATTTCAACTTTTGAGACAAAAGGACTTGTACAAGGTAAGAGTAAATAGGAGAGACAAATTATAGCAACTGTCTCCCTTCCTATCTTGTTTCTCTTATGCTTTCAAGCACTGCCATCCTTTGTGTCCTCCCCTCATGTTTCATTTAAAAACTCAAAGTCACCAAAAGAGTTTTCACAGAATGTTCTTACTGAAATTTTTTTTTTTTTTTTTTTTTTAAGTGATTCCTATAGGCTCTGGTTTCATGTGTTGCTTAATCAGCACCCCTGGAAACACCACCTCCTGCCAATTGATTGACAGGAAGCATTGCTTATTGTTTCCAGTTAAGCTAATTCAGAAAAAAAAAACCACACCCAAACCAACAGGGGGGGGTTCTCACTGAGTAGGAATGAATATGATAAACAAAAGCACTATAAAAGATCATTTAAGCAGTCACCCTCCCTCCACATGCAATGCTAAGTGATAAAAATCTCTACTTTGATACAGGTAGTTTGTCACAGGAAGAAAACAGGAAAAGCATAAGCAAGTAAAGTATTTCCACTTTCTTTTTCGAGGCCCAGTTATTAATGAGTTCACACAGTCTCAAGCAAAAATAGTTTGTTCACTGATGCCACTTTTTCCTATCTTTTGGCGCCATATGCACCTAAAGATTTTGTAGAAGGGAAGGAACACGCTAGTTAGGGGAACACAAGCTCACTGTTTTACAGCAGAAGCCTTCTAGGCCAAACATGCTGCATGAAAGGGGGCTGGGGTGGAAACAAAAGGCAAGCAAGCCGCTTTCTTGGCCTGCGTCTCATCCCTGAAGTTGTCTGAATACATCAAGTTCCTATGGGACCATAGACCACTTAGGAATAGCCACATTTGTGCTTTCCCACCTCTCCCCAGGTCCAGTCTCTATGCATGGAGGTTGGCATGTTCAGGGAAGGGCTGGGGACTCTTCATGACAATGGAACTTCTGGCTCAAACAAATCTTGTGGGTTTGAACTGCTCTAGCATGGTGACAGAGACAGACCCAGGGTAAAGGGTAATGCTCTGTGGTCTGACATTATTTCCAGACAGATGAACCATGCATCACAAACTCACGCTCACTAATTGTCTTTCAAAAATGAAGAGTTAGGTTGTGGGGAAAAACAAGGACAATAAAGAAGTGTTAAAACTTTGTCTCTTGATAGTTCGTTCAATAAGGATAATCAGGTGCATAAATATTTCTAAAATTTCCAAGTAAAATAAAGTATCAATACAGCATTTGTTTGTCTGAGTTTTGCTGCTGCCTAAATTAAAAAAAAAAAAAAACCACCACATTTTATAAACATAAAAAATTAAAATACATCTAGCAAAAAAATAAAATTGGTGGCAAAGCACAGAAACAAGGGGAAAGATTTTCTCAAAAACTTTACAGAAATGAAAGGTGTAATTTAAAAAAAATAAAAAAGCCTTACTAGGATCTATGCTGTGTAATTTCATGTTGACACTTTTTTGTTGAATTTTTTTTTTTTTGCTAAAATTTATGCCCAGCTGTAGTGCTAGTAACACAAACCCTCAGCAACAGGCCTCAAAACCCACTGGGAAATGTGAGCTCCTTTTGTGAGTTCTTTTGATTGTGCTGATAAACCCTACAATGAAGAATGCAAGCTTGAATTTGTTTTTTAAATGTAAACTTGTAATATCTCCAGTCAAGGTAACGTATTTTGCTCTACAAGGAATACTGTCATAGATGTACATCTTTCATACACGGGAGGGAGAGAGTTACACACAACCTTTGCTGTGGTAAACACCACTAATATTTTGTCCGCAATGCTACTTCCTAGAGTAGCTCCAGTAAATGCAAGAGAAATCCCGCAACAGAAAAACTGTCCTAAGAGAAATTGCTTTTTGCTTTCCTCCAGTCAGGGGCTGACTTCTCAGTCTTTCAGCTTAGGAGTATATTTCTTACAAATGTTTCTATCCTATTTTTTGTAAACATGGGTGTTCTTATTTTAAAAGGAAATGTCTAATCCGTTCTTGAATCCTGCTAAGCTTTTTGGTACAATGATATCCTACAGCAGTGAATACCAATCCACCAATCCTTACCTTCTCTGCAATATCATTTTTAAAATGGCTGATCAGAACCTAATGCAACATTTAAAACTGTAGTAAACAATTGATTCCAAATAGAGAATTACAATATTTTCAGATTTATTTTCTAAAATCCCATTCTCTAGGCTTATCCAACTTAATGAATTTTACTGACCACCATGTTCTACTTCAAAGGCATATCTATTTAACCTTTCCTATTTAACCTTTCCACAAAGATACCTAGGCCTTTTTCCTGAGCTATTACAGTTAATTACACGCCTGTACTCTCTATGAGCAGTTGAAATTATTTTAATGTACTTTACTTTGCATTAGTCAATATCACATTTCACCTTCCATTATGCTGACCACTAGCTAAGCTTTAAGCCATGCAGTCTTCTTCAGTCTTAATTTTCCTAAATAAATGCATAATCTGAAAAGTCATTACTACTTACCTCTTTTTTTCCACAATACAAGACACTTTGACCCACCATAGGCAAATAATATGCATGAGCATGAAAGCAAGCTCAAGGGCAAGAAAAAAAAAATTCAGGAAAAGCAATTTTGTTGTTAAGTTTGAGGTCATATCTGACTTGGAAAAACATTGCACACTAATAAGAGGACCTAATCCTTTTCCAAACCAAATTTAGTGCTCATAAGTCTTCCTATAAACAAAAGTCCTCATTTTACATTTTGCCTCTCAAAACATTAGATGTGTGTCTATATGAAATCCATATCCGTGAAATCTGTACGCTCACTTACATCTCAATTACTTCGCAGACTTTTCTTTATTATGAGGCATTAATATGAATAGAGAATTAGGAGTATCATCCTTGCCTGGTGTGGGAATATCTAGCTGTCAGAAACTCAGTCAAGACCACAACTTCACCATGTAAAGGTTTCTGAAGTGTCCCCATCCAGTAACTTAAGGTCATAGTTGGGAAGAATGGGATTTCAACCAATACTGAAATATAGGTGAAAGCTTTCATCTGCTGGGTCAGCAGCTGAAGTATTTTTGTAGTCCTATAAATTTATTTAAAATAAGTGTTCAAAAAATCTGCCCTGTAAGAAAGGTTTAATATTTGATGGTAAGCATCATGTGAAAAACTAGACAGAATGCCCTTTTCACTATTAACAGCAATGAGAAAAAACTAAGGCATTATATGCTTGAAATAAAGTTATATTTTAAGAAAGCATCAGCCAATCTTTTATTTTTCCTATGAGCCATTCCCTAGCGCTAGCAGTAACACATAGTAAGGCCTTTGAGGGCATTTCACTTAATAGAACATGGTGTATCCTGTTTCATCTAAAGAAAATACTTAACTGTTTTATAGAACTACATTGCCTATCGTCATAACCTCAACATTTTGAAAATAGAATATGTTATCAGAGATGATTCAATTACTTTCCTCTTCATTACAACCACTTCTGGTATAAGTCTTACCACAAGAAGCCACCAGATTTTCTGTACTGAACTAATTTCCCATCACTATTTTAGAGGTAGAGGCAAAAGCTATGAGAAGCAAAGCTCCTGAATGAATCTATAATCAGTTTTAAATTTATATTAACATACTGTACGTTAATGCTTCATACTCTTAGTAGTGTATACAGAGATGTAGTAAGTAAAATGGTACTGGGATGCATTCTAAATTTGCATATGAGACTTCTGAAGAGCGAAGAGTTACCAGCTTTTAAAGATTGCCCTTTTCTTTTAGTACTACACTATAGTAAGCACTGTACCTCAGAAATAGTATAAGAATTATCATTTGGGAGCTTAGAAAATTATTCACAATATGTTTTGCATTGAAAGCATTCTATCTACGACTGGAGTGTCTTGAAATGGGGTTCTAATTTAAATCATCAGGTATATTATCATGTTTCTATGGCCTTTTCAGGACTGATTCAAGCTCACAATCATGACTGTCACTACTATGTTATCTTGGAATATCAGTTTACTATGCATGTTGTCTATGTGTCAATGGCCAACTTTAAGATACACACGAAGAACAAAGTTGAGACTAATCTTGGGTATGACTACAAAATTCCAAATGTGCATAAATCAAGTTACTGCCATATCTTGCCCCACCACTCATTTTCAGCTGTTCTGATAACTGTATCTGATAAACAGATAGAAAGAAGAACCAAATGCTGCATTAGTGTCTTCATCAAAAAAAAAAAAAAATCACACAGCTCTTTCCCCTCCCACCACCCAGAGGTCTGAGTCTATGTACCAGCTTCACCTGTGCAGTATCAAAAAGCAGAGGTAGAAATCCTTCAGTGCTTTTTGTAGATTATCTCATTATCATATTTTCTTGGAATTCTCCTCTCAGAAAAAAGAAAACTGTGTTGGTTCACACCAGTATTTCAATCTGCCTGTTGTTGTTGATACTATTTTTAGCTTCCACTCTGTATTTTCTCATTTTTAACTTTTCAACTAGTGGAAACTGTTGCACACACTGGTGGCAACTGTGACCTCAAATGGTCACAGTAAACACCTTATAGCAAGTCAGAGTAATAAAGGATTGCTTTACCACCTCAGCTGTTCATAGAGAAAAAACTAGCCAAGTACAATTCTGAATGCATCTTCAGGCACAGACTCATACAGAAACTCATTAGAACTTCTCTACTCATCATAAGAATTCCGATTAAGCTAGAAAACATATAACGCTTCAGGCCAAACAAGCAAGTGTGTCATTGTATATAGATCTGTTTTATGTAATTCTTGTAAATCATCTTCCAGAAGATGGCTTTAAATGCTGAAGCGTAATTAGGATAATTACTGCTTTACAAGTAGCAGGAAGTTGTATCTAGTAGGGACAAACGAGACAGTTTTGAAGAGATGGGGGAGGAATATGAAAGAAAACACATAAACCCAAACTCTGGTGCTGAAAAGATTCAGAATTAATTTCAGACAATGTAAAGAGTTTGCTTCGTCTTGGAAATACTTCATTTTAGTGACAATATTCCCTACAGGGCTAACAGATTCTTTTAAAAATATGCTTGGCTCCCTGGAAGTCCTGTTAGATATCTTAAAAATTGAAGCATTCAGTAGAGTGAGAAAATAGGGTAAAGAGCTGCAATTCAGTGTGACCCTCTGACAAGAGCAGGGTTGAGGGAAATCACTGGAAACATGACATTATCACAAAATAGTTAATGTGCTTCTTATAGTAAAAAGATTGATTTACAGCAAGTACCAGACAACATCAAGCCATAATATACTTGGATACCCTGACACGATATACAATGTGACTGTTGCATACCTTTGCAAGAAGTGCAAACTTCAGAAAGTTTAAAAAAAAAACAACCCCCCCTGCCCAAACCAAGGACAACCCCCAAATCCCATCCCTCCTCCCTGCCCCCCGAGCATTGTGCTGAGAAAGCAAACATGGATATGAAAACAATTAGTACCCCCTGCCCAGGACTCACTCGGCAACTTGCATCCTTTTTGAGGTTTGATCCTAAAAGATGCACCAGCTGGGAGTATGTCTCCTACAGCTTTATAAATTATTTTGTTGAATTTGATGATTAGTACAAAGTAATAAACAGGGGTAGGAATATAGGGACTACACCACACAGGAATGTTAAGTATGCTTGAACTCAGCTATCCTGGGGGTTTTGACAAAGCTCAGATATATTCTGCAGCCCAACTTATGTACCAGGATATCAGAATCTTTTGAGATTCTTTAATAGCAGCCTCAGTGCTAATTTTATGCTAATCTCTTACTGTGCACATCCATGATCATTAAGACTTCTGGAGATTGGATATTACATACAATAGCTGATCATTTGTTAAATAGAGAGTTAATGGAAAATATCTGATAAATTTAAACACTAACTTTGTACTTGTTTCCTGTACAGCTGTACACAATAAGAAATTATCTGGCTAGCATTAATGTACTCTATTTTTGCATGCTTGCTTTTCTTAACTAATATGTCACAATATAAAAGCAGACCTTTTTAGAGAATACAAGGTTATTCAGATGAAGTCATGTTTCTTTCCAGTTCTATATTACAAGAACAAAACTGCTACATAATCTGAAAGAATAAAATAATTTCCTGTCTTTGATTTACCTGAATGTCATTAAATCTCAGTTTAACTAATTTCATTTCCCCAGATTAATCCCACCTCTTGAGATAATTTTTAAAGTTGTTGCCCATAACAAAGCTCTCCTGCTGATAAAATTGAAAAACCTGTTGTTTCTTGGCTGTGCTGATCAACTTTACTCTTATTGCCAAAGATAAACATCCCAAAGCAATCAAAACTGCACTGAATAAAATCCTGGATGTGCATAATTTGTTCTTTAATTTGAGTAAATGTAGCCTTCAAAGATTACATACTCGTGTGTAAGTGGTAGTTAAGTTTTATAAAAGTAGCCTTTAAGTTTCCACAATACCAGTATATATCTGCCTTTCTTGGAAACTAAAATACAACTCTGCTTCCACAGAAAGAAAAACAATTTTGTCTAAATTCAGTTCTGCTTAGAAATCTGTGCTCTGGAAGAAAATAAAATAATTACATTTAAAAATATTGTTTTGTGACTTCTGCAATTCCATTCATACGCTGGGGACCTGAGGGACCGCTTTAATTTAGTTTTATCCCTCATGGTTCAAGGCACAGGGCTCTGCTTTCACTGGTGACTGCTCAACCAACTCTGCCCCCGAACCAATTCCAGCAGTATTTATGAACGTTACTTAGCTGCAAATCTTAATGTAGGATACGTTACAGTGAGTCTCTCAGTACAAAAATGAGGGCACAAACTAGTGTAAGTTTCCAACCATGGCCAAGTTTTACTTCTATGGTTACACATAACAGAGTTGGTCTTGAAAGTCAGGATCTTGACCCTGCATGGTCTCCAACCCAGATCCCAGCCTGGCACCTGTTGGGCTCACACCACAGAGCATTTGGGTAGGCAGGGCATTACCTAGTCTCCCCTGCAGATTACAGGCAGCTCTGAAAGGGTTATGTCACCTTGTAAGGGAGCTCCTGTTGCGCAGGTCTGCTCACTGGTCATGTCTCACTCATTGCAAGCCTACTTCTGTTGGCTAGAGTAGCTTTGGTTAAGCAACTGCCACAAGACTACAGGGGGGAGTGTCCCCCATTCCCTCCTGACCTTGCACAAACATGCAGTTATGATGGTCATCAGTGCCCTAACATGGTAAAAATCACTTTAAAAACTGTGTAGACTGAGATATCTTGGAGAACTTGGAAGAATAAAGGTTTCTATCAGTGTGTTTGAGATGATTATTCATGACTTGTGAAGCTTGATTACACGACAGTGTCTCCCATTTCTTACTATTTATTAGATTTCTCACTACTACTTAGGGGCAAAAGAAGAAAATGCATTTTAGTATTTTCAGCTTCCTCCCCCTTCCTCATAGTTCAACTTCTTTATAATTTATTAGGTTCATGTGTGTTAATAGAAGAAGGAAGGTGCTAAAAAAACCTGTAAGGATAATTGTCTGCCACAGGTTTATTAGTTTCACCTGATGACGGTTTGTGTAGGTATTCACTGCACTATTTACTCATATGTTAAACAAAAGCAATTATTTCCTCTCATAAGTCTTGCATTTTGATAAAATACTACCACAGCAATATATTATTCTGTTCTAAAAGAACATATTCATTAAAATATTGGATGCAGCTCTGGATTTCATACGTTGCTGTAAACTATATAGGCACACAAGTTGTTTTTCAATTAACATTTTTCTCCTAGATTATTTTCTATTTACCTACTCAAGTTTCATGGAATTACACTTAGGTATTAGGTGGCTATGCAACTACTAGGCTTTCTATACTATAAAAAGGACAAAGTTTTCTTGGGATCGCTCTTTGTTTTAATGGATAGCCAAAAGCCTATGCACATTTAATTTTCTGTTCATAAAACATTAGCAGAAAGTGGAAGATCCCATTCAGATCTGACAAAAGTTTTTATTTATAGTATCTAATTTATAATGTAAACTATTGCAAATCAAACTTGATTAGCAGTAAGAGAGACAAGACAGATGCTGACCATCATTTTCAATATATTAGTAACCTGCAATGAAGTCATAGAATTTAAGAGAATTAGAATATAATCAAAAGACTGAAGGAAAATTTGTGTTCTGTCATGTTTTTGCACCCATTAGTATTAGGGCTGTTAATGTTATAATGGGTATTTTTGTATTCAGCTGTATACTGAAACGAGGATTTGACCCTGCATACCTTAAGCATCCAAAATCCACTGACATGAGTTTGGGGTACACACGCAAGATTAATTTTGACCTGCTTGTAGCGTTGTGACGAAAAAGTAATACAACACTGTTTGATGTGTTTACATACATGTTTTTCAAACTCATTGTATTTCAGTTACCTATATAAATTGTGTGGGGAAAAAAAAAAAGACACTATTTCTTAAACAGATGCCACCACCACCCCTGGCCCCCAATATAAATGGATAGTTTCCATGGAAAAGCTGGGCTGGAGTTCAGCAGAATATGCTATACTTCAGCTACCATTTCAGTGGGGAATTTAGATTAATATGCATAGGCAACTTTTTCCTACTCTTTTTAAGAGTCAAATAAGAAAACTATGTTAATGCAACGATAAAGCTGCACATTTAAAGCATCAAAAGCTCAGGAGGGTAACCACCAGAAGTAACGTTAGCTTTCCACACTGCTACTGTTTTATATTCCCTACCAACCATTTTTGCCATTACTTCTAGTTTAGTTTGTTACCGTTTATATAATAAAAATAAAACAAATTCTAAACAGTGTACAAAACAGAGCAGAACCTCCATAGAAATTCAGGTTTACACATCCAGACAGTAATTTAAGTGGTGAATACCATTTAAGTATTGTTCTATATAGAAAAATACTTGTTTAAGAACAGCCATATATGGTTCCATACCTACTGTCCCTCAAAAACATTCAGGTGTAACCAGCTGACCTCTCCCTGCCCCTAACTGCTCCTCATCTCCTTCCCCCATCCACTAGTTGCTAGGTCTCAAAATGAAACTAAACCAGGGAAGTCAATTTAGTTTCTTCCAGTCTTATCAATATCAGGTTTTTGAGACCCACAGGGCCCTCAGTTACTCGGAGCTGCTGCTTCATGCCCAAATGACAAAATTAAACCCTCATTGTCTTCAATGTCACTGAAGGCAAGAACTGAGAAGAAAGGGCTTTACATGTGATCCTGGAAAGGCAAGGCAGCTACAACTACTCTGATAGGCACTAGCCTATTTTATGTGCCCAGAATCATCTGGCATAATGACAGCTATACATAACGATCTCCCTCTTGTCCACCCTGCCAAAGCAGAGGAGTGAAAAATACATCTGTAGATGAGGGGAGACTTGTTGAACAGAAATCTGTAATTTGCACACATTCCTTCTTTAGTGTAAACCCTCCTTTTTACACTACATTGGCATAGCAGTATACTGACTGATACAGCTAAGACAATTTTTAGACTTTTGCATTTAAAGTACCATGTGAGCTAACTATCAATATTCCCATGACAACTTCATCCTTTTAAACTCTAAAGGCCAGAAGTGACTGGCATGCTTGCAAGGACAGTCCTTTTCTCCATTTTTAAATAAATGTGTTAGTCTTTCTGAACATTCACAGTCTTAGGCTGAAAACATTTTTTGTTGGTTGTGTACTCATTGCTTAGTTGGTTACAGCCAGCTGATAAATGGGTAAGGAGAAAGAGCCCAGTGTGAGCCCTCTTGACTACTGCTTTGGAAGGTGTTTTTCTCCATCTCTCTCTCTCTCTCTCTGGCTCCCTGCCCCTGTTTTTTCATTCCTCCCTCTCTGCCCTAGAGCAGCTGTTTTCTTTCTCTGGCTCTCTCTTTCCAGGAACCAGGCCCTGGTTTCCAATTTTCTCTTTCTTTGTNAATTTTTCTTTAATCTCCCTCAGATCAGGCAATTTCCAGATGATTGTTTCTTCACTGCCTGAATTTCTAGATGGATTTCTGAATGGGCATTCTATAAACTCTCTCACTTCTAATAGGTCATACATAATTTTTACTATGAAGGCTGCATACATACAGAGACATTATGCTACTAAGGTATGCTACAGCTCTATCTTCAAATGTTTTGACATAATCAAGCACTTCATCACTCTCCCAGCTCCTCAGTGGCACACTCCCACCACTCCTTGT
>VYZV01041375.1:0-25559 GCA_013401275.1 Pandion haliaetus | reverse complement strand
GGCGGGCGGGGGGGGGAGGAGGAGGCGTGTGCGTGTGTGCGCGGCCCGGGGCTGGCGGCTCTTCCGCGCCGAGGCTGAGCTGGGGCCGTCGGCCCGGGCAGTCGCCGCGGGGCTGGGGAAAAAAAAAGAAAAGCGGTGAACAAGTACATTGCTCTCCCGGAGTCTGGCAAAGGGGTTTTCTCCCCCGCCCCCACTTCACAGTCATTTTCTTTTCAAGATACGGCCTGTTCCAGCCTGCTTCGAAAAAGTGGTAAATCGGCTGTCACTTTGGAGTATTTCACTGTTGGGTGTCAATATAGGATCTTTGACAGACCTCGGCCTGGGCATGAGTACTAAAGCCCTGGCGTTTCGATCCTTCATGCCTGCAGCGCGGCTTTTAGATCCACTTTAGACACCGAATAAGCAGGGCACAGCACAGCTGTGAAGATGCTCCAGACTCACAGCTCCTACTTTCTCTAATATTAGACAGCCAGGGTGGAAATTTTGGTTAATGCTGAGCATCGCTTTCATGTATTGTAGTTCCATTCTGAGATATGCATGTGCACACATTTATAATAGTTTATAATTGCATTCGCAAATGACCTCACACAAAGTGTGATGTGCATGTATGGTTTCCCGTGTTGTCACATGCAGTATCTTTGAAGGTAAGATATAGGTAACAAATAGCAGCATGTTTCTGGGGAAAGGGATATACAGGGTCTTTAAAATTATTCTTGCGTGTATCGATTGAGAAATATCATATCAAATGTTTTATGCCACTCTGAAACCCCTTTCACTGTACGCAAGGCAGCGCACTTCAGATGGAGCACATCTGAATCCCGGCACACCTTAGCGATTCTGTTGCAGTGTGTACTAAGGCTTGACTTAAAGAGAGGTGGGATTCTGCAGCCTGAGGAGAGGCAGCAGCAAAGGGATTAAGAGCCTGTCGGTGAGCTTGGGGGAAAAGTTTTCTTCTCCATGTCTTCGTGTCACGTCTCACTTGGACATGTATGTCTTTTGGCTGTAAGAGTTTGTGTGCGATACGAGGCACACAGAAAGGGAAGTTATAAGTGAACGTTACTCTGTTATAAAAGGAATCTCAGGAGAAATGCACATGGTGACCAAAGAGCAAATATGAAGACAAAGTATAAATCAGTTAAGAAATGCTGCAAGAGTCAAGCTGCTATTCAAGGCAAAGAGAAATCTTTCAGCAGGGAAATACAGAATTACCAAGCAAATTGCAGAAACAGACGACATGGCAATAAATGAAGCTGATGTTTAGTGTCAAAACCTGGAAAGTGTGGTATGTTAGAAAAAAGAAAATAAAACATGTAACTCACAGATTTCTAAATTAACCGTTTCATTTCAGGAAAAGGGTTTTGAGGCTACAGTAGCGATGGCAATAAAAGCATCTAAGCTAGGCAAAGCTTTTGGAAAACAGCACTATGTTAGAATGCTTAAGAAGTATAACAGAAATGTAAAATGTGCAATTATAAAATGCAGATTTTTTAAATATCTGAAATGCCATTCCCTGAATGGTCTCCTATGGAATATTGATCATAGTACTGCTCATCCCATCTCAAAAAGCAATTGCAGAATTATCAGAGGTGATCTAGACAGGAAAAACAAGAATGATGAAACACATGGAAATACCTTTTCTGTAAAGAGGCAGAGTTTGTTTACAAAAGGATGAATAAAAATATTTAATTTCATTACTGGTATTTAAAAATTAAGGTAGGATTTTCTCCCTGTCTCATAGGAGAATAACAAGGTAACAGTCAATGAAATTATGTCAGCTGCAATATACAGCGTCTCATTTCATGTAATTAGGAGTAGCACTGATAGAAATAAGCATTTATACCGTAGCAACATCCAGTAAGCCCCAGTCAAGAACTGACTGTTATACTGAGCACTGTAAACATGTAGTATTAAATACTAGGCCAGCTGAGGAGCTATACAGCATCCCCGCACTTTCTGCCACAAGGCGGTACTGGGACCCTTGGGTGAAACTGCCTCTACTGTGGACAGCCGCGCAGGCAGGGCCAGTATATGTACGTATGACAGTGTACCAAAGGAGGGGGAAGTTGCGCAGCGCAACAGCACTGCGCGCTTTGCTCCGGGTTGACAGCCACGCCGTTAATTAGCCTACAGATAAGTATCGGTACAGCAAATGCAAATGATTATCTTCCTGTGAATTTGATGGCAAAGCAGCAGTTCAAAAGATTGCTACCCAAGCAAAGGATAGCATAGGCTTTCCCAAAAGAAATAAAAATGGAACAGTTAGAGGAAAAAAGGGATACTTTCTCCGTATCTGATGAATTTCCATGAATAATAATGAACATGCTGTTTTCATTTTTAAGGTGACAGGAGGGGATGGAGGCCAAGCATAACAAAGAAGTGAATGGTAAAAGTGGAAAAAGTCTTCCATGATTTTGGCTTCCGAAACGCTCTGAAAAAGTTCCGTGTATCTTAGCTCACGCCCAGCTTTCCAGTTTGTTTCCAGAACTCAGATGATAGAATTGATGTGCGGTAGCTACAAACCTGGAAAGGATTTGTAGTAATGGCATACAAATAAATGTGTCCGGTTCAAGTTTAAAAGCTGCTTGTGGCAAAGCAGTATGCTTGAGAGCTCAGTATTGAAGCCAGGATGCTTTTCCAGCAGTAGGCCATTCTACAGCAGAACTCGTTGACGGCAAGCTTTTTAGCTGAAGTCTTTCATTTGTATGTTTTGCAAATACTGTCATGTAAGGAGATAAGAAAGGTGGGGTTTTATTGTATGCCCAAGGTACATAAATTAGAAATGCTGCTAACTCATGATAATTAGTAAGAACAAATATGGAAGTATGTAATCAGAGAAGAAGTATTGATGTGACATTTTATGCTGAAAGAAGTCCATATTTATTTAAACTTATTTGAAAGTAATTTATTTCTATATCGTTTCCCTTTAAAAGAGAAGAAAATAAGGTTTTAAATGTCACCATAGTTGACTTATTTGTCTGACTTACTCAGTAGATGAATTGGAGCAGCATTTAGCTTTGCTAAGAAGTGGGAATTGGCTGTCTTTCTACCATCCCTTAAATCTGGAAAACAGTTGGTCCATTTTGGCTCCTAAAACAAGTTTAGGGCTGTACCGTATCGCCAGTGAGGCCAGAATATGATAAGGTAGAGGAAACTATTCTGCTTCATTATTAGCCGGCACTTTTACACACACATGCAAACAGACACACAGTGGAAGAATCCTAATATTAGTAAAGCAAGTTTCTATTTCCCTTCCATTATTTAAGTTGCATAAAGAGAGTAAAATAGCAACCATAATCCAATTCCTTTAAAACCCAATTGTTACTTTAGTGATGAAAATACTAAATCATGAGAATGCCTTATCAGTTTATTCTCTCAGTCCTTTCCAAATAATTACTGGAAATGCTTCCCAAACAAACAAAGCCATGCAGAGCTGCTCACTCATTGCATAACCTGCCTTCTCTTCTGGGATAACATTGCATATGTCCTACAGGAAGCCATGTAAAATAGTAGCTTCCTCCTATTTTGATTTGAATGTGATTGAGCATTTGCGTCAATCAAAGTACTGTGCGAAATTACTGTTAACCTCAGGAAAGCAGCAGCTCCTCAAAGTTGTTTGTCTGGAAAATACTGTCTAGCTTTATCTCCTGAAAAATGTAATTTAGAATTTAACATATTCGCATTTAATATGTCAGCTGACCAGTATGCTCAAATTTTAACCTTTTCTACTTTCTACTGGAAGTCTCAGGATAAATTTGAAGACTGTTACCAAATCTCTCTCTTTCTCAGCCTTCTCTCCTTTAAGCTAAGTACTGCTACGTCTTTCAGTTCTTCCTTGAACGTCATGTTTTCCAGCCCTTTGATCATTCTTTTTCACTTTGGATGTTTCCCAGATTGTCTCTACCATTCCTGCAGGGGCTCACCAAGCTAGGATCAAGTAATCCAGTTGAGAGCCTATCAATACTAAATGAAGTGGTACCTTGTGGGCTATATTCCTGCTCATACAGTCACTCTTGGTTATGCCTTCTTGGCAACAGCTGATATTGTTGACTTGTGGTGACCAACTATACCCTTTGTTCCCTTTTTCTAAATACTTGCCACGTAGCAGGTGTTGCCTGTGCACCTGCTTACTTCTGCCTAACTGTATTTTCTTGCTCTTGAACCTTTTTAATGTCATCCTGTGCTTGCAATCCATTTCTCCAATTTATCAGGATTATTTTGAATTCTATGCCTGTCCTCCAATGTGCGCCAAGCTTAGTGCAAATTTGCTGAAGGGCGCAGGTCTGGGCAATGATTGGGTGTGATGCAGGTACGTGAAATTGTAGGTGGACTTCTCAGTGTCATTACTGGTTTAGCTAGCTAGAGCTTCTGGTGCCGATGTGCTACAAGCACATCTTCAGTGAATGTGCAGACACAGCCCTGATCTAAGTAGGGAGATGATGCCATGGTTGTATTGTGTGGAGTAACAACAAATGCAATGCTTTGACTGATTCAAACGGGCTATAATCCCCGGTAACTGTGCACCCAGGTAGTCCGTTTCCAGTTGCATTCAGCAGACCCTTTTGTGCTTCTGACATTGAAAATTGAAGCTGTGATCAACCTGTTCTTTCTTTTAATGAATACATAGAGTTTGGCAGAGTTTAAATAGAAGGTGGTAGGTAAGTGGGAAACTTGCATAGGCGAGATTTCATTCCAGGCCCTTCTCAAGTGCGTAACAAACCCCCTTTTTATTGACATGATACATAGCTTATTTTTAAAGAGCTTTTTAGCAACTACTGGCTAGTTAGTTATTTTCAATTAGCAGTTGCTCTTATTAGTACTTTTACTAGTAATTGTGATTTTGAATTGAAGTATTGGTGTTGTATTTAGACTTAGAGATAATTATGAAGTCAAATTATAAGGGCTTTTTTTCCTAATTGTGGTTGTTGGGAGAAGGAGACTCAGTGATGAACTATATAAATCAAAGATTAGTCAGATGTTTTTCAAGTACATATCCTTGCAATTTTGACCATGCTGTTTAGGATTGTATGAACTGCTTAAGCATATGTGAGCAGGAGAACCCTGACTCCACTGGAGTAGTGCAATAGCTTTCATCCATGTCAATGGATCCAGAATTTAATTCAATTTACAGCTTCAATCTCTCTCTGCATTCTCAATTGACAGTTATAAGGAGTTCCCCCAGTGCCTGGTAGCTAAAGGCATCTTTCTCACCAGCATACAGCTCTATGCTATTTTTCTCTTTCTTTCATGTTTCTTAAACATAATGCTGCCTTACTCGAGGCTTTTCAGCAGATAAATTCTGTATCTGCAGAAGAGAGCCAGATACATATGAAAATCTGTTGAGGATCTGACCAGCATTGGCACAGTAGGCAGCAGGATGTACAGCTCAATGTTTTCTGCTGTATTTGCGTAACAGCATGCCAGAAATGGCACATGGGGGGAATACTCTCGTGGGGGAAAACAAGAAGTAAATCCACAGCAGCTTGAAATACATTACTCTTATGATGATCTCCTCATGTTTTCCTAATAAAGGGCCATGGAACCTCCCCCAGCAATTCAGCATTGATGTAGGGTTTTAGAAAGACTATTGTTTTTATATAGGGGTTCGAATCCAACACGACCCTGAGTATGTTGTTCACACAGTTAGTTTTCCTTGCTGCTGAACGTTTCTACTGGTTTTCCTTTGCATTTATCTGTCTTCAGTAGCAAGTATGGAGCCTATTATGGTTTTTTCCAGCAGATTAGAGAGCCACCTACTCTCTCATTTCTCTATTCATAGACCATAATTCTCTGTTAAACTTCTCACATATTAACCTAGCAATCGGAGATTCTAAAGGCTCCCTATCATCACAAATTATTAGTATCATTTCTCTCAGTAAAGCCCTTCGTTTTCTGGAGATGGTTTTTTTCAGCACGTTTTCCCAGTAATGATCTCTCTGACACCACAGAGAGGTGTAATAGCACCAACATCTCCTACCAGCAATCCCCCATCTTGTACAATAAGAGTAACTTTTCCTACACTTTGCTCTGAGAACGCATGTCTGCTTCGGTCTGCTATTACTGTTTCTTTTCTGAGTCACTGGTTTTCACAAAATCATTTTCCATCTTGGGCATGAGACCAATTTTCTGTGTTATTTTAATGAACAACTTTGTCTTCTCTGTGTTAAAGTATCGTCCAGACCTTACTAAGTAATCTTAGTTGGTCTGTATTAATGGCCTGCCCTTCCCGTTATGTATCACTCTATAACTTTTTGTAATTTGCAGCTTTTTCCAGCAGTAATTTTATATTTTTCTTGAGATCATTCAGTATGGTTTGGGTCCATTTAGTATGGACCACACTGATATTATACATTGCTGGGGTTTTTACCAAAAATGCTGAGAAGTTGTGAGCCAAAGCCCTACAGAAATCTTACAGAAGTTTCCTTTATCAAACTAATTCATAATCTCATGGGAAAATAGGAAGGGGTTTTTTTTCTGACAAAACCCATTTTCTATGTTTACTGGCATTAATTGTACTATCATCCTTTAATTGTACACTGATTGCTTCCTGTACCAGCCTTTCCATCAGTTTTCCTGACATTGATGTCAGGCAAAATGATCTGCAATTTCCTTATTAAATAATGGAACAATGCTTGCTTCTCCTCTGTCTTCAGGAACTCACATGGGATTTCAAGACATGTTTTTCTTAGTTTGGTTCTTTTTAATTTAATTATCTTACTGAGGTTTAGAGTTAAAACCTGTTAAACAGGTATTATTCTACTTCCTGATATTTTGGAATCTTAGTAGCGAACATACGAATTTCTGCTTCGATAGATCACGTGAGGAATATTTTAGTGGCACAGAGCTGGTTAACCTGCACAGAGCTGGTTAATCTTTCTAGTGCTGTTTGTTACTATCACTACGAAATCTTCATAACCCAGGACATAACATTCACAAAAGCGTATATGCAGTTCATGTCATTGTTTTCTATCTTATCATAATGAGTAAAACTGCTGTTTACTCATTGCCCTGGAAACTGTGTAAAGCATCTGCTGTACACTGAGGTGCCCAGAAAATTTGTATCACAATGCAGTCCTGCTACAAATAAATAACAGTAATAAATTTGGCTAATGCCAAAATTTTAAAGCATTTTATGGATTGGAAATTATACTCTCTCACTGACATTATTTACTTAGAGTAATAGAAGGCCTGATCTTGTCCAGACCCCAAAGTTATTAAACTGTTGAAAATTTCCTATTGATTTATGTGGAAGAGATTTTTGCAAGATGAGGTGTTCCTTTAACCCAGCTTGCACTGTGCTTAACTGAATAAACTAACTCTTTTTGACCCATTAGGAGGAAACATACTTTAGTAAACCTGTGATCTGATTTACTCATGGAAGCGAACATCATTGGTATTTTATATCCCTCACTGGTTCTGGAAAAATAATCATGAATGAAAATCATCACTATACTTTCTAAAGACCACAACTGGAATCAGGACTTCTTTGTACTGGAAGCTGTACCACAAATACATCTCTCGCTTCGGTGGATATGTCATCAAATATTCACATATTTTTTTTAATTATGTAAGGGGGGGCGGGGGAATGGAGGTTTGTACCCAGTCCAATACAGAGCCTACAAGTAAACACAGAATACATCACAGAAGTATTACACAGTGGGCATAAAAATTGTTTTTGGGGCACAGGCATATACTGGTAATTAAGGAAAGTGTTAATCTGTGATTGTGAAAGATCAACAAAAAATTAAACAGTAAACAAGGTGAATAGAGAGGTTGCTTATGTATAACATTATAACCTAAAGGTATAACCACAAAGTCTTCACTGTTCTGAACAAGCAAGGAAAATGTGTAAGAGATTAGTTTGTAACTAAGGCTAACTGCAGCACTGCTAAATGGATATATTGGGCTTGTATGGCATTTTAATTATACTCAAGAACAAAATGTATGAGAACAGTCAAATTGAAAAGAGGCTGTTATACATGACTGTGTGTCTGTCTATTTCTGGATCCCATTTGATTTTTTTCAGAGGGGTATGGCGCACTCAGGATCCTTCCATTTTCTTCTTCAGTTTTCATGCCTATCCTTCAAGACATCTGTGGTATAGACATTTGTTCAGCCAAGGGAGTCTGAATGATTGTATTCACAACGTACCATTGCTGATCCCAAATCAGCTGCAATCTGGTGAAAAGGTGCTCCCCACAGTGGCTGTTCATGCTGCCTCACCTCTTTTTTTTTTAAGCTTTGGCTCACCTGAGGACCTGGAGCTTTCAAAACCTTTTGATACTTGGTAACTAGTTTCTGTCTGGTAGATAAAAAAGAAGAAAACTATTACAGCAAATCAGTGACATGGATCTTTAGACTCTCCCATCAAATAGCTTGGGGTCAGCTCCACCCTGCCTTCCTGAAGAAGTGAAGCTGTATTTCTCAGGAGAATAGTGAGTGATCCAAGAGCTACCAGGTCCAAATTGTCATGGCTACATATCTTTTCACACTTGGTGCTCCGTTTCTGAAATAGCTACTTACATTTCATCACTGGCAGGTTGCCCACTGTTAGGTTTCTGAGGCAGGGGTTGTCCATGGCCATGTGTTTCTTCAGCATTTAGCATACTTGGTGCTCCAGAGGCTGCTGTCAAACCAATACAAATGACAAAGTAAAACAATTTTTGTTGGAATGCAAATACCATTTGAATCTCTTAACTTTTCTATTAATCAGTGCCCCCCCATTAGATCGGTGAGGACAGCAATAGTTGTCACTGGTCCTGTACTACAGATGGCTATAACAAAGTGGAAGGATTATGTGATTTTAACTTAGGCTATAGAAAAAGTTTCTGTCGTAGCTAAAATGACATCAGATGATTCACTTGTTTTTAGTATTGCGTTTAGTCTTCTAAACCACTGGGGAGCTGATTTTTAATCTATCTGTGCTTTCTATAGCCACGGGGGTTACACAGCTACTTCTGTCCTAGGAGAGACAGAAAGAGTTACGTCAACAGCGTGTTGCGGGCTGCAAGCGGCACTGCCCGATTCTCAAATGTGGCCGACCTGATTTGGTGTCTTTGCTCCCGAAAGGATTATGTGAGCATCGGAAAACAGAATGTACCTAACCAGTGACTGCCTGATCTGCTGTCCTGTGGACTCGTGGTGAAGGAGAAACTCGGCCACTCAGCCCTGACAACAGGTAGCTGGCTCATCCCTGAGCAGGGCCAAGCTCATAGGGGTACCCTGAGGGAGCTTGGCAACAGGCAGTTCCAGAGTATAACAAGGATTTTGTGCCTGAATGGGACACCAGTATGGATGTAGGAGGCTCTGTTCATGTCTTTAATCAGTCGGTTAGATACCTTGGGATTTAAAATGCCAGCAGTGCCGTATATAAGTACTTCTGGAAGCCACAGCCAAGCATCAGTGACCAGCTACCTGGGATTTTTCACTGTAAAAGTTTAGGCATAGATTTATTTTGTTAGAATATGAAAATGTGAACTGTGGCTTTCATCCTTCAAAAGCAAGAAGTCTCATATCCAAAAAAGGAGGCAAGTACCTGCCTGTTAGCTGTTGTGGCACCCTACTTTTAAGGCCTTCAGTGTAGATTTTAGACCAGGGGAGAATCAAACTGTGTGAGAACAAAGCTGCCAGAAAGAGCTAGGTACATGGGGACCATGATACGGAAATAAGCACAGAGTTTTGCTAAACTGTTCCAGGTCAGAACAACAATATTAAGGAGACTCTTGATGAGCCTTAAACTCCTTCCAGCTGCTTACGAGCTACCAGCTGTGCCTGTTATTCCTGCTTTCTGGCTGCAAAGTCTGGTCTCTTTTTTTTAGAAATCCTAAGAAAAAAAAATAATTTTTATTTGAGCTTATTGAATTTATTTTAATTTTATTTATTTCCCAAGTAGAATGGTTATGTGGAAACAGAAGTTTGTGTGGTGTTCTCATGGCTCGAATAATAATATAAGCACCCTTGAGGAAATGAAATGTGACACAGCATGGGCCAGCCTGTGAGGACAGCTGAGTGCTTATGGCCTGGCTTCTCAGTTCAGACTGCACCAAACACATACATATCCCCGGCTGTTTTCCTCCTTTCCATATGAGACCGGATGACAGAGGAGCAAAATGGACTGAAAGGCAGGATTTTTGTATGTGTGGTACGTGGCCTTTATCTGTCATTTTGTTTTCCTTTGTTAGTGGTCTAGAAGAGGGACTTTCTGTGTTTTATAAGAATTTTATGCTACCTAGAGCCCATGGTAAACACTGCCAGTACATTGGTATTAACAGATAAAAGCATATGCAGAAGAGTATTGCAGTGCTGGACCTCAGTGCATTCATACAGACTTCAGAGTCATTTATACTGCGTGATCTGAATTTGCAGTGTATGCATTTTGATTATAACTGCCCAAGTCTATTTTATGTTTGACAGCTGATTTTATGGGTTTTGTGAGGAAAAAACACTGCTGATTACATTTATATTGACAGGATTGGATTCTGTATTTACAGGAGAATAGCTACTGCAGGCCCCCCTGAATCACATCTCTTCCTCTATTCTTACTTTAAGGTCCTGAAAACCCAGGATAAATCAGGAAACTTTTGCCACTGTATGTTCTTTCAGTGTGACAGAAACCCAACATGTTATTGATAATTGACCAGAATAGTTCTTTTGGTAAATTTACATCTTCTATCAATCTGCTGTTTAAATGTCTTTCAGACATGGATTGATTTATCCTTCCAGCATTTCTGTCTTAGGCAAAATATTTTTGTTAGTTTATAGGAGATAAATCAGAGCTATTCTCTTTAGTTACTTGGTGGCTGACTCTTAATTTCTTGATCTCTGTCAGTGTGTGAATAAAAATATGACCTTGTTTTGCTACTTAAAAGTAGTTTGGGGAAATAAGAGAATACAGAATTGTATGAAAGGAAAACTAGCTAAAGGAAAAAAACAAATCAGTCTTCTTGATGGTTTTGAATTTTTAGTGAGGTTGAAAGATGTTCATTTTATATGGACTAATATTCAGCTTAACTGATGCATGGAGTTTAATATTACTATTAGGAAAAACAAATTTTGCCATTGCTGTAATCCTGTAATTCTATTGCTTGCTGTAGTATGAATTATTTAGAATGAAAAAAGGATATAAATATATATATATATATAAACAAAAGGAACAGGAATTGGAATTCTATAGTGCTTATAGTTACTAATAAGGGAAGAAAATAAGGAAATATAGGTTGTTCTTAAACTAGTCAGTAAAGTTGAAAGTGAATGCTGCAAGTTCTCCCAAGTGCTTTCCAGCCATAAAACTTGTAGAATGTAGATTTTAACACAGATAAAACCCTGGAGACCATTAAGCTGAAACATGCCTAGTACTGTTGTTTTCATTTGCTAACAGTCCTTATGTGCTGCAGTGGATCCTGAAAGTTCAGTCTGTTTTTCATTCAGAGTGGCTCAAAGCGTGAGCACAGTTCAGTCACTTTACATCTCAGTAGGAAAGCTTCAGATTGAAACAACGTCCTTCATTCAAAACTAGAACTTCTTTCTTTTTTCTTTTTTTCCCCCCTGGGATTCTTGCTCTTTCTGAAGGGCTATGCTCATGAATAGTATATAAAGTAATTTCTGAAGCTCTTACTACAAATTATTTTAAAAAACCAGAGTGAAACATCTTTCAGTTTGTGTATTTATCTGTGTCTTTGAATATCTGTCAGTTCCTTTAACTCCAGGATCCTTCAAATCCACTAGCTAGCATCAGGCAAATCTGTGTGAAAGATAAAGATAACAAAATAGTGTGAACATCTCAAAAAAATAAGAGCCCCATTGAAAGAGACACAGTCTCAACACCCTCATTGAGAGTCAGGGCGTCACTGAACATCTCGGGAGAGGAGAGTACCCACACAGTACAGAACCTTACAGTCTGCCAGCACTGGAGCTTCAGCTGGAGCTCTGTACGGTCCCAGATAGGTGTTAGACAGTGAGGTCCCTCCTGTGCGGGTTCTTCGCTGTCTGCAGTGTTAGTATAATTCAATTAAAAATCTGTCAGTCACAAAATACAAATGGAAAAAACGCAGCTGGATTTATTCTGATGCTAGCAGAACAAACAGCTCTCCTGCTTCAGGCTGGAATCTACCTGCTCTCTTGTTTCTTTCCCTCTGCTAAGGTTGAGCTTAAACATTTCTTACCCACTACTTCAAAAAACAGTGCGGAGACAGCCTAACTTTCATTTGCCTTCCTATTTTTAGTTTCTTTTTGGAAGGAATCATAGAAATGTCCCTCTCCATACCGCCCATCACCCTATAAATACCCTCCCAACTTACACGACAAGAGCAAAGTTCTTTTCTGGTATCTCTAGTGTTCTCACCGCATTTCACTATATTCCTTTTCATTTGCACTCCTATCGTCACCAGTGCTTGAAAATACCTTACACTGTAGTTCAAAAGCACGGTATCCTCTCCTATTCAAATCTCCCTCCAAAACCTCTTCTTTTGTAGCATTTATAAACACAAGTTAATAGCAATAGAGAGCCATCATTATCTGACCATGCACACTGGTGGTTCTGGTTTATTGCTGTCCTTTTGAGCTCACTGTACACTGCTCACAGATCTGTGCTGCTTACTAAAGGACCTTGGGACATGGACCAGGCCTTTGTGTTTTGTACAAAGTGTTTCTTTTCTCTGGCTGAATGTCTTGACCTTTAAAAGGCAAATCTGAGTCTGTCAAAATGTGTTTTATTTAATCAAGAATCTAATTCAGAGATAGCAAATCTCTGTCACAGGCCTGAAATTCTCTCTGTGTACTGTTCATGCCAGCCCAACTTCACCCACGCAAATGTTCATGAAGCTCAAAAAAAAGAGCTGTAAACACAGAAGAAAAGGCCTTCAAAATGATGAGAAGAGGTTTTCTCAATATTTACTTTCTTTATTGTTGACAAAATAGGCAATTTGGGTTCAGGTTAATCTGTTTTTATTCCAAAAATAAGAAAAATATAACTGATATTTTATTCCTCAGCAGAGCAGATTAGTCAGCGAGCTAAGCCCAACAAAGTGAAATGAAACAATTTAAAGAAAGCCATTAAAAAACATGTAAAACCATTTGTGTAATCCACAACAATGTTCCCTTCAGTACAGGACGTTACAAGAAAGCTGGTTATGCTGCAGGCCTTGTTGATTTTCACTGACTACAAAGTAGAATAGAAACTTTCTACATAAATCCTTGGGTGCTAATGCAGGACGGTGGCTGTGTAATCTGAGCTGTCTGACCCTGGCAAAGTAGCAGACTGTAAACTCACTGCCTAAAGAAATTATTAAAAAAATTGGTGCCGGGAGGAGAACTTGCTGTTTTATTAATGTTTATCAGATTAAAGAAGTGAAATAATTGAAGCAACATGAGCAGTGCATAAAAGCAGGGGAGTGAAAGGAAAAAATGCTTTTGAAGTGTGCCACGGCCTCTCATCGATCTCCCTTCCAATTCATCCTGGCAAACAGCTGGCACGGTGTGTGCTTTGCAGGCATCATTCATACAGCTGTGCTGTCTGGAGCACAGATGCTTTCACTTGCACTTCGTAGTTCCTAGCCAGCTTCCAGAGTTTTGGCAGAATCATTCACAGATCTTTGACATGCAGAGATGAGAGAGATATTTACTGAAAAGGGATATGAAGTTAATACATAGACTCGTCTTACTGTTGTCTTTATCAGACTCTATAAAGTCCATCTCTGTGGATCTGGTAGGAAATGATACATGTACATTGCATTAAAATTCCTTCTTGAAAGTTATATATCCTGGAAGTTAAGGAAAGAAGCCCTTTCTGCTTGATTTGTACGTAAGAGTTTTGATGCGCTTGTGAAAGTCACTGATCTGTCACTGCTAGGGCCAAGGTTCTTATCCACAGAGCATGGTGCATGGCTTGCTCTTCAAAAGCCTTTTAATGTGCCTGAACAGTGACTTAGATTTCCTTGTCCTAGATGAGTCTCCCTCTGCCTGTTCACATCCCTTGGCTCCCTTAGGTCACTGCAGTTTTGCCAACAGTGAAAGTAGTAATGACTTTCTTATGTTAACTCGGTCTACTGGAAAGTGACTGGAATAAAAAACCCTCACTTCGTGCACACTGCCAAACAGCCTCCACATGGGTGGTGGGCTTAATTCCTACTAACTAGAAGATTTCATTGAAAGGAGAAAGCTTGAGGCAACACATACTTGCTATTTACTTAAGTGTGTGTTCTCCTACTAGTTGTGGTTTAACTCATTCGCTATGCCTGGCTGCTCTGCAGCCTCTGATTCTCTAATTCATTCCTGGTGCTGGGCATCTTAACAGCCTAGCAAGGGGGTGAGGCTGAAGTAGAATCCTTCTCTTCTTCTCAATACCACACATTTGCTGCAGTTGACTAAACCTCCACATCAAGAGCCTTTACCCTCAGGGCAGTTCCACAGAATACTGCCATTTCCCCGGTCCTCCTCAGCATTGCTGTTGGAGCAGTAGGGAAGTTGCCTGGGATTAATGCCAGTACATGAGAGCGCAGAATTTAGACCAAAGACCCTTCTCATTATTCCTAAGGACTAAACCTGCCCCTATAGAAGTCAGTGGAAACTGGGGTGGCCCTAAGTGTACATTTATAGGGAAAGAGAAAAACAAACTAGTGACAGACAACAAGTATTTTAACAAGAGAATCTGATTTTTCCCTTTTCACCACGTTATGCAATGTACGGTGAGCACTGTATTTGCTGGCAAAGGAGGGAAGTCTGGGGAATCTATTCATTTTCCTCCACGTTTAAACAAACAATTTCTCATAACCATGACCAAGAAAGGAAGCAAAAGTACTTAGCAAACTTATATTAAGTGTTCTAACTCAATGTTTATATTTTGTTCCTGAAAAATATACTGACTGTATTGATAGCATAGTAGCATTCAGCTCCTGCAGTCTGATGTAGGAGAGGGCTCAGTGAATATTTTTAACCTTGTATGGCAACTTAATTTTGTTTTCAAAATACCTGCAGCTCAGAACAGTCTGAGCCATTCTGAAGCAAAAATTCTGGCCTTCAAAGAAAGTTCATACGACTCTCACAGGGGAATCATGTCTGGGAGAAAAAAAGTTACTAGTGTCCAGAGATAGGACTCCCTCTGAGGAAATATATCACTTCCCCTAACTTTCTAGTATTTTGGTAATGTGATTTTAAGATAGAGGTCTTATGAACACCAAGGATACTCCTGTAGGAAGATAATTTCTTTCAACCAGATAGCTGTCTTAGATTAATTACAAATCACTACCTAATGCCACTACTAGCTAAGGTTTTATAGATTTGCATTTGATGGATAAACCTGTGATTTTGCTTACTAATCTGGAAGCTTCTGAAGGTAAACAATATTTATGAAATTGTACTCTATTCACATAAGTCTGGATTTTCAGGTATCATGCCTGAAGTTCTTACTTTGGGAAATGCAAATCAGATTTTAAATATGTGATTGAAAAGATAATTTGCTCTTGAGAAACAAAAATATCTAAATTTAGTTTACATTTTATTCTCATCTCATTCATTTTGAACACTTCACGCTACAGTTCCATTGTGTGTATGTAAACTTTTATCAGTTAAGGATGACCTGCAGCTTCCAAATCCAATCTCCAAAGAAAAAGGAAAAATAATGAAGAACTGTTGTAGTATTTTAAGAATACATCTGATAGATTTGGACCAAAAATTTTGATTTCTTTCTAGCGCTTATCATCCCAATTATCAAAATAATGGCCCTCCTGCCACAGAAAGGATCAATCATAAACTGCATTGCATGGCAGATCTTGTATTTTTAATGAACAGTGTTGCCATGATGTGGCTTGGTTTTCCTCAGGAAAGTCCCAGATCTTTTGCAGAGTTGAAAAAAAAATGTTTTGCTTTTACTTATTAACTGCCTTGAAATAAATAAAAGTAATTGTAACGATGAAAAAAGGAGAAATTGTGAAAGACAGGTATTTTATGGCAAGGAGTGGCTCATTGTTTCGTTTTTCTGTGATAATGACGGGATATGATGCATAGATTTGTGCCCATCATTAACCTCGCCAAATGCAGTAATTCAGTAGCAACATCACAGGCTTAGGATGAGAAATGGCTGCAGTGGTATCTGGATTCATCTTTGCTGTCCACTTCACCCTCATATTCTCATCACTACTGCAAAACTAAATAAATTTGAGAAGCACAGTCACTCTGTAGGCAGTGGGTCAAATTCTTCCCCTTACCCTGTACTGTATGTTTTGAGTAACTCATTTCAGTAGGGTTTATCTACATTTATGCCAATGTAGTGAAAAGTAGAAGCTTATTCAAAATGGCATTTTGTCCTCTTTGAGAGATTTGCACCTGAAGTGGTGTTTCTATCAGAGCTGTAAGGAAGCGCCGAATCTGGATGATGATGATGTGTTTATTTCACCTTGGTAATTTTGCTTTAAAAGCTGTTACTATTTTTCTTTATACTACCAGATTCAGCTTTTTCTAAAATAACATTTTCACTGCTTGTGTGCCATAATAGTTTACAGAAATGGTCTTGTCTCTGTCTCCAGTGCTGTCATGGGAACACTTAGTACTGCCTATCAGTCTGGGTATCTCTGAGTGACTAATACAGTGGATGACCCAGATCAGCCCTATGAACTTTGCTACCACACAGGAAGTACCGTGATGTTTAGTAAGAGCTCAGTGTAGATGTAGGTTATCTGTATGATCAAATGAAGTAAACAGATATCCTCTGGATTCAAGAATATTTGTTCTGATGCTTTAAGGACCTTGTTCTCCATAGGTCTGTGAGCTTAATTCAGATTTACATCAGTAAGGAGAGGAGACTCAGGTCATTTTGGCTCAGAAATGACAGGTATAAAAAGGAAAACAGCAAAGGGTCTTGACAATTATTTCTTGGCAATTCCAATTTCCCATTAGAAGCAAACACACATGCTTTGTTCAAAATGACGCAGATGTCTCCGCACGTCCATAGCTTGGGAAGACGCAGATGGACTCATGTTTTGAGAAAAAACAACAGGCAGGCAGTTTGGAGAGGAAAAACAGTCTTTGATATTTTGTGACTGTTACTTTTTGGTAGAGGCGTGCACACACAGTCAGTGCTGCCGTAACAGAGGGAGGGCTGGGTAGCCCTGCACAAGTGTTTCATCCTGAATCTCCACAGCTGCCAGTGCCGGTCTTGGAGTCGGAGTATGCTCTGCTGTGCACGTGTGGGATGGAGGGAGCGTGCAGCGAGCATGGGCAGGCTGCGGTGAGACCTGGCCGTCACTCTGTCCCGAAAGTTGTGCTGCTGGGATAGTGGGAGGCGATGCTCAGGCACAGCCAGAGGTATGCAGTGTGGGGGGCTTAGCATGGGCTGGGAGCACAGCAGTCTCGCTCAGCCTGCTCTTCTGTTTGAATTGGCTTCTTTATGGAAAAGAAGAATTTCCATCTCACAAATTAATCTATGGTTGCAGTGCAGGGACCAGCAATAAAATAGCTGTGGAAAGATGGGTGGAAAGCTGGAGCTATGAACTCAGTGAAAGACACTGAGTACCTTAGCGGCTCAAGTTCTCAGTTTCATGAACAGGGCTTCCAGAAATGTGATTTCTTCCCATATACAAGTAGAGGTTTATTTATGCTTTCTTCTGATTTTCTGCCATTTTTATCTAATTGGCTAATTTTTAGTGGCTTGATATAGCAAAGAGACAGAATTCCTTATCTCCATTTCTACCACTGTCACGATCTAGGATTATATTTGTTATAGCTGATTATAACTAATTATCAATTTATTTCTGGACATAAATAAATAAAAAACAGTCCCTGACCAAAATATTTCATCATTTAACGTGAGCAATATTTTACATTATTTAATTATCTTTGTCTCAGATTACTTCAGCTGCAAGCAGGTATTAAATATTTAATTTAATTTACAAAGGCATTGAGAGCTTTCCTTCATTAACACTTATAAAAATGTTTACAAAAGAGAAGTAAGAGGGGCTATATCATGTCAAAGTATTACTGAGGAGAAGAGAAAGACGTGGTCAATTCACAATAAATATTCAGAATACCATATGAAGAAGTGCACCTAACATAGGCTTGAAACACCAGCCTGCCATTATCATCTAACTGAATTTGGCCAGAAGGTACACTATAAATACGTGGGATCTACGTTGTTGTAGGTTACGTTTCACTGGCCTTCTACATTACAGCATTGATCTCTGATTTTGAATCATTATTTTTCCATGTATCAAGTAATTTGATATATGACAGTATGTAAGTGACTGGAAGTGGAGAAAGTCGCCAATTTACCTTTTCTAAGAGATCATGTAGGAATCAGCAAACTGTCAAACAAGGGTTCATTCCTGTTGCTAAAGTAAGAAGGATTGCACTGCCTGCTTTGACATTTCTAGCCAGGACAATTAAAAGTCTACTATCCACCTATGGCTTGTACAGGAAAGAATTTTGTCTCCTTTTGAAATTTCCTGTACTGTAGGTGACACCAGGCAATGCTCTGCGTTGACCAGTGTAAAAGAGTATAAGGAAGATCAGAGAAAGAGAGAAAGGGGTCTGGTCTGTATCAGTTACAAACAGCAGGAGAAGAGAGGCTTCTCTCACCACTGGAGTCTCTACCAGTGAGTGGATACTATTGCATGTGATCCCTGAAAGACTCCTTAAGTCTTTTATCCAACCAGAGTGGAAAAACTCATATATATATCTCCCAAGTTTTTGCACACTACCATAAAGTACTCGGTTATTAGGGGAACTTCCAATTCCTTTTACCACTGCAAGAATCAAATTGTCACTTTGGAACTTGTCTTCTATTAAAAGGAAAAAAAAATATTATTCTTTCCAGGACCTTAATCAGAAAAAGTTTTTAAGGAAAATTTTATTTTTAGGAGAAAACACCCACTTAAAAGCTGTACGGGGCACAGATTCAGCATCCGATTACGTAGCAGTGGCTGTGCAGCAGTGGAGAGTGCTGGTGGGTACTCACAGGTACATTGTTTGGCAAGGTAGAGCAGACAGTGTTTAGCTTTGGTTATGTCAGTTCTAGCCAATAAAATAACTCCCATTAACCTGTAATTAAGATTAAGGGGAATTGCTGGGAAATAGCTACAGCGGCCAGGCATTTTGGCAAATGATAGTCTCTTGGGACAAATTTTGGCTGCCTTGTATGTCAACTAGATTTCTTCCCTTTGAAAGGGAAGATGGTAAACTCCACTAATACCTTATCAGGGAACAAAGTGGATCAGAGTACCTTAATACTCCTTCCATCAGTGTCCTAAGGGCTTCCTATAGTATGGCAGGTCATATTCCTAGTGTAAAAGAAGGCTTGTTATGCCTTTGCTTGTCACAAGGCTTTCATTGTCCTGAGCAGTGACTTTACATTAAAATGATTTCCCCTGAAAAATGGGGTAGATAATTCACAGCAGAAAGTGGTGGGTTGAACTGAAGCATTCAATACTAATTAAATGGTTAATGATGTGAAATTCTTCAGGGGAATAGGCCTTATGACATGCAGTGTTGCAGAAAAGGACACTTTCCTTACTCGTTTCACATCCCAGATGCAGAACTTGTTTCTGTCAGCCAGTTGTTTAGTGAGGCTGCTGAGCTGGGTCCTGTTCAGGCTCCAGCTAACTGGACTGATAAGGTTAATGCGCCCCCAGCGCAGAGTAGTTAAAGTTTCTCATCAAGAGTTGCTCTTCCTCCAGCAGAGGTTACTGATCCCTAAAAGTTGGTACCACAACTATTCATGAAATTTGTGCTAAACACCATTCATTTAGAGAAAAACAAACAAAAAAAAGCAACTCAAACTATTCTTAGTAATGCTTAAACTAACCTGGATTATTTTGAAATATCTGTCTTAAGGACTTAACTACCTGTGAGTTATGTCAACAAATGTAAGGAGATGGTAATCCAGAAATGTGATCATGACAGAAACCTTTTCATTCAGTTGATTTGCAGCCAAAAGAAGACAAGTGGCTTCTCCCTAGGTCTTCATTTCCAAGGCCTTATGGTACTGTTTGGTTGAGAAGTAAGGCTTCTCTGAAACCAAAGATAGCCAGAAAAAAGAACAGTTTAATTTACAATATAATTTACAATTCAGTATAAGGCATTCTGAGAAGCATGGTAGTAGTATAGCTGAGGGAGAGTGAGATAAGTAAGCTTGCACTAATGTCAGCACTAATAAGGATCCTGTTTTCAGCAGCTGAGGCAGTGTGGTCAGAACTAGCTCAATTATGTCTGTGCTGTACTACAGCACGCAGTGCAGATAAAACCAGAAAAACATTGCAGTGTCTGTGTTTGAAGGCTAGCTCTCACGACAGCAAAATATTTGAGACTATTCCAGATGTGCTCATGGGGAATTTTCACAAATTCTTATTTTCAACTTCCAAGGCAATACAAAGCTTTCTTTTAGTGATTTAGAACAGAGTTTTAAAGAATGACACACAAGTACGAGTCTCACTTATGCCTAGACCAGGGCATGTGCTCTGCTATCTGGTTAATCAAGTGACAGAAGGAACAGCCATAGTCAAAAGCCAGAAGAGGAACAATTATCTAGTCAGATAATTTGAACATCTTTAAAAATTGACTCCACAGTGCAGTAAAGTACAATTTTGTTTTCCTCTGGACATTAAAAATATTAATAAGAAGTCATTATGAATTATGAACAGTACAAAGTGTTCAAACCAACTCAACTGTAAATTTCTTTTGGCAAAATTCCAGAGGTCTAGTTTAGTCCTACAGAAAAGATTTTTGGCCTGATACTGTGCTGCTTTTGCAGTTCCTTTGTGTTAGTACCAGCAAAGAGAAGCAGAAGACCAGACCAGCCATTCTTCTTCAGGGCAGAAGCTGAAAAGATCAAGATGGCCTCTTGCTATTATCTTTAAAAAAGAAATAGGCTACTGGCTAAGGTTAGGATTAATGGGAGGTGAGTTACTTCATAACTAGTTTGGATATCTTCTACAAGTTGGTTAGAGAAAAATGATATAATTCTGAAATGATAGCAGAGAAAGCACAAATAGCAAATTATTCTAATGAAAGCTTTTGTAGGCAAAGCCTGTCATTATAGCTGTTCAAAATGTGCAAGAGGGCAAAGTAACAAGTGTAAATATATTTTTTTTTTCTTTGAAGCAATGCCCAGCATCATTTGAGCTTCAGTTGTTCAAGTAAGTAAGAATAGAGTGATACAAAACCAGATGGCGTTTGCTGTTACTGGATGACAGATGTTCTCTTATCCTTGAGATTATGCAGTTAAGTGTAACGCATTTATAGCTGGGTTATGCAAAATACTGAGCATCCTCAGCTCCCATTAACTGCCAGGGCAGCTGGAGGGTCTCAGTATGTCCCAGGAGGCGCATAGCACTTAGGAGTCAGGGACCTTATTAGCTGAACTCTTCACATAAACACTTGCTTTTGAGATGATCATCAGTTCCATTGAAATCAGTGTTCAGTGTCTTTGGGATCACTCTCCAGTGACCCTCTTTAGGCCTGAAGTCAAAGACCTTCCCCCCTTTTCAGAAAATTGATCAAATGCCGAGGAACTGTGTTTAAAATGGTCCCTCGATTGATGCAATTATGTGAATGTAGTAATCCCACTAAACCTTATTGAAACACACATACATACATTGCACAGAGGTAATAAAGAGAGAGAAAACAATCTTAGTGCTCAGTAGAAAACGCTCAGTAAAAACTAAACAGTTCCAGATGCTGGACAACCTTCCCTTGAATTTAACACTGCTGCAGTATAAAAGTATTGGGCGAGCCCTCTAGCCAGCCTGGATTCTAAATGCGTCTTGAACATGGCCATTCTAGAATTATCAAAGAGATTTTTTTCTCCTTCAAAGGAGGTTTCTTCTGAAATGGCAACCAGCATTTTTGAATTTATTAATATGGACTCCGAGATGAGGCTGACAAATGTATAAAAGTCAAAGTCAGATTTAAAGAGCCACTGTATGAGTTTATAGAACAATAAGGAATATTGGAGACATCTAAGAAAACTCAGTAAGTGGATAATGCAACTGAAAATTATATTACTTTGTTGATTAATGCAAATAATGTATGTTAAAAAGTGACTTCTAGAATCAGGAATATGTCTAGACTGGCTTCTGACTATTTTGATGGTATATGTAGCAACTTCAGCACACACATAGACAGATGTCATCTGAGAGCCAGAAAATACTCTGTCTTGGTTACCTGTTGCCACCCTGTTTTTATCAGGCACCGTTTCTCTGTAGTGCATGGCTTGTGCCACAAGGAACTGACACCTCTACTGCTGCTCCTTATTGTAGCTTCCTCCCATGCCATTCGTGTTACAGACACTGGGACCAGAGGGAGGTCGCTGCTCTGACGTGCCAACAGAACTGTGACACGTAACACGATGCTTAGGTGCCTTCCCCAACTGCTAATGCTGTGCAATCCCCTTAGCTAGCACTGGGTACTCCTGATCCTCACTGCCACAGCATCCAAGCACTGCACACTAAGCTCCATGCAAGAAATTCCCTACTAGTGAAAAGTTCATTAGCATTCACTAGGAGGAGTTTCTCCATGGTCATCACTTCTCAGTTTCAAGTCAGTGAGAAACTAACCTCTCTGTTATTTCAGGGTGGTTGTGTAGTCCAAAGTACAATCACCTATTGTAGCTTCTGGATGTTACTGCATACCCTAGGTGGATACAGTTACAGAGCAACCCTAACATAATTTAAGAAAACATGCCGCAGGGGTGCATTCATCTTTGCCTTAAAAGTTTCTGGATTCCTGCCGAACCTGGGCTTTGACCTTCTCTGAATAGAAACAGGAGATAGTGAGTTCAAAGTTAATACATTTCCTGGGTAACAGTGTGCTACCAAGTTTGTGTTAGCACATATTAAAACAAATTTTCAACGGTTAATTCCAATATTATTTCATTTTATATTTTAGTGCTACAAATATGAGGATCCCTTTGTATAAAACTGTAAAGTTGATTTCACTTGATGATTCTCTGCATTTTGAAAGCAGATTTTTCTTTGTAGCCTGTGAAATACCGTCATTTGAAAAAAAAAAAATTCTCCAAGGAATTGCTGCTTTTAAAAACGTGGATATCTCACACCAGCCCCCTCTAAATTTTTCTCTTTTTTAAACAATGCCATATTTTTATGTAAGCAGTACGCATGCCAGACACTTGCATGAAAAATATGATGTGTATAGTGCACTTCATTTATTTCTTGACATAACAGCATAAGTTGAAAAAACACAGCGGTTTGTAGGAATTAAGTTATGACATAAAACAGACTATTTATGTCAAAAGAAGGAGACAATTTGCAATTAAAAACAGAGACGAGAACTGGCTACATAGTTCACACAAATCTTATGTGAATTATGTAAAAGTATGAAAGTGACTTGCTGCGTCCGTGTGACAAAATGCAGAGCATTGTCATTCCAGGACAGATTACACTAACAGTACGGAGTAGTGTTTCATTACGGAGGAACCTAAATATTAAATCTAGTAAGCGTACAAAACCCATTGCTTATTAAAGTCCTGGATGTGCAAATGCCTGATAACCTCCTGTGACCTGGGAAAGGTCTAGGGCAATACTCACTGGCAGCACACAGTTTCTTGCCCACTACCTGCAAAGGGAGGAAATCAGTTACTTCAGGTCTTCAGCAGGCACTGGTAGGAGTTATAGCATCATGTTAAACAAAACATATTGTCTGCCTGAAATGACAACATAAGGTCAGGAGGAGCAGACTGACGTGAAATAAATATTTGAGGTTCAGCCCACTTTAGCAATTTACCCGAAATAATAGATGATGGTTAAAAATTATATTTGGCTTCCAAATACCCATCCAAATGCATTCCACTTGGCAGTTTGACAGAATTGTCAGTTTTTACAATTTTATGCCATTAAAATCAGAGGTCACATAAAGTGTAACTGTCCAAACATTAGACTAATTATTATTACCCTGTGTCTGTAAAGGGCTTTGTTCCCTGTCAAGATGCCTTGACACTTTAGCATAAATACCATAATTCTCCTCCCCTACCATCCCTCTCTTCCTCCACCCCACCCCACAGACAAAGTGGCATTTAAATAAGACTCTTCGCACTATGTCATAAATATTAATGACATGAAACTCAGGGCTTGGCTTTTTTCATTAATGGCCTTCTTCATCACTGTTTCACACCTGGACTGCAGCCAGCCCCTATGTTAAGTGGCTGACATTTTTTAAAAACAATGTTAGTTAATATTGAAGTGAAACAAAATACTGAGATAATTTTTCACATATTTAAATTGTTGGCAAACCCTCTTTCCACATTGTGTGCTTGGGATGTCATCTGGCATGACTTCTTGAACAATGCCCATGTTGACTTGGCATGGGTTGACTTGCAATTACAGTTTATGCCTTACAGCTACTCCCTACCATACCTCCAAATGAGCTGTGCATGGAAATTTGATATAACAATTGGGCTGTTTTTGAAAAAAACAATACATTTTCCCCTACACTCCAACTTTTCTAGTCATCTCCATAGAAGGATTAATGCCAGTGTTGGTAATACAAGAAAATTTCTTTCTTAGTTCCTGTAGTCATTTGCATAATTTCTGTCGTTTTGGTTTGAGCTGTACCAATTGTTTGAAGTTGTAAATTAAACAACAAATGATGTTTTGGAGATATTTATGACAGTGTTCAAGATTTAATTTTCTGTTTTCTGTCTGCCTGAATGAAATACATACAGCTTAGTCTCCTGAGCAACATTGATGATTCAATCCTACAAGATAATGAGGTTTCTGAACAAGCTGCCAGATAGTGACACGCTTCTTTAAACAGCAAGTATGTGTTTGGCTCTTCTTGTTCTTCAGTGTTTATCTGAATAAGGACCACAATGTTCATGTCTCATAGGCTTGAGCCTTGAAGTTTCTAGATCGTCACTGAGAAGCTGGCGTTTCAGTAAAAAAATTGGTTCGAATGAGAACAATAATAATTTGTCTTTTGCCCTCAGTAGAAAGTGAAAGTAGAAGGTAGAGAAGCAGAAACATGTACAGGGCTCATTGAAATAAAATGTATTTCTCAGTGTGGTGTATGTCATGACCTTTAGTGCTTTGAATTAAGCAGGATAAGAGCAAACAGAAACTGTGGGATCACAGGGCTAGAAGGAACATGAAGTCACCTAATCCAAGGCAAAAGGAACAACCTTTGAGTACTTCATGACAGGCACTTGTCAGCCTGCCTTGGAATCGTCAGTAGAGGTATGCAGAACCTCAGTCAAACTCTTCTGCTGTTCACAGCCCTTCATTATAAAATGCTTCTGGATGTGTAATCTGGATCTTCTTGCTTGAATATTAGCCTGTTACTTCTGTAGACACGTAAAGTAGCCTTCTACATGTCTGAAAGACTGTTATCAAGCCTTCCCTCAGTCTTTTAGGCTAAAAATCCCACTTTTCCAATTTTTTATCATAATTCATATTTTATAGACCATTTATAATTTTTACTGCTATCTTTGGGACTGTCTCTGACTGGTTCATAAATTTCTTGAAGTGTGGTCCCTGACCTAGGCACAATAATCCAGTTAAAGCCCTATCAGTGCTGAGTAGAGCAAAAGGGTTACCCCGCAAACTTGCATGCTATCTACATTCCAG
>VYZV01041374.1:0-15734 GCA_013401275.1 Pandion haliaetus | reverse complement strand
GCTTGCTATTAGCTGAGAAACTGGAATGAACTATGAAGTTTCCTAGATGATTACTGGCCCAACTCTACTTTACACATTATTTGAGCATTTGTTCTTGAATAAGTCATAGCAAAATCGTGTCCTTTCAAAGACCAAAGAATTTCCTTCCATATGCTATTTTCCCTACTCTTTTCATAGTGCTGACTTTTATTTGCTCTGTAGCTGTAATTCAGAAAGAATGCAGTCATACTCCAGTGGATTTCATTATCCTTCGGAAAACTATGACATTGTGTAGGAGGCACCCTCCCTCCTTTTGCAAAAGACCCGGAAGGGCCATAATCATTAAGGTCTGTCTGGACTGCTTCTGACATACTGTTTCATCAAATAAATTGGGCAGGAGCGGGGGGCGGTGTGAAATGGATGACACAGAATATTGCCAACAGTATCTTGTTAACAAATTACAAAACTGTTTGATACAACTTTGCTTCTAGACAAGTATCTGGGAATATCATTAACATACACATTTATTCTAATCTTTTCTTTGTATCCTGATGATGTTGCATGCTTTAAAATGCCAAACTCTTACATAAGGTAGTTAGCGATCTTCTCATTTAATTTTTGTCTTCTCTCACTAATTTTTATATGGTGTTTCACGTGACATCTATTCACTTCAGTTTAATTACCTTAATATTTGTGTTCCTTTTTTAAATTATTAAAATGGAGATATAATAAAGATGTCATCATATCTAACTTTGTAGTATTTCTAGCATACTGAATGACGAATACCAAGCAGTCTAAACCCCCATCACTTTACGTGTCTGGAATTATTACAGTGACAGTAAACATGACAATGATAAATGAACAGAAAAGAAGAGGACAGACTGTCATTTGCAAACTTCGAACTTAACTGTTCATTGTGCTTGGATAGAGTCCCTTCTAAAAATAAGTTTTGTGGGTAAAGTCAATTGTATATGAATGATGGTAACAACAGGACTCGCTTAATCAACCACAGTAAAAGATACCATAATGCACTTTAAATTTATCTTATGTATGTATTTGTCACTTTAGTGACATCTTCACATGTCATCATTTATGCCAGATCAATTAAAGATTTTTAATTAACGATATGTGGGACTAATGCAGAGATGATGTATTTACATTGCTTGCAATAGCTTCCAAGATGTGAAAGCGCTTCTCTAGATATGAAAGGCCACTGCATTCAGTAAAGCAGTGCACCATAACACCAAAGACCTACAATTTACAGAATATACTAAGATGTCCTATTAGATTAAAGGTGCAAAGCTATTAAACCGCTCACACTCCCTTTTCCTCTGATTCCATTTGCTCAAATAACATTTATACCCTGTAAAAAAAATACAAATACCTGTTAATTGAATTAATAAAATGAGCTTACAGGAAGAATTGCAAAGGCAGGAACACAAGTAACCCATCAGGTAGCAAATACTTTCTCTGTGATTAGCAGTGGCAATGTTCACATATGTTTACCTGACCTGAGCGTTACCCTATCTGGTCTCTGCCACAGGGCTATTTTTGCTAGAACAAGTGTTGATGCACCACCACTGGACACAGGCCACACTAGGACTGCAGAAACTTTTAGGATTATGCTACTTTTCATAAATCAGCCTTTTATAATGTATACCTCACAATGTAGGTATATATTTCATTATTTTATGATTTATGATTTTCAGATTATATTGACCTAAAATCTTGCATACTGTGCTGAAGATATTCAGCTAAGGAAGTAGTCTGATCATTGCATCAAAAATGTCTGTACAATCATGTGTCCACAAAACAATACATTGAAGTCTTTTTGTTTTAACATTTCCTGCAATTCTTTGATCGACTGCACCTATCTTCTGTACTCGATGCTCATACTTTATTTAGAGTTCAGCACAAGATTCTGATAATAAATGGGTATAGCATTAAATAACATCTGTGAAAATTTTAGAAATAATAATTAGAAATAAAACAAACAAGTTGGAATAGGTGCAAACAACTTTTATGGGAGAATTTCTATCAATGCTAAAACAACCATTGGTGAAATTTTTCTAAAAAGGTAGCAGTAGTACATAAAATTTTTCTTGATATATGATTATTAAATGTAATACGTGACAATAGCCTCAAGCAGCTTCTTCTAACCCACAAAAGACTGAAGAGAAAGAAATAAATAGACATTTGAAAGCTTGAACTAGTCACATTTTCATTTATTGTATGATCAGAATTGCAAGGAAAAGAGTTTTGGGGCTTGCGCTACAAAATTCTTTAAAAACAGAAATGAGATCTGCCTGAAAGGTAAGTAAAAAAGAAGGAACAAGGAGGCCAGAAAGCAAAAAATATGTTATCCTAGCTGTTAAAATTTTGCAAAAAAATTATTACATTAGAAAAGCATGCATCTTTCTGGCTCAATTTTATTTGAGGAAATTCATATGATTCAGTAATTCAATTCTGCTGCATGGATTTTGTCAACTGGAAGTTAAAAGTCCTTAGGCAAACACCTAATGGTTTATATCAATATAATTCCAGTTGTTTCCTACTTTTGAGAGTTAAATGTTAGTTCCTGTGACTGACAGTACACAAATTCAGTAAGAGGAGAAAAGTAAGTTCTCAGTGCAAAATTAAAGATGGTCCAGTTCTAGGGGCTTTTTCATTTGACTACAGTGAGCTGCATGGATTTCTAGTAAACCTTAGCAAACAAGCCTGATGAAATCATACAAGTTCACTGCTGCTTTTCACCCAGGAAGCCTGCTCTGCCTCACTAGTCTGAATATTTCCACTAGCTCACAACCAAAAGAAAACCTGAAAACACTAAAGTCACAGAAAAGTCAACCTCTGGCAAGGAAAGCATATTTTTCAAACAAAAAGTCAAGTTCCAAGGCCAACCACTGAATGCAGATGTCTAGGAATTCTTGGGTGTGACAAGCACAAGGACCACTGTCAAAGAAACAGAGTCAGGAAAGCCTGAGAAAAGACAAGACAGACAGGGAGAACATATGTTGTGTTTCAGCTACACACTTACATCTTCTCTCAGAAAGGTCACTTGGAAGACAGGTAATCAAATTATACAGACTGATTGATGAAAAATTATCCAAATTCACTCCATGGCACAACTAGTTGGATGTTCTATTTATTGACAATTAAGTTATCGCAAGTCCCAAAATAAACACTTTGAGTTGATTATATTCTTCATCCCCATCAATTTCAATTAGGTTTATCCTGGAATCATAAATATGGGGATGTTAGTAACATTTTCTAAAAATAAGTAAAAAACAGAGGAGGAGAGAAGGACAAATGGAGAGGGAGGATGTCAGTAACAGTCTAGCAAAAGACAAAAAGCAGAATGGAGGAGAGTGTTACTGAGTGACTTGACCTGCTAATGGTGCCTCTTGTGTTAACACTTCTTACAGTACTGAACCTGCTGATGAGCTTCTGCAGTTCAGCACTTTCACACAGAGAATAAGTGCAACACGTACAACAAGTCAGGGAGGTAAAACTGAAGAAAATAGTGAAAAGACATTTTCAGGGGAATTTTAGTTCAGACATTTCTGAATTGTTTTTTCAGGTAGATGTTAACTCATGCTAAAATCTCTTATAAAATTACTCAGCACACTTTACTACAACCAAAATTTACAGAACCATACAAATTTACTCCAACCACCAGCCAGCCAAAAAGCAAGAACGAAAGGGCACCTAGAATAGAAAGTAACGGAAAGAGAAGGTGGGGGAAAAGCAATAGTCTAGATAAACTTCCTAGGGTCCTAGTAAAGCCGTGCAGCAGCTTGAATAAAAAAATATTAATCTGTTTTTGTTTTATCTTAATGGATTTCTAAGAGAATGAGTTTCTGAGAAGAAGGTGCAGATAGTGCCTGCAAAGTGACTTAGCAAAAATAGCAGCTGCAAGGGAGAGTGAGGAAGGATGTTGCAAACTTAAAGTGTTTCAATTGCTGCTTCTTCAAAACTTGTTTATTCACAAAATGATATTCCCACCTTCTCCATTATCAAAACCAATCACTTTCTGGAGTGGTTTCCTGCAGACAGAGCTTGCGCATTAACTGGGTCAGCTAATAGTTCTGAAAGGTATAAACCACAAGGTTTGAAGAAACCTATAAGAAAATGCACGATAACTCTCCATAGCAGTAGAAAGGAACAAATTTCAAAGAAAAGCATTTTGCTGAGGTTATTACCCAGAGCTTGTGTCTATATTTGAATTTACTAACCTAAAGACAAGCAACATTACTTGATTAGTATGATTTATAATAAATACAGGAGATGTGAATGAAAGCTAGCCTCTCTCAAGCATATTTCTTTAAAAACTTCCCTGAATATCTAGCTCCATGCTATTTTCTATCCTTACCATGTAGAATTCGAGTCATTGAGCATTACCCTAACGAAGACAGCAGGCTGTGATTTTATTTTATATGCTGTATGTCAAAAAGGAATACATGTAGTAGCATAGAGAGATGTTTACTAAAATAACTAACAGGAGCCCAGTGCTGCCATCAACACTTAAAAATTACTTACTTCAGTAGCAGAATTTGGTAATATCAGTGTTTACTCACAGGGACTATGATTCTATCTTCTTTCAACAGCTGGATGTGTGCCTCCCCAATCCAGGTATTTATGGCCATCGATAAACGGGTGCAGACCCTGCACCAGGATTTCCATCTGTCGTTCAGGTCTGTCATGTTCGGCCATGCAGCCTATCTTCAGCATTGCAACCAGCTCCACTCCCTTTTATTGACTTATAATGACCAATATGAAAGCATACTTTGCAAATGCTGATCAAGAAGCCAGCAATTTTCTCTTCCTTCCCTATGCAACTGTTAACTTTACAAGAATGAATGTTGTACATCTTTGGTAGAAAACACAAATCTGCTCAGAGCTTCAGTGTAGCAAACAGCTTTGCAAATTTACACCAGTTACAGACCCAGAATTGTGTAAAGCAACTGTAGAGAAAGTGTTACAGAAGATCCATAAATTCCTGCAATACACTGAGCGATATGAGGTTGAGTGCTTTCAATCTACAATGAAAGTATGGGAATACAATGTAACATCAATCCATAAAATGGTGGCTACTTCTCTGAAATCATTAGCTGACTCATTACGGTAGACAAAGTGCTAACAAGAATCACTGTAATCAGTAACTTTCGCAGCGAGCTAAATGATTTTATGGAGAGGGAGGGGAGGGAATAGAGGAAGGAAAAAAAGAAAAGTCTAAGTAAAGCAATTTCCAGGTAAAAATGCATACAATCTTGTCATTGTATAAGAGGTTTCAATGACTATCTTGTGTAGTATGAACGCTGTCGGAATGTAACATGGAAAAATGAAACTTCTCCATGGTCCTGATATTCATACTGCTAGCCAGCCTGAGAGGGACAGCATCTTATTTCATCACTAGTCAGTCGGACACCATTATAAGAATAAAACACTGCTTGACGAAAAAACATGACAGAATCAAGCCCTAAGGAACTGTGTAGTAACTACCCATTAGTATATTTTACTCTGAGGGGCATTTATCTTCCTTATGGTCAACAAACATTTTTTACATTCTGTGGATTGCTATAATATCTGAGCATCTCTTTTCTAGTACTTTCCTAAACAATAGGACTAACAACTTTCAGGTGTTTTTCCTTTCTTGTTTTTCCCAATCTTTTCTTGTTTGGGTTTGGGTTTTGGTTTTTTTTTTTTTTGAGAGGGGTTTTGTTTTAAGACTGGGTGTTGGTGATTTTTGCTTTGGTTGTAATTAGACATTTTGCTAAATATTTATGCTACGTTTAAGAATGCGACTAGCAACAGCACAAACAATATCATGATAATTATAGAACATAAATGCTGAAGTACTAATTGTGCTAGAAATGTGAAGTATTTCACCAAGTTCAATAATAATATTCCACAGCACTGTGTAGACACTGTGCATTTTCCCTTTGATGGTATCATAAAGGTTTTCAGTAGCAAATAACCTGAAGTGGCTCTGACATTATATTATCCCCAAATGTAATTTTCATGTTTAACTGGTATTTTCTGTAGTAATATTCACATCACCATGCCTACTTTAAAATAAAAACTAATCTGTTCCTAATCCAGCTACAAATAAGATGATAAATAAATCAGAGAGGAAAAAATGACTCTTTGAAATGACATTACAACAAACCATGATTGAAAAAGCAGTATTACAAGCATTACCCATTGACTCAATACCCTCAGGCAAAATCACGTGTAATGGTATTGATGCAAAATAGTGCAGTGGAATTTATTCTAATAATTCTGGGCATGAATAATTTTTGAAGGTAATAAGCCACAATAATAAATTCTCATTTCATTTTAGCACTGGACATGTCCTTTGCTTATAATCAGAAATACCATACTTGAATGCTTCTCTTACAACTACTCTAACTCTAGTTATAGGTTTATTCATGTTAAATTTCTGAAAAATAAGAATTAGATTCACTGAGAAAAATAAAATAATCAGGCTAATATTAGAATCCTATTAACTATTTCATAACATGGAGTAACAAAATACCTTCAGGCCTTCTACATGCAACCTACTTACTCCAAGTAGCTTTGATGAAGGAGAAAGAAAAAGGCCAGTGCTGAAGAGCTGACACTTTGAAAAATAAAATATCAAAAAACATTATCTGTTGACTTAACTGAACAAGAACTTTTTTATTTGCTAAAATTTAGTTTGTAAACAAGACCACACTGTGCTTAAAATGGAACTCTTCTCTGTTTAAAATGACAGATGTGTGGTTACTTTGTTGCAAAACAGTATATAGTTACACATCCACTCTCCCACTACAATTTTAATAATTAAAAACTTTCCACAAGAAATAATACAATACCATCCGGACTACAAGAGTGTGTTTTCAGTTTTGGGCACACAAAGTGAAGAGAAACTTGGAGCTTCTTATTGGACAACCCAGGCAAAAATTTTAACATGTTAAACAGGACATTGTTGTAAACAAAACCAGAAAAAAACCTTAATGCCCTCTGCAGTTCTCTGACAATCTGTGTCCTATCAAAAAGTCCTTAAAAATATTAACAGGGATTACTTACTTCTCCTCTTTAGCTATACCTCTGTTTTGCTTTAAGTCTATGTTATTTACAGTAGCTTTAGCTTGTCAAATACTCTTAAGTTGGCTTATTGTATTTTTCTTTATAAGCTTCATATGAATGAATGAAACAAGAAAAATGCAGAATCCTCGATTTTATGAAACACACTTGTGTAATTCATATGGGATTATTATAAACAAATCACTTCAAAATAACATTATTGAGATTGCAAAATCAAAGACCTGCAATTTAAGAAATCCCAGAATGTATTTTAACCTTAATTCAAATATCCTATGTATATGCATAGAGACTTATTTTTCTTCAAAGAAATATTGCTTCCTTCAATTCCTATAACATACTTAGGCTTCTCTCTACTAGGCAGGAAATACACTGTGCCACGGGGCTAACAAATATTTGCTGACAGCACTGGCAACGATCTTGGGTTGCAGGCCAATGTGGGTTCAGTCAGTCTGAGAAAGTTGAGCTTTTACAATCTGTATCTGTTCTAGCTCCCTCTCTTCCCTGCTTCCCCATACTAAGTTGTAGCCTTGATCTCTCCCCTCAGATTTCTAATGTAACTTCAGGCTTTACTCATGCCATATCCAGAATAAAGTGAGGTAAGCACGGATTACTCAGTTACTTGGGGCAATTGAAAGTTTACCCATTTGTTGCCAGCTTAGAGCATTAGCCTGATGAATTTAATTTATTTTTTAGTCCATGAAACTTCTACTCTTATTATCTCACCTGTCATTCTTTTTTCATGCCCCTTTTCAGCTCAGCCTCTTCAACCAACGCATATATTTTTCCACACTGCAGCTGCTAATCAAATATACCCTTTCCGTTCCCCATTGCTTTATCCAGTCACTCTGCACTTCCTTATCAAATCTGTACATCCACCACAGACTTCCCATTCTCACTCCCACTCCATACCCCATTTTCCTTTCTGGACCTTGGCTCTTTCTTTTTCCAGCTTCCTTTCTACCTAGCTTCTTCTCAATCAATTTCTTTTTTCTTTTAACAGAGAATCTGAGACTATGTCGCCTGCCTCACATTCAATAACTTACCCAAGCATACTGACTGAATAATTGAATTAAAACACTTGAAAATGGTTTGCTCTGTACTGCCCTAGAAATTAAAATGAATAAAAATATAGTCAAAATATTCTGGATCTGCACCTACTTATGCATTTTGAGAGCTCTCTCTTTTCATTAACTATACAGATTTCACTGAACTGTTCAGAAAACACACCGAGCAAAGGAAACAACAATTAGGTACATTTATCTTTGTGTTAGATGTACAGCTTGCTATTACAAAGGGATTAAATTAGCTAAATATATACATGAATTACATGCAGACTTCATAAAAATGAACAATCATATGGTATATGCGAAACATTTAAACTGCTAAGAGAACACTAGGGAGAAGCACACTTTGGAAGAAAATGCATAATTATTCTTTAATTTACCAAGAGGTAAGAAAAATGTATTATTTTAATTCTTAATTTTTAAAAATAGACCAGGTGCAAAAAGAACAAATCCCCCAAATCACATATGCAATTTCCACCTTCCTTAGAGACAGAGAGAGAATTGGAATGTAAATGAGAGTACATGCATCTGTTTACAATGACTCAATGTTTAATTGTAGTAATGATTGTATGAGCAACTGATCACATTGGAAATCAATATTATAAACTTTGGATCTTTATGTTTACTTTAGCTTTAATCCAGTCATTATTGCAGACATCTAAAGCAAACTCTGCAGCTGCAGCATGTTTAATTCATCAAGATGTTCTCAAAGCTGACTGTCGCATGTTATAACTTCATAGTTTTAGAGCAGCATCTGCCAAAATAAGACTATAACATCCAGTTTTTAAAGAAACATAAAAAAAAGTCTCTTTAATTGTGCAAGTAAACTTCTGCAGGCATCTTTTCTCAGTGAAAGGTAGTGTGGAGTAAATGTTCTCAGATGACACAGTTAAACATGTGTGAATATTACACATCTTTATGTAATAAAATGAGGGTATAGGATCACAGCCAGCTCTCCTTCCCAGTGATACATGTTTTTGAGAAATGATGTATTGCGTAGTGACAGAAAAGAAGCAATGCTTGGAAAACAAAGCTGGCTTTTTATTAGGAGACCCGTTTACAAAGTTCTGGAAAGTTCAGGTAACAGACCAGCCATCTGCAATCAGTCTGGCTTTGTCAGAGTTGTTTCCATCCTCTAAGCCAAGCTACCACATGAACATAACTTTTCCAACCAACGTGGTGAATGTCAGCTACGACTTATTTCAAAATAAAAGTTACTGGCTAAGTGGTATGCCAGCAACATGGACTTCGACTCAGCCAGAGAAAATTTTGAATATCATGGGGGAGGCTAGAAGTTCAAGTGTGTTGCCAGGCATGACTGGATGGGCTGCCTGCTGCAAACACTGTGGTTGTCCGTGAAGCAACTACTTGGGCAAAAGATGGGTAGTTGCAGAGCTCAGCAAAGCTACATACACCCTTGAGCCAGCTCATCAAAGCATTACAGTCATATAATAGTCATTTACCTGGGCTGCGATGACACCTTCATTTGGCTTCATACATGCAAACACAGACAAGGCAAGCCCTGCCTGAAGAGTCAGTTAAGGATTTTCCTAAATAGAAATGCTTTCTGCAGGCAAGTGATTAAAGACTGTGCAACAGCAACATTCAGAGCATGCAAGAAATCCCAGGATAAGTTTCCCCTTTCATGCATATACTGGTTTCCCAAGGAAAACTCTTAAAAAAGTGTTGGGAGCATAGGGTTTTACTATTTTCATTGTAACTGTACAGCACTTAATGTTTTGCAAAGCTGGGTCCCATTATGAAGTTTTCAGAGCATCTTCTGAATTTACTATTCAGAGCAGTTATATAAACCGCCTCTCTCGCTATTCAACAACTAAATATCATTTACTGCCATTCAAATTCACACAATGGTTTTTAAATGCAAAATTGTCATCAATCATATACAGTCTTCTGCATAGAGTGTCATATTTTTTCCAATATTTCTTTAACAATAGAAAACATTAAGGCAGCTATTTCCCATCTTAAATTTTCATAGGACATAAAACTATTAACTGCTTTCTGCTCCAATGATTCTTCAAAATAACACTGAGCTTGTGGCCCTCCTCTTACAAAAATTCAGCAACCTACAATGTTAGTGCAAGAACATTCATATGCTAATAATTTAATCAACCTATTATACCCTAGGAATCCCAGCTACTCTTTTACAAAAAAGCAATGCTAATTATTTACATAATTTCATTTTGGTGCCTTGAACTGCATAAAGTAATAACTGGACTTAAAAGTGATTTTCTGGAATATTATTGTGAAAACTTACGGGTTTATATAAGATAAAAAGCTAAATCTGCAAGGCAAATCCAGCCCTCAGATCCCACAACCAGCTTGAGGATCTCTGCTGGGTAGCAGTGTGATAAAGGTGCAAGAAAGAGACACTTTCTACATGGCCATGATCCAGCCATGAAGGTGTTCCACATGCCATCCCTAGAAATCTCCCACCACAAAACAGGAACAGAGAAAAGTACCTGCAGCAGCTTAATGTACCCATCCCATCCCATCTCTCATTCAGCCTAACTCCCACATGCTCGCTCACGTGCTCAAAAGATAACAGTCTGAGGAAATATATCATTCAGAACTTCTGGCATGGAGTTGTTGAAACTAGTTCCTGTTTTCATAGAATCCTAGAATCATTTGGGTTGGAAAAGACCTTTAAGATCGAGTCCAACCATCAACCATGCCTGCTAAACCATGTCCTGAAGTGCCCTGTCTACATGCTTTTTGAATACCTGCAGGGATGATGAATCAACCACTTCCCTGGGCAGCCTGTTCCAATTGCCTAACAACCTTTTCTGTAAAGAAATTTTTCCTAATATCCAATCTAAACCTCCCCTGCCGCAACTCGAGACCATTTCCTCTCATTCTATCACCAGCACCCACCTGACTACAACCTCCTTTCAGGTAGTTGTAGAGAGCAATAAGGTCTCCCCTCAGCCTCCTTTTCTCCACGCTAAACAACCCCAGTTCCCTCAGCTGCTGCTTATAAGACTTGTGCTCCAGGACCCTCACCAGCTTCGTTGCCCTTCTCTGGGCATGCTCTAGCACCTCAATGTTTTTCCTGTAGTGAGGGGCCCGTAGTGAGGTTTTATGCAGTCTTCTACAAAATGGGAAGTGATTACTGATCAGACACTGAATACAGCAGACTTCTGCCAGGCTCTTCAGTTCTGAGTAACTGCTGAACAGCAAATGGCATCAAGAATAGTGAATATACCTTGAATGAAAAGAAAGAGCAACAGAGTCCCACTACAGATGAGACTGTATGAAGTATGGTGAGGAAGTTTCAAACATCCCTCTTTACGGTGGCTACAGGGAATAGTTTCCAAATAGTTACCAAAATATAAAAACAACCAAAAAGCAGCTTATTTTCTGACAATATGGCTTCCAAAGTATTTGGTAATGGCACTAGTTTTAAATTAATTCAGATAAGAGAGTTTAGTTAGGAAGTAACAATAAAAAAGGTTGATAAATCCTGCATTTTAAAAAATCAAATTTATCCATGGTATAAGTGGTAGGGCTGGGCTTTGCATAGCACAGTAGACCTTTCAGAAGCATCTTCTGTACTTAAGTTTGGGGCATCCTCACACCAAGCTCTACAGAGACACATGATATATGGATTCTGCTAGCTGAGAATCACTGGAATGCAACTCCCCAGGGTTCCCAGAGAAAAGACAGTTTTAGGGAAAAATATTTCTACTTAACACATGTATAGTCACACAAACATAACATCCCATTGCCTTGTGAACAGATCTATTCAGCAAAACACTAATGAATTTAGTTTTGTTGGACTTTTCCTACTCACCTAAACCTGGCTGTTCCATAAAGATGATGTAATTATCAAGAAATTGCCCTAAAAAAAAAAGTAATCCAATAGAATCTAGTTTACCAGGCACTTTTAAAAATCTAAGCCTATTTGAGCTCCTGCAAGCTTGCCCATCTTCTCAACAACTTGCTTAACAGGTTACTGAGAGTTCAAATAAGTCATTTTAATTACATCAGAGCCAGGATCCCCAGAGCTTATCCTCCAGAAGCCTGGAGCACCCAGCCAAGCTGAGCACCTTAGAGTTTGGAGCCCTAAGAGCTGTCTGAGCTTTGGAGGTTTGGAACAGTCTGGTCCATGGATTGATTCCAAAGTTGAGATTGCAAAAGCATTTAGCTTTGCAGAAAGTGTCAACCTTTTGACTTTCCCTCTGATTAAAAGAACAAGCAAATTTTGAATGATCAAAATTCTTTGTTAAACATTTATTCTCTCTCCTAGTTATAGGGAAAGTCAAAATGCTGAGTGATTAAAATCCTTCATAAAACTGAACTAGTTTTTGCCGCAGTGGTTTACTACTTATCCTTACTGCACCTTTGCATTGTGGGAATTGGGTTTTACTGTTGGGAAGTGAGATCAAGGAAGGTTAAATGACCTGCTTAAAACTACAGAGAAAATTTGGCTACAGTGTGACCCAAGTTGCAAGCTATTAGTCAAACCTCTGGACCATCCTCCTTCTTCAGGACACATTACAACAATATATATGCTCTCTTCAGCTTACACAATTGTCACTTCATGCCAAATGTCAAAATTCCTTCTCATGTTGCCTTTTCACAAGCCAAATCAGGATTAAAAGAGGGATCAGAGAACATGAAAACCTGAAATTTGTTTGAATATGCCCTCTGATGTCACATGTCTAAACTGGTACATGATCCTTTGTCTGACTGTAATCACATCAGTCTACCAGCCTGACATGATGCCCTGTTACAAAGTGATACAAGAAAAGACATATGTACTAGGCAAGAATGGACCTACTGCAGAGTAAGAAAAGGCACAAATAGAGTAGGTCATCTCCAGACGTTACTTCCAGTCTGCATACAAATGCCTTCCACACATGTTAATAGCTATTCTTGATTATTTTCTCTGTTGAGCCAAAACACCAGCAGTGTGTACAAAATTTTACACATAGGTTTCAAGGTGATTTGGCTGTGCATGTAAGACAGTTCCAAGTTCAGAGCTTGGACACTGTGCAACCCTGAAGAATCTAACTTATAAAACATCACATTATTTTCAGCCTGCTCATTCAACCTTTCCTTTAAACACTAACAGTTATGTAGGCTGTGTTTCTTCAATGGGAATGGAAGTTTGTGGGACAACTCTCTTCATAATCATCAATGTAAACAATTCAGATACAAGTGACAGGCATAGTGTCTTAACAGCCATGTATGTCAGGTTTTTTGGAAGCTGAAGAAGGACTTTTATATCCAGTGACTACACACAGAGAATGAGGGAGAGCAGAGAGAGCTTCAACCAGCCAGACTGCAGCAAATCTACAGCTGTTCATAACAAAGATTGGGTATCTGAATTGGATCTTCAAATGGATGAGCCATGAGAAAGAACAGGATCACGAGTCTGGTATTTATGAACTGCAAGCCGCAACCTCAGATAACATCCAGCAACAGAGAGTCAGGGGAAAACATATTTATGTTCCTGTGGAATTTTAAGACTATCAAGCAACAAAAACGTTTTGCAGCAATGCCAATGAGCAGCTAACAGCAAATGTCAGAATAACAGAAGTTAAAACAAAATTAGCTTAATTTAAAACCACAGTTTTTCCTGATGATGAAATTTTTGGAACTTGAATTTCATTTTAGTGCTTACAGTCTGGAATCTAAGCTATATTTAAAACTGGTTAATTTTAATTTCAGCAGGACAGCTTATGTCTTCCAGAGCTACAGCAGCTCTCTAGGTAACTCACAAGACCCTATTGGATCCTTTCAATACTGGGGTAAGGAAAGTAACTTCTCAAACTGACATTTTACACCACTAAGTTGTAGCCACCCTTTTTATAGTCATTCCCTGGATTTTGAAGGGCTATTAACAGTACCCAGGAGAAAGTAGGCAGCAACATTGGAGTCTCCAAAACTATTGGAGTCTCCAAAACTGAAGGAAACCATGTCAAATTAAGAAATGGATGAGCTTAATCATAGAGACAAAGTAAAGACATGGAGAGTACAGACAGATAAGACGACATTATATTTATGGTGGAGCAAACTTCAAAGTTAAAGATGATGCTAAATTTATAAGCTGACTGGACTGTAGCATTTCATATTCTGGAGAACAAGGAAGTTTTTCCTTAAGTAACATTCTTGCTGAAGAAAAGCACACACTTGAGTCTGAGAGCCATTTCCTGGGAGAACAGTAATTCGACATTAAGTCTTACCCACCTTCTTGGTGACGACTGCAAAAATCCAATATCATAGAGTCCAGCTTCAGACACTCTCTGCAGTGCCCTTCTGCATGACAAGGATACTCTACTCTAGCTAATAACATCAGAGTTTGGTAAAGAAGCAGCCAATAACCTTTGCGGTTCCTGAATCTTATTCCAGGTTGCTGACACTGTAAAAGGGGAGAAACACTCATACTTCAAGGACAGCTACTCTTTTAAGAATAGAAAGCCTGTGGTTTGCCAGCCACTTTAAAAATCAGTTTAAAAATAATAAAACATTAAAGTGAAAGTAATTCACACATTTATTGCATTCTCATGCAAGCAGATAATAGTTATTCAGCTTAAAGACAGGTGTTTAAAAATAAAACTAGGTTTAGAGCTGTATCTTCTTTAGTTAGATCGACTAGATCTCTCTCCATTTCACCCAGTTAAAAAGCTGTCAGAATGTTGTCAAAACTTGCTAACGACTCCCCTAGTACATCACAAACTTTTAATCATTGCAAAGAAAGTGCCCTTCAGATCTCAGTATGTAGCAAACTGCATATATACATGCACAATAAAAACTGCAGTTCAGACAGCGAACTGATGACTACGTTACATAAATACCTAACAGAGGTCACTGCTTACACTTCTATTAGCTCCTGATTAAGTCTAGACACAATGCATGTTGTAACCAAAAGTTCTTTATAGTGGATTAAGCAATAAATGACCCCCAATCCAACGCAGAGGGGTGTAAAAAGAACCAGTGATGCCATGGTTTCCAGCTTAAAGACATTAATTTTTCTATGGAAGAGCCTATTATTCAGCTGACCTGACTTATGGTTCACACAGAAAAATGAAAGTTGTCTTTGCAAAAGCACTTCTACTTTACTTAGAGAGCATATTGTTCATTCACAAATCAGGAAAGTTTTGCAGTGAGAATTTTATTGGCCTGGTTCATAAATGTGTCATGCCATTTGTAACCAGTGTAACAGCAATAATAGTATTATAAGACACAGGGAATATACAATTTATTTTTCTTCCTGATGGCTGATCCATGAACTTCTTCATTCCATAAGTAAGGTTTGATCTCCAGCTGATGTAAATCACAGAAACTTCAGACTTCAAGTTGGTATATACAAGTGCTGATTTCAATAGCTTTAGGACACAGTTCTAAAGAGGCACAGATTTGGACATCCACTCATCTTTTTAAGAAAAAAGGCTGAGAGATAATTGGTAGTAAATTTGCAATTTTTGTTGTCACAAGTTTCATACCAAAGGAAGATCTACAAAATGCCCTTTTTAACACAGAACTGAAAAAATCATTAGTTTGATAGTTGCACGCTGTCCTCTAAAACCCACAGATATATAAAAAAGATTCACACTAGGAAAAAAAAAAAATCAAGGC
>VYZV01041371.1:33319-50138 GCA_013401275.1 Pandion haliaetus | reverse complement strand
ACAAGCCACAACATTAAATAAGAGCTTTTCTTTGCCTTGTCTTGCAAGGACTGGGAAGTTTTGTAGCGCTGCCTTCATTTCACCAAATAGATCCTTCCTTCTCATTTTTAATAGAGTGGGTGGCTTTCATTGTGTCACATGTGGTATAACAGGAGATGGTTCCAGTGTAATTGCTTGGGATAAAAGCAGCAAAATCTCTTTCTTCAAGTCGCTGTGGAGGTTCTTGATGATAGTGCTTTCCTCCTCTCCCCACCCCACAGAGGGCCCTTTATTCCCAACTCCTCCTTTTGCTCTTGCTACTACTCCCTTTGTCTATGTTTCATGATTTGGTTTTTTGGTTGGGTTTGGGTTTTTTTTTTTTTTTAATGCTATCTTCACCTTTACTTTCCCCAGCACTTCAAAGTTTTCCTAACAAGAATGCTCAAGGATGAAATATTTAGCCACTTTAAGGAGGAGGTTAGAAGCAGGATTTTTATGAGTCACAACATTTTTAATGCTAGGGAACCTCTGTTAAACAAATAGTACTGCTTTTGTAATTATAAGTTATCTAAAACTGAACAGCCTTTTCTAGCCATAATTTACTAAGCCATATGATCATCAAGAGTACTTTCTTTAAAATGCGATTAGTGTCTTTTTTTTTTATTCCAGCAGAGCGCCATTTGATAAACTCTTGCAGATTTCTGTGGGGCTTCCTATCAAACACAGTGAATAATACTGCACTTGCAATTTTTCAGCCTCAACTTACTGGCACACATAATAGTAGTTATATACCACCATGGCTATTTGTGCGAGTTAGACACTTACGTGATACTATAGTTAACTGTTGGCACAAACTGTATGACAGAAAAGTAAGTCATAGGTCAATAACCCTCCCGGAAGTCTGTAATTTTCTATGAATATGAATGGAAGGAAACTTACAGTCCAAGGAAAAAAATTTAATATTTTGCAGTGGTTCACAAAGACATTTTTGCTGTTTATTGCTGAGAATTACAGCATAGTCTTTCTCATTTATAAATTAGACCTTGAGGCAGTATCTTCTATGAAAGGAAAATATGAAAGGAATAACAGAAGTTTGGTAAATAGCTTAGATTGAAGCCATATGCTGTAAAACAGAATTCATTAGATAATGCAATAGTCAGGAAAAAATCTGGTTAGCAATTCCAAGTAGTAGTTGATTGAGGGTTTTTTGGTTTTTTTTTTCCTTTCGTCATGTCCTTTAATCATTTCTACAAGAGCAACGTGGTTTAGGAAAACTAATATTTACTCATTTATGCATACAAACCCATTCCAATAGTGTTGTAAAAAAACCCCTGTGTACACTACATTCCTGTCTCAGATAAATATAAATCCAGCATAATTCTGAATTTGCACCAGTATTACTGAAACACAAATATATCCTTGAATATCTTTATCCATTGTTCCCTGTTAAGTTTATGTAGGCCAGATCCCAAATCACTGAAATTATGGCTAAATAGGGAGAGGTGGCATTCCTTAGCCTCACGAAAAGCCAGCAAGAGCATTCGCATCATGGCAGCCCCTTGGGGAATTTGTAGGAACTGCACGCAGATGAATACACTGTTTTGTGATGACTCCTTTAGAAGGCACTGGTATCATCAGGAAAGACACACATAGGAAAAATGTGTTTCACCTACAGAGACTGGAATACATTCAAAGGTAACTGCTCATCCACAGATTGTGCTGTACCATTTCGGGAAAACAGGCACATGTTTTGCAGAGGGCAGAAAAGATGAAGTGCAGAAAGAGGTGTCAGTCCCTGAATGTGAAAAAATATAACTGACAGTATTGGTGTGGACTTTCTGGGAAGACAGGTGCCACTTGAAGATGTGCCGAGGATTTCAGCTGTCACATTTGGAACAGGAATTCAGGCTAATGATAGTAAACATACTGACTTTCTTTTAGAAATCTCATTTCTCTCTAAAAGGAACGAATTGTTTGTTCTCATTTTGGGTTAGGAAAGAAGCACTCTCAGACTGCTTTTGATTGTTTCTCACAAAGGTTAATCCTCCGATTGTTCTCCATTTACTGTTGTCTTGTCAATCTCTATAATGAATGTGAAGTAAACATACTCAGGTAGCTTTTTATATTTATCGTATACTTTTGAATATACTCAGAATAATAAGGAGAACTGGTTTTAAGGAAATAGAATAGAACGCTTATATTTTGTAATTTTTTAATCATTTTGAGTTAACCAAGGCTGGTTTTGTAAATGGATTTTCTCTTTCTTGCCAAAGATGTAATATTTTTCATGCTTGAATTTGACTATGGATTATATATAACTAAAAGAATGCTTTCCTGATGAGTAGTCAAAAAAGCTAGATGCTTTTAGTGGGAGTTTTTTGGTTGAAATAGGTTTCGTAGGACTTTTTCCCTCTATTGCACTTTCCATCAAAATGTTTGTTGCTCATTTTAATTAAAAACATGAATTCTATTATTTTCTGCACTATAGGGATAAATATCACAATAAAGAATGTTTCAAGAGAAATAAAGCTATTCCACTAAACTTTTTTTCTGAAACATAAAGCCATTGCCATTACAGAATTTTCAGAGGAAACTTTGTAAGAGTTCTGGGACCATATTTTTAACACAGTTACATACTCAATGAAGATTTACAAATGTTCTGAACCCCATTTTCATCAACAGAACTTAGTACCAGAATGAGTCTATGTCTTTCAAAATCACTTCAAGTGTCTATTTGCATCTTAAAGACTGCATTAGTTTTAAAACTCTAACCCCTAGACTTCTGTGAAGTAAATGATCACTTAAGTCAGTGTTGTCCTCCACTAGATTCAATAGGCTTCTAATATTTTATCTTTGTCTGAATATATTTTCACTTCAGCCACAGTTAATATGAAATATACTGCATTTTGTATTTGCTGCATGAAAGGAAGATTGATTTATTTCAGGTAGTTTATAGAGTATTTTATTATTCACATCAAGATCTCATCTATTCCCTCTACATTCATATTTTATAGCACTAACTGATTGATTTGATTTGACTCAACACTTTGATGGCACCTTTGCCATGGAGGCTGCACACATAAAACACAAATAATTTACTTGATTCATTTCAAAACTATTTACCTTACTCTTGGGTTATTTTGTGAACTTCTGGCCTTTTGGTTCTGACCAGATTAACCAGGGAAATGCAGGTAAAACACAAGTCCCTAGTCCCCAGGGGTAAATGCCATACTCACTAACTTACATCATCATATTTACAGTGCTGTACAATACAATTGTATTCGTACCAATGCAGCAAAGGCTTCAGAGTTTCGGCCTGAATTTGCCTCATTTCCAAAGCACTTCTTGGTGCTTGTTTTTCTCTCTCTGGACTGCTAGGAACAAATCAGGTCTGGCATAAATGGTTTCATCCCCACTGAAGTAAAATGAGCAATATTGGCTCTCACCCGTGTCTGAATTTGGTCTTTATTCCCAAAAGCTCGGTGGTTTATCTGCAATATCTGAGGTAATTGTGATGGTGAGGCAGGAGCAGAGCCTGGATCTCTGCTCCCACAAGCAGACATTCTGCATTATCCTTCCTCAATATGAAACAATTTAGAACACTTCTGTGCTTCAAACATGCACTGATCATTTAGAAGCCCTTGATAAACTACTCAGAATGGAGCCTCGATATAAATTCTTAAAAAAAATTATTTTTAGACAAATAGCAAAGTAAGTCTGGGTATATTTTATGATTTCTTTCCCTTTATCTGTTTTGTTTTCTTTTCTCCATGCTCCTGCATCTCACAAATGAAGAGAGTTTTGTCGTACCTGGGTGTTATAAGAGGATTTGATCCTTCTGGCAATAAACTTCCTACTGCTTTTCACAGTTCTGAATGTTTCTCTTATTGGAATTATAGCTCGTTCAGAACTTTCTCAAACTAAATTTACACAAGAATAATCTGGTCTTTGTGGTTGCTCTCATACATACACTTTGTGTGTGCTATTTCCAATACAAATGCAAACCTGTCTTAACTACATTAAATATTACTACAGTAGGCCATAGTACTGCAATCCCTGAAGTGAAACTTGCTTAATGGGGAAGTTGTGGTGAAATACGTATCAGCAAGGCAAATTTATAATCTTTCATTGTAAAGACCAACACCTGTCCTGCGTACATGCGTAAAAGCCTGTTCACTTCAGTGAACCTGATTAATTGCACTGTAATGCTAGTATATTATAAAAATAAGTACCAGAGGAATTATGTAATAGAAATTACTGCTATTCTCAAAGGTATCATAAGCTTTTGAAGAAATCACATGATTGTGTCGTTTAACCCCAGCCAGCAACTAAGCACAACGCAGCTGCTCGCTCACTTCTCCCCCTCTCTCCCATGGGGTGGGGAGGAGAATCGGCAAAAAAAAAGTAAAACTCATGGGTTGAGATAAGAACAGTTTAATAGTTAAAATAAATTAAAATACAATGTTAATAATAATAGTAATGACAAGGAAGATAACAAAAAGAGAGAGAAATGAAACCCAAGAAAGACAAGGGATACACAATGCAACTGCTCACCACCTGCTCGGCCAGTCCCTGAGAAGTGAACTGCCCCTCCCAGCCAACTCCCCCCAGTTTATATACTGGCCATGACATCAGATGGTCTGGAATATCCCTTTGGCTAGTTCAGGTCAGCTGTCCTGGCCATGCTCCCTCCCAGCTTCTTGTGCACCTGCTTGCTGGCAGAGCATGGGAAGCTGGACAATCCCTAGGTTAAGATAAGCACTACTTATCAACAACTAAAACATCAGTGAGTTCTCAGCGTTATTCTCACACTAAATCTAAAACACAGCACTGTACCAGCTACTCGGAAGAAAATTAAGTCTATCCCAGCCAATACCAGAACAATGTTTAACCTTAATTTCAAGATAAAATTCATCTTTCTATGTTGTTATGACTTTCAAACTATTAATTCACATACTTTGTTCTAGACTGGTTTAGTTAGTATTGATTAGGATTGCAACTCCAAGCTGTTACTTTATAATGCTCTTTCTAGATCAGGCCTCTTTTTTTTTTTTTTTTTTTCCCAAAAAATCTTAAGTGCTGGACTATGTTCTTCAGCCAAAATCTTTACATTACAAGGATGAAAAATTGATGGTGACTGTGTTTTTTAGCTGTCGTCTTTCTTTACAAATGTTATGTTTAATCTCTGGCTTCACTTTAGTTTACAAATGTGCTAAAACTATTTTAAATCTCAGAGAAAGATAAAGTTTCCAAATAACAGGATATAACTTCTCAGCCTTTTTGTAGTAGATGTGCTGAGGGTGGATCACTTATTTCTCTTTGACTGAAATGCTTTCAAGCATCTGGCTTTTGCAAACAACAAAGGCCATTCCAAAATGATTGTGTTTGGGCTATGACCGAAGCTATGCAGCTGTTATATTTACAGTACAGTAGATGTCAAATAACACTCAAAGTAATTTGGGCATCACGGGAAATAATAGGAGTGATTCTAGTGCTTTCTGTGAAAACCTTCAAATTCCCATTTCATTAAAAATTCCACTCTGCAGCTGGTAGCAGAGATTACTAGGTTTCACCATCTGTGCAGATTAATGTTTCCTAAAGGAGAATGAATGCAACAGATGAGATGGCTGGCTTTTCAGATAAAACAAAAACCCAAAGTAGAATCTCTTCCCTGACTCTTGCATCTTACACCTGTTTCCTTTTAATCACATGACTGAATTGTTTAGGACAAACAATTCCAGCTTTCCTTAAAGCTGATTAAGACTGCAGATCACCGAGATGTTTGTGGGCTTGTAACTATGTAGAATTAGCGATGGGAAGAGTTAGATTTTGTTACAAATCGGTTGAACACCTTCTTTAGATGTTATTCTGCTCATATCCAAGTAAAATGTCTTCACCCAAACACGCACAGTGATTTAAAGGCATCACAGTATGTGTTACAGGCTGGATAGCAGTGACAGGCCAACGCGGGGAAGCTCAGTTGCTTCAAGCCCACGCCCTGTTGTTTTCAGTCTCATCTCTTTCTTTTCTACTGGCCGTAACTAATCTTTCCAGGGGAGCAAGCATGTGATTCATTTAAATTGCATTTTTAATCAATCCTATGTCACTACATATCTTACAATGTTATAATTTTCAAATTACATTAGCTTCACCGCACACCAAACCCTGAAATAAATTCTTGGCAGTGATCACTGTATTAGGATGAATCAGTAAAATTAATAGAGTTTCTGGGTTTGCCAGGAAATGGGATCATTAATTTGATTATTTCTTGAGGGCAAAAAAAGGAAAGCACAATAGGCAATTACGGTGACCTTGAAACATCCACTGTGCTTACCGAGCCAGGTATCAGTCCCTCCCTGGGTTCCTGGTATACAGGCATGTCTTCCCTGAAATAAATGATGTTTTGCTTTGTTCTTAAGCATGCTGGCCAATAGACAGACGCTGGTATCTGAGACAATGCAAATTGTAGCGTGGTGGGGTCAGCAGCCTCCCGTAGAGGCAGCACGCAGCAGAACGGGGAGGGGGGCAGCTGCCTCGTGCAGGGGCAGGTATCGCCAGAGCCTCTCTCAGCAGCTGCAGAGTTCCATGTTTGTTCTTAAAAAAGACACTCACCCATGCGTAAGGAACAGCAGTAGCACAGGGTATTACCATCCATATGGATTAAACATTAAAAAAACCCAACACCCCAGAAACCAATTACTAATACAAACATGAAAGTAGATAATTAAACTCACTGGCAACATTGGTCCTTGCTCTCCCTTGCATTTTCCTTTTATTGAAACCCAGCTGTTCTTTGGCTGTTGCCAGGGGTAACCAGCAGTGACATTCAAGGTCATCAATGAAAAGCAAGCCTTTTTCCCATGAGTATTTTCCACTTTCTTGGAAACTTGCGTCTTAGAATAAATTCCTTTAAAACAATGTATTTTGGTCAGTATAGCACTTGGGTTGCTTTTTTATTTCCATTCACTGCACTTCTTTGGTCAGACTGTTACTGCTCTTCCATGTTAATTGTAACGAGCGATATCCCCAATAGCTCATTGTTCAAGTTATTCTCTCAGAAGTGTATTACTGTAACACCAAAGCTGCTCTGTCCTCCTTTAAGACAGGTTGGTGACACCATAGGAGTGTACTTGTAAAGCTTCCCAGAGCCACCATACCATTAGAGGTGGTGTAGTACCAGCAAGCCTTGTCCCATTGTGTATATTCTACTTAAACAGCAGCAAGTCTATTCATTTTGGTGTTTTGCATGTGTTACGATTTTCTTTTCTCCTTTCTATATTGTTGGCAATTCATTTTTATATAGTTTTCTGCCAAGCAAATAGTTTATACAGTTCATTAAAGCACTTTCAGAGGAATAAAGTCAGAGTTTCATGGGAAGATAGGGAAAAAATCCATTCTTTTAAATGGGAATTTTGTGGTGATTCATCATGCAGTTCTACTTTATATGATTTTGAACTGGTTAGGAATATGCTGTATGGTTTAAATTGGTTTTTATTCAGTTTTTTATTTAACCTGTATTTGTCCACTGCTCATTTTACACTTTTTATGTAAATAAGCTGCCTGATTGTGGGCTAGGGAGAAATTAATATTTTCAAATATGTTTGATATTGACTGTGAGTTCCCCATGCATTTTTATTATTTTGTCAGCTTTCCAAACCAGTATTTTGCTCTAAAAAGATGCTGCTTAGGAGATGAATACCTGGGAATGAAGGAAGCAAATTATGGCTTTGCTTAGGTGAGCATAACTCCTTTTGATGCAAGTGGGAGTTTCACTTGTTTATGTGGTGTGTAATTTGGAAAAGTGCATTTTACATCTAGTTTGACCCAGATTTTCCTATACCATATTTGGAAAATAGAGGGAACAAGCACAGCAGACATCAGAGACTGTATTCGGTACCTACACTGGCCTGAGAGCATAAATTTCAAAGTGTTTTGCAGCCAGCAACTTGAAGGTGAAAAGAGACCTGTCTGCTTACCTAGGAGAGAATTCTCTCTCCCAGACTCAGCACAGCTTTTCCAGAGCTGCATAGTTGGCATCTAAAAGCACTGGAAGTGGTTTAGGCTGGATTATGGGAAGTGCAAATGACAGTACGTACCTATTTTACAAGCAGATTATGATGAGTAAGTATTAATTGCTTGCAGTGTAGGTTGGGAGATTTTAAAACTCACCAGAGGGCTTTACAGCTTTCCCGTGGAGCCTCCTCGACAGATAAATGTCAGACCCCATCTTAGCAGAACAATTGTCACCGTCAAAACGTTGCCAAATGCCGGTGTGACAGCTGACATCGCAGGCAGCATGCCTGGATTAGAGCTGGGGACTTGAACTAAGAGAGGTGTAGCTGTGGGGTTATCTGTGCTGAAATGTCTCTGCACCAGGGTGTGTCAGCAGAGGGGTGAACCCTGCACCACAGGTGGAGCAGTAGGTAAGAAGGGGCTTATACACGCAACCCAGCATCCCTCAGCAAGAGTTTAAGACAGATGGGATTGTCATGCTTTATAGAAAATACTGTCATTATTTTCTTTTTTGTACATGTATATTCATAGCATTCTTTAAGTGCTGGGGACCGAAAGGTGCCTATGAAGCATACAGCCTGGGTTTTGAGAGAATGCAGAGAAATTTTTCTGAAGCCCAGAGCAGCTTTATGGATTGTTACAGAAATTCAGAGTGTATAGCTTAATTGGAGGAGTGTTTGTGCTTCACTGCAGGAGTCAAGGCTGCTCTTCTCTTTTGTTTTATCTTCCCTCCTTTCTTCACTTCACAGTCTAAATACTTGCGGTGGATTTTGAGTTAATTTGCATCCTGCAGAAGGTAAATGGCAGAAACTATTTCTTACATTAGAACTGACTGTTGCAAGTTTTGCAAGGAAATCTTGTCACTCCTTATTCTTTCAGGAGAGGCTTTTAAATACGGTTGTTATATATTACCTGTGAGGTAGCTTTTCCCTGATGGGCCTCATCTTCCACTCCCACATGGATGAGGTGGACGTTTACACCTGTCAAAATACGCTTGTTTCATGCTATGAAAAATAATTAGTTGGAGAATGGAGAAGAGGCTTGTGGCTTCAAATTTGCATGTGTGATAAATCATCCCACAAGCATTTCTTCCTGCATGAGTCCTTCTGGGATTGGGCCCCGTATTTGGAAAACAACTGATAAATACTCTTTTTTAAACACCTGTGATTCCAGAACAATGAAGGTTGCTGAAATGCAAACACTTCTGAAAACGGTAATTTGTTTACATGTCTAGGAAATACAAGGAACTAGCAGCTTTTGTTGGTCAGGGCAACAATTTGTGTGTGCTCTTGAAATTTCTGGAAAATAAATGCATATTCTATTTTGTTTTGCTTATGGTTCACACACACACACTTGGCATCACTGGTAACGTGTTAGGAGAACTACTCCCCTGGGTAGGTATCGAAAGAGTGGGTCCAACATTAATACAAACTCAATTAACTCTAGCATATTTTGATTTGCAGAAGATTAATGGACGTATATAAGGCCCAAACCACCTTTTTCTTCCTTAAACAGATTATTGCATTTATTTCAATGAATTTTTCAAATGAATAATGAAATATCAGGACATGACCCAGACACATCTCATAGTTAGCTATGAATACAATTGAGTCAAGTGCTTTGCTCAGTATTACAGACTTTCAGCAGAACTGAAGTTTTCCTGCAATATATCCACAGATAATTTGACACAAACTAAGCATCTCTGCTGACTTGTGAAACAAAATGTTTCCACATACCATGCCTTTTGTGCCACTACCCTCTTTTTAACAGGATTAAGAAATCAATACTTGTGTTGACAACAGAGCGTAAATATTTCAACAGATACCGTGGGATATTTCTGGCCAATACTTTAGTCAGAAATAAAAAGTATGCTGACCATATTTCACGTTCATAATGAGTTGGAACCATTTCACACCTCTAACATTCAGGGAAGAACTGTTTAAAATACAGGCTGTACATGACTAATTAGAAAAAAACCCAACCCATAACATGAGTTAAGCCTATTTGAAATCCCTAAAGCATAGGCATTTACTGATGTAAATCCAGGGATATATAGCTACAGTTTTACTCTGACACTATAAGTTTACATTGAACATTGAATTAATAAACTGCTAAAAAATTCCCAGTGCACATATGTTTCAAAGTGCTTGGGCTAAACATGTCATATTACTGAGCTGACAGACTTCAGCTTTGTTGAACATTCACAAACCAAACCTATTTTCTCACAGCTGTCTTGAATGCCAGAAATCTGTGTTTTTAAAGTATTCCCATAAGAACCTGTTTCACTTCTCTGTTCATCCTACCACTGACGAGATTGCTTTATGCTCAGCTTCTTTTTGGCAGATAATTGACTGATTAGCTAATCAGAGAGATAGTTACAGACGTGCCTTCTTGGAACTACAGGCATTTCTAGAACAGCATATTCTCTTCTTTTTATACTTTTCCCTAACATTCCAGTTTAAAATTGGTTAACCAGACGCACATTCCCACATATCCACTTTATCCCATTTAAAAATAGCCATGCTGTTACTGTGATCCCATAACAAGACAGATTTGGAGTTTTCTGTATTAAATACAATGAAAACTATGTCAGTAATAAATATGTTGTTCAAGAAGAGACATGTTCCAGACTAGAGAAGGTGAAACCATAAAAGAAAGAGGAGAATGTCAAGGGTGTGTTTATGTTTCACATGAGAAGGTTATAAAGAAATACAGAGAACAGATATAGTGCAGGAAAATGCAAACAGGAAAGACAGATAACTACAGAGAAGTCTATTTAAGTGGCCATGCATACTGACAAAAGAGTAAGTGCTTAATGGAAGTGGTCTGCTGGTTGTATGGAGAACTGTACCCTGAGCATTTGCAACTGTCTCCCAAGGCAGAAGCTTGACTAGTAGAGTAGTGGTTTGTACAGCTTTTATATACGTATCCTGCTCAACCTGCACTTGTGTGCAGCCTTTGCAGAAAGTTGTCATTAGTAATCCAAAACCAGTTCAGCGCTTTAAAGTGTAGACCCTATGCCAGATGTGGTGAAATGCACTTTAAAAACTCACTGCAGGGGCTGTTTCTGCTGTCTTCGTCTTGGATCAAGGGTAAAGACGCAATATGAATCTGAAAAAGGCAAACTATTCCCTAATCAGCAATTCAGTTTTTAGAATTCTGGCCTTGAAATCAGGAAAATATAAAGGAGGTCTTATGAAAAATAGAGGGGAAATTGTGGAAAAGCAGCAGTAGACAGATAGATTTGGGAAAAGGAGACTGTTATCTGCCTCTTATCCATCATTCAGGCTGCATTGGGGCTGCATCTTTATCTGCTGTGTGAAGAAACATCAGGAGAGGCTCAAGGGAAAACCCATCTGCAGAATGATTGTCCTTTTTCGCCTTCATTTCATCCATTTTCAGTGAAGCTTACAGACCCAGCACCAACAGTTTACAAGTAAGAGGCTTACCCTTATCTCCATTCCTTTCGAGAACTGGAAGACAACTGCTGATCTGTAATTGTGTTCAGCCACCTAAGGGGAATAAAACTTCCTACTGCCAGAACCGACCACCACAGGTACTGGTAAATAAGTTAGTGAGTATAACCCACTCGTAAACCTTACAATCCAGTTCGGAGTCCCTGTGGCCACATAAGAAATTACCAGTCTCGCATCTGAGAATGTAACACAATACAAAACAGTCTAATGCTAATAGCAGGTTTCCCACCTGCGTAGATTGACATTCAAGATACATTTCTTACTACCACTGTCTTCTCAAGTACTTCCTCAGACATCTTGCCACAGCAGCTGAGCCCGTTGTAATCAACTATAAGAACTGTCCTGATGAAAGAATCCCTTTTTACCTGCATGATCAGCTCCTTATAATCCAACCAAGCCAATACAGTTTCTCATATTTATATGGGAAAAAAGGAGACACCCCTGTAATAACTGAAAAACCAAGGGCATGCCACTGAGACTCTAGTGGCAAATCAATGCCATCTTGAGCAGATTTGTCCTGACAGCAGATATTTCCTGACAGCCCTATACAAAAATCAAAAGAAATAAACCCATGACTTTACATACTACGCAGAAGCCACATTAAAAGTGATGATGGCAGCGGAGAAAAAAAGAAAAAACCACACAAAAATACCCCCTTCCCCCCCTCCCAAACACCAAAGAGAAAGAAAGGGGAGAAATCAAGATTGCCAGGAACTTTTCAGAGCTGAGTTGGAAAACTAAAAAACACCACTACGTAAGTTTGGCAGCATAAAACTTCCCAGGTGGTTCTGGAAAATCCTAGAATGATGAAAGAGCAGCTGCCTTGGTCTGGAGGGGTACTGATGAGCTGAAGCCATGGGTGTATCATCCTTGGTTTTGCTATGCTCATGGCAGGTGGGCATCAGCTGAATACTCTTATTTTTGTCTTATTTTAAAAACAAGTATTTCCTCCATGAAGAGCAGAATTAATTGGAATTCTGCACATAAAAATGTCAACAGTCTGATTCATCCGATGGCCTGCTACGCAAATAATTCTTTCTCAGTGGAGCTAAATGTATGTTGCCTGTGTGAACTCTCGTTTACTTGTAGCCCTTCCAGTTTCATCTAAATTTGTATCAGACTCTTTGTGACATGTTCTTCAAATATCCAAGTAGGTGTTTACAAAGGAAGCCTGCATTTCTAATAACTGGTTTGAAAAACTTCATATACTTAGCCATGTATTTTGCCCATAGCATCATTTATATGTATTTTCTTTATCTCTGCTTCCTCAGAGAGCTGTCTGTTCTTATCAAGGTTATTTTTCAGTATATATTTATATTGGGATGCTCTCCTATGCATTTGTATAGGTATAGCTTCTGTATATAGTCACAGAGTATCCAAAATAAAAACCCATTAAAAAGAAGTTGAACTTAATTATGAACTCAGTTTTTGCAATGCTGTGAAGTCACAGTAGTCTCATTAGCAGTATTGCTGATATCAGTCTGGGCTGGTGCGTTCAAGGAAAGGGGAGCTAGCCTGAGTACCAAAAGCACTAGAGGACCAAATCATATATACATTAGTGCATCCAGTAAAGACATTGAGATTACTCCAGATTTATGCTACTAGAAGTAAAAGTATAAGTTTCAATTCTGTGGCCTTTGTCCACTGGTCTTTGTACTCATCTGTACGCTGCTAGCATTCCTTAAAGCAGTCTCGAGCATCGGTTGGAGAAATGCATTTCCAGAGTGAGCTGAGATGGCAGACAGCTACAGGAAGGATTTTAATTGTAGTTTTAAAAAAAGGATAATGGAAGCAGTCTCTTTGGGAAATAGCTTTACATATTTCATAGCACCTGGCTCAAGAGCAGTGATGCCCAATCTATGTTAGTAGTCCCTAGACACAACAGAAACACAAATACTGAGCAGCTGCTTTGTAGAGACCACAAACACATCATCAAAAATTAAAATAAGGTTCAAGGATTGTATAATGGATATTTACAGAAGTACAGCAATATTTGGGCAGTTTTCACAAATACTTGTGCAGTCAAGCTCCTTAGATATGCTGCTTCTTTTCCTAATTTGATTCCCATAACTTCTCTTAAGATAAAGCAAAAGAACACCTAGAAGTTTCAGCTTGATATTCTGTGAGGGTTCTCACCTGGAAACAACCTGAACGTATCCTGGGAAGGCTGAGTAAAATCCAAGGGTCGTATTGTCTCTTTTGGAGTCATGGCTAAAAGAGGGAAGTACATGAGAAAAAGCCATCCAAAACTGTTTTCACATAGTTTTTCCCAATTCCCTCTCACAAGCAATGAACACAGGGCCTGTCCTTTAATCTCTTTTAAACCTGAAACTTTATGAATGATTGGGTTTTTTGATAGGAGGACCTTTTGAGATACTCATCTTAGATCTGTCTCAGAAATTCCTAAACTGGGGTAATCTACCTCCTTATGAGGGTTAAAGTAGAGTCAAGTATTTCTCAGCTCTACCTGCCCCTTCTGTTTCATGCTCCATCTTTGAAGAAAATTAGTTGAGATAACAAAACTGAAAAACAGCAAGCACTCAAACTTCCCAAGATAAAGCAGCATTGATTCCAGGTTGCACCTGCTCCGCTGAGTTGTAAAATGTAAGCATCAAAGCAATAATACTGTTTATTGCCCTGGAGAGCATTGATGCCTGATGCCAGTGCTTTTCTGTGGGGAGCATGGGAAAGGGAAGAAGATGCATCAGTAGGAGTTGCGCAGGCTAGGAGGGGAGCCCTGCCTGGGGCTTCAGCTTCATTGGCTGACATCCTCAGACCCAGCAATAAAGTTTTACAGTGGAGAATAACAGCAGTGTTGAGAAGATTCAGTAGGAAATAAACTGCTGATGAAGCACACAGGTTAGGAGTTTGGATAGTGGAGTGACAATGTTTTGTCTGGATGAATCTGTAGATTTTTCTATTTCAGGTTTCTACCATGAGTTGGAAATTGGCCCCAGACCAAATCATCTGAATCAAACAGGCCAAAGACTAAATGGGTTAAAATCAAACTCTGCCTAGCTTTAATATACAACAAGTGTAGCTCATCTTCACGAATATTTTCCTCTGCTTTTAGTGAAACAAGAACTGTTTTTTTATGGGACTTTTTTTAACTTAGTTGTTTTACTTGCTTTTTAGTACGGCTAAGTAAAGAATGCTTGAAACATGCACTGGAAACATATTAAACTTTAATGAATAAAGTGCTAGAGTACCACAGGTTTAGCATTAGGCCAAAAATGTTAGGTCTGAATAGAGGACACCAGATTTCCATTTTTATTTACTAATATAAACACTAGCATTAATAATTAATCTAGGATTCTATTAAGGAATACTATGTTGTTCAAGGAAAGGATAAAAGTGGAAGTGGTGTGCAAAGGGTCAGTGAGACAAATGCGACATGGCATAGATAGACTTGCTTAGTCACCAGCGAAACCAGCTAGTGTAAACGTATTCCTGATAATGCAGAACTTCAGAAAAACATACTAGTTTTGCAAAAGAATCTTTACAGCTCTTTGTTCATTTTTAATGCCTGACTTATATGGCTTGCCAGCAGAACGAATAATTACTACCATTCTGCTTTTGTTTCTATTTCCTTATAGTCCAACATATTCTGCACCATCAAGATGAGATTCAAACACCAGTAATAAATTAAACTAGCTGCCAAGGCACCTTTATTGTTTCTGTGGATTGCATCTGTTGACACTAGATGGATGGTACAAGATAAAGAAAAATGGCCGCATTAAAAGCCATGGGGTAGGGGGTGGAGTTTAAAACTTTCTGAGCACTTGAGTTTGATTCAAATGCTGATTCAGGCTTAAGTCAAATTAAATGTTACTTGTCTGCTCTGAGCCATCCCAATAGCTCCAAGTACTGCTGCCTAGTGGCTTTGTTTCTGCAGTGTTCACCCGCAGCTCTGAAAAGGGGAACCAGAGTCCAATTTAGCCCTAGATGGGTATTATAACAAAAAATTCATGCTACCCATGGGCAGAGTTATAAAGGCAGGATAGCAGATCCCGTGTCTATCAGTATATTCTTACTCAAAGGAGTAATATATAACAGGTTATCTTGCCTCAGGTAACAATCCCAAGGCATTGAAATTTCTTTTCCGATAGGCAACTTGAGTACCTCCTTAGAGAATTTTGCAGGTTGTTAATTATAAAAAGGCAGTAAAATTGTAGAAGGAAAGACTAAGACTGTGATCCTAGATTATACTGCTGCGCCATAAGTACCATATAACTAGAGTTATGGGAAGGAATTAATAGAAAATTGAAGCTGAATATCAGGAAAAACTTTCCAGTAGTGAGAGCTACTAGACTATGATGGAGTCTCCCATGTGAAACAGTAGATGGTCTTATTGAGAGTCTCAAAACTGAGCTGGACTAAGTGTTGTATGAGGAACCATCCCAAAGAAGCCTTGCAAACTGATCTTTTTTCCTGAGGTACCCAAAGCACTCGGAGAGAATATGAAAGTCACTGTAGCCTTGACAGCAAGCGCCTGTTCCTTTGCTTTCCTTGTCAGTGATGCTCCTCAACTTTGTTATTACATGAGGTTAAAAATATGCAGTTAAAATATTTATTTGCTCTCTCACTATCCCAATCAATAGTTGCTGCAAGAGGATGTCTTCATAAACATGCTGGTACCCGTCCGTGTCCGTTACACGCAACAGAACGCATTTATTTTTCAATCAGAAATTTCTCTCAACCCTACTTTATTTGTTCTTCCTACTAACATAGGTCTTGTAACATTCATCTTGGATGTTTTAACCTGTTTAGGAGGGCTCTGTGGCATTTTTCAGGGCAATTTTTGGTTTTGTTAATGACATTCCAAAACCAGTTTATAACCATATATATGCATTTCTTTTAAGTCTGTTTTTTGCAGGTCTAGCCTACATAGCACAGGATGTGACAGTTTCTATCTGGTTTTATTTTTATTGCTGAATACAAATGTAGAGTTTGTCTGTGAATATTACTGCTGCCCTGCAGCTCTGGTAGATTTTTATGCTCTGTCTTTTTAATGATTGTGTGTAGTTTTTCTTCTAAATGCCTTTTCTGCTGTTTACTGGAGTTGTGAAGTATTCACCAACTTCATGAGATGTGACCAATGCATAAGGAAGAAAGGAGATTTGATTATTTAAATGGAAAAATATGCATACTGTCAAAACAAAGAGTGTAGGATTGTATTCTCACACTCATACAAATCAGGAGTAACTGCGTTGAAACTCGGGGACTGATATCACTGCAAACTCAATTTAAATATCAGTAAAATCAGGTCTACCAATTTGATATACAAGAATATTGTAGTTTTAAAGATCACATTTTATTGTGAAAACTGTTTACCTTTTACTTACCTTGCT
>VYZV01041371.1:0-33007 GCA_013401275.1 Pandion haliaetus | reverse complement strand
CTACATCAATGCAGAGAGACGGGCATTTCCAGAAGTAATTCATCCTACTCTAACATAGTCATAAAAGATAGCTGAACAAATTACACTCTGTAGGCACTCATCGCTCTCCCCGAAGTATAGTGGTAGATAACACTATTAGTTTAAAACAAGATAATTAGGTATTAAATAGCAAAAATAAGGCAAGATGACTTTGGGCCCTAACATCTGAATAAACCAAAAAAAACAAATGAGACAAACAATTTTCTCAGGAAAAAAGATCTTTTAGCCTTTATTTGGCTGGTATTTAGGTAGCTGCAGAAGCATTTAGACTGCATACAAAATAATTGTTCCAACTGGTTACCTTTGCTATATCATCTTCCAGCTTTTGGGCCAGACACATACACAACAGTACTGTACAGTGCAGCATCAGAACAGCCTGGGATATGGTTATTTCAGCTGAAATGACTCCCTGAGCTGTACACATGTGCTGGTAGGTGCTGGTGTTACTATACAGCCTGGTTTTAAATCCTGACATAGAAACAACTCTGAAATATTATGTAACTGGGAAAAAGGACTTACGTTTAGTTGTTTTTTTAAAATTATCCAGGTTTTGTTTATAAATAATTTTGTATCAGTGCTGATGTACAGTGCAGCTTATGAGACAACAAACTATTTATGTTTTCTTACAGTTGTCTCAAGTAAAGAAAATATAGCATTAAGACTCATCTGATTATATTATACTTCTATAGTTTAAAAGATTTTCCAATTTTATCTATTTATAAAATTACTTGAAGCTGAGGATTAAAGAGAAAGGTTTAAAGCAGAAAAGCTGATTTAAGACTGAAGATCTTTCTTAGCAGCATCCATTTAAAGTTAATCTTTGATCATCTGTGAAGCTGATTACCTAACATATAAAACCTATAAAAATTATCCTGTCTTTTTTTATGCGATACAAATATTGTATTCCTTCAAATTCAGTTGATCATGAATAATATTCAGAAAATCTGTTAACAAAACAGTAGTCATAAATGTTACAGAGGGATACAAACAGACCATGATGATGGAAGGAGGCAGAAGGATAGTGGAAAGCTTTGTCATTGTCACTCGCAGCAGTGAAATAGAATCGTAGGATCACAGAGAGGGCTTGTAAGGCAGAGACACAGTTCTCCCAAGATAGTGAAGGGTTTAATATTTAAACATACTTGACAGAGACCATACAAGAGGTCCATGATATACTCTTACAATCTATCTATTGATTTCACACACTCTTCTGCCTGGATATTAAATACTCCAGATACTCCTCCATGCATCATTGCCAAAGTAAAAATAAAAATGTATGTTCAGCTTGTCAGATATTCTTGTTGGGCCTCCTGAATATTTGCTTCTTGCATTCACCTTAGTAACTGTGTGATGCCAGCCAACTCAGTTTTTCTAGTCCAGCTATCAGTGATAGTACCAACAATACCGACATCCACCAAAGGCAAAAACCACCCATACAATCTCTTAATAGCAGAGTTCCTAAAACTGCTATACTTCAGTGTTTCTACTGACCATTTCTGCCTCTTGGAAATTCACCTAATCTGAGGAGGCTTACCCAGCAAGTAGGAAAAATTTTCCAAAGCTTTCACATCCTTAGACTTACTGTAAATGGAACAGTTTTCATACAATCTTTTACTTTATTCCCACAAACCAAGGCAGGGCAGGGAAGGGAGAAGATGGGAATCAAGGACAACACTACTGATTATCAAAATCCACACAAAAATTAAGCAATTTAAGAGTAATTTCTCAATTCATAAATCAATTTGTGTCCATCTCTGCACTTTTATTTTACGTGTTTGTTTTTAAACGATGTAAGAGCTTTAAAGTCTTCTCTGCTCCCATCCTATTTGTGTTCCAGAGGTTCNCAGTTAGGAAAGCAGCTGGGGCATCCTTTTTTTTATACCTTCAGAGTGCTGCTGTTTTCATACACAAAACAAACAGAGAGCATGAAACCTAGGCTTATCGCCACTTTAGCTAGAAACAAAATCTTACTTGCCACAGATCAAGATTTCACATTATCGAGATATGAAACCTTTCCATTTGATTTCTGTATTAAACTATGATAAGGTGTTTGTTATGCCTTCCGTCACCAAACCCATCGCACATGGGATTTGGTTTTCGTGTCTATTATGTGCCCCCTTGCTTGAAATTAAGGGCAGGCTTAGTTAGTTTTATATTTAGGCAAGCTCTGGTTACCCATTTTGAGAAGAAAACACCAAACTATTTTCAACATCTAACTTGGACAAAAAAGACTAAGTGTAGGATATTTCTGGGTAAAATGTGTCACTGGCAGATCAGTAATGCCATTTGTAAAGTGTTTTCACGTTGTCTGAAATTGCAGCTGTTGAGATGATTCTAGATAAAACCACTTTGCTCATTAAACGTGGCTTCACTGGCACAAAAATCTCTCCTGTGGAGTGCATTTTCTGAACTCAGATAAAATTAAAAAGGTTGCACTTGTGCAAAGATCCAGCCAAGGGAATCTAACTGCAGGACTTGATGGTAGTGTGCTGTTTACAGTACTTAACCCACTGAAAACATATAAGAGGTTACGTTCCCAGGCGGAACTTACTGTTTTAAGGACTGAATTTTTCATATGAGTAGGTCACTTTTGCTATCTGTTCATGCTTGATCTTTGTTTCTTTACGATTTTAGGAAGCTTGGTATCGATGAGCATTAAACTCAATTTCATGAAGAAAAATATTTTCTCAGAAAAATGCTACTCGATGCATAACCATCAAGAACAATGATGTACTTTTGTTGAAAATATGTATCTGTTTTCTAAATGGCTTGGACTGTTTAAAGAGTTTGTGTTTTAATAGCCCAAATAATACTGTTTGCTTGCTCAGAGAAATAAAATCTAATTTACAGTAATTAAAGCACATTAACCTGATTAAAAATTATCTCCAGCATCCTATATTTAATACCTAGCAGCTTTGTTACCAGAACAGTATTGGTTTATGCTGAGAAGGGATTGCTCTGTCAAATAGGTGTGTTCAGCAGCAAATAAAAGAGGGGGAATTGGAGAAGTTGAAAGTGAAAAAGGAGTTGGTAATTTTAGAAGTGGTTATTTAATTTCCTGTGTGTTTATCTGACCAGCAATAACAGTTTCACGGGGGGAAAGGAAGAATATGCTTTAGAAATTACTTGAGGTACTGGAGGGTTTTTCCTCTGAGATGACAACACAAGGAAGATTCTTGAGCATGCCACATAATTGTAACAAACTACTGGAGGCTCAGGAAGCTCCATCCTGTCCTGGTACAGCTGGTTTACAGTGACGTATAGGAGCAATGCATTTGGCTCCAACTTCCATATCTACGCTGACACTCACTAAAAAAGTAAACTGGAGTAGCGACAAAGCAGGTTAACCTCTGAACTACAAAAGAAGTTTAAACATGTTAAAATCTGTTATTGCTGGTTTAGCACGTCTTAGTTTTGTAAGTGGAACAAACAAGTGGCCGACGTGAAATATGGCCCTAGAATACCACTCCTTTAGATATGAATAGTACTATGGGATCCTTCTGGAAGAAAGCATATATAAACCTGTGAGTTACTACCATGTGTTAAGTATGGGGCATATGTTATGACTTACTATCACAAAAAGTTTTATGATCTTTCTAGAAAGAGAAGGGTATTAAACTTTGTTATTTCAATAAGAGAGAAGACCTTGAAACCTTGTAGATTCACATTCTAACCTTCTGTATTCCTTTTGGAATTTAGAAGTTAGGCATTTTTCTCCTGCACACTAATAGGAGTTGTTGGAGCAGAATCACTACTACACTCCACTGCACTGTTACCTGCAACCCCATATTATTCTTTCTAGAGGACTAAATTCTATGGATTACAGCCTTGCAGTAACCTTGCAACATCAGAGACATTACAAATAATCTGAGTGGAATTCAATCTACCATCTAATTAAGTTGTTAAAAAATCTTCTTGGAGGAGAGACAGCAAATAGGTTGAAGGTATTTTTACCGTTTACAGTTATCTACTAACTGTAACTCATGGTTCATGTTTCAAAGGAATGTAAATTATGCATTTTGAGTGAATAGGGAGTTGATTAGTTAAGAAAGAATATGCCATTTCCCAGAGTCATAGATCCTACATAATATAGAATGTATAAGGAAATATATAACCTTGTAGGTACGTTTTTTCTAGATTTCAGTTTGCAGTGAGTGAAAAAGAAAGTGCAGTGTACCATTATACCTTATAAACTTGAAGTATATTAAATATAAATCATTTTCCTGCATCATATGCTACTTTTAAAAGGAAAAATATGCATTAAAAAGATTTGTTCAATCTTGGGTCTGCCTTCTGGCATCAAAGATCAATGTGCAGTCTGATTAAGCTGTGCTCTATAGATTTCTGCAGTCAGGTTCATCAAAGAACCCATTTCTCTTCCTCTAATGATGCTTGAACCTAAAGCTCTTCTCTGACGTGCTTTAATTTTCACTTGGTCATTACAAGAAGACAGTGACTTAATGAACTGCAAATAGGAGAAGAAAGTAACTTAAATCATTTTTGCATCCTTTTTTGTGGTATTAGCATAACCCTTCTTTCATCATTTTAACGCCTCCAGTGATTTCTCCACATACGATGGTAAAAATTAAATTATACTGCATTTTTTGCAATCCAGTGTACCAATAAAAATATAAAATCATTAGAATAATCAAAATAAATTAATGTCAGCAAACTGTAATATTATTTTACATTGTGCCATAGTAACTGTTAAGAGTGAGTTCCCTGCTGAGATCAAAGTCACTAAACATTTATCATAAATAATCAGTAAAAAATTTGTAAACTATTCTTCTGTGAAGACCTTCTCCAAGACACTTATTTGAAAAATATAAGCCACTGGTTTCTTGCCTTAGTGCTTCTGACTGAAGGCATTATTCAGGACTCAAAAGTGAGATAGTAATTTAAGATGTTTTCTTTCTGGCCTCAGGTTTCTGGCTTCTCACTGGGCATAGTTTTGTGTAACCTTAAAAATCATGTTGCCATTATACTTTTCTAAAATAGAAGACTAAATCAGTCATGAAAAAGAATATACGTGAAGATCTAAAAACAATAAAAAGCATGAATCACATCAAAAGAGAATAAAAAGCAGACTGAAAGGAAAGAAAGAATTTCTGGTGTCATTTGTCTCAGTTTAGTGCACTTACACTGATCTTAAATATGTTCCACTGTATGTGCAGTTCAGAGCCACCAGGAAGTGAGGATACTGGAGGATTTGCCTGATAACAGTCCGATGTGCTTATCGAAGCAATACATAAGCAGTAAAAAACACGAACAGGTACTTGGCTATTTTTGGTAAGCCCATCAGCCCGAGCTGCATGTACCTCCCAGGTGTTTTTGAGAAAGAAGCTTTGTTTCAAAGGCATTAAAACATTTCAAAAATTTCACGCTCCAATTTTGTGCAAAAATCTGCAGTAATGTCAATGGAGAAAAGGAAGTGCCCACACTGTAGGACAGCACTGCAAAAATGTTAATACTGTTTCAAAATAATTATAAGGAGTGTGAAGCAACCACCATTCATGCAAAGGGAGGTCTTCACTGGTCTACCTTGTTAATTGCTACTTCCAGAGAGAGGAGGAAGGTATCAAAAAGTAATCTAATTTTTGGATTTGCACCAGATTTGGACTTGTCCAGAGTTATAAGGTTTGTTCAGCAAACCACTGACCTAGGCGGCACTTTTGGTCCTCAGCTGTGTAGGTGGCAGTCACGTGGGAGACGGGTGGACCTTCTCCGCTCAGACAGAGAAGCTTCGGCTAACTCATACTGGTGAAAGCAGGACAAAGTTTGAGCATACCAGCCACAGCACAGGCCATTTGAAGATTTAGTGCTGACCAGAGATTTCCCAGTTGTTTGGCACATATATCAAGAGCAAAGCAAGGTGCTCCCGAGGTGTTCAACAATGGCTGGATCAAGCAGAGGGGAGTGCAGGGCCGACCTGTCACACAGGCCAGGGTTCTGTATTTACCACAAAAAGTACTGTACATACTGAAGGAAGTTAAAAAAAAATCTAAACATCTGAAAAGCGGAAAGGAGACCCAAGTATGCAAAAAGCAGCTATTTACAGCAAGTAATGTTATAGGGGTGGCCACAAGCAGTGCAGAGCAGTCCTCGGGTGGCTGGAACTGAGGCTCAGTTTACCCTGCTTCCACCCTTCCCTCTCGCACCCTCTTCATTCCCTGTGTGCACTTAAACGTGAAATTTTCTATGCCCTTTTTACAATCTTTCTTAGTATTACACTAGTTTTGCATCCCTATTTTTGTTTCTACAGTCTGCCCTTCTATTAATGAAAATAATATTTTTAAAAGATTAAACTATTAGTACATTCTCAGTACCAGTGGAGTGCTTGTTCTTATTCTTGAGTGTTGATTGTAGGTGATGAGGTCCTTGCACTTGCCATGTCACTGTAGCCTATTAAGCTTTTAAAAAACTGAAATTAAAAGCTTGAATTAATTGCAAATGAATGATTCAAAATTGTCATTTACACTTTTGCAATGTAATGTTTTGAAAACAGTAAGTATTTTCAGCATAGGCGCTCAGTGAAAACTGAAATCATTGGCTAAAAAGGGGTTATATGTAGCTTCTGAACTTGGCACTGCTATACTTCAGTCTCTCTGAACAGCATGTGTTTCCAACACTGAAGTTCCTTATAAAACCAGGATGGGGTAAAAATCACCTCAGTAGCTGAGCAAATAGGTCCCCCAGTGGCTTTAGGCATTCATTATTAAACACAAAGTAACACTTAAGGCCCTGAGCAACTTCAGAATGAAGGCATAAATCTTTAACTGCTTGGGCAATCACCTATACAGGTGATACTCCAACAATAGGAACTGTTTAGCTTCATATGCGTTAATGTTTTTAAGCATTTTTTCTTCATTTATTTTAGAAAATGATCTTACTTCAATAGCAGCTCCAATGGGAGCTATTGTACCGTATTAGGCAACAGGAGCAGCTTAGGCATAGTAATACACCTTTAAATATCATGTGATGTTTTTGAGCAAACATAAAGCTACTAGAGATTTCAGTTCAGCTTTATGAACTCTGTAGTAAATACATGATAAAGCAGTTCTTTATTAGACTTCTCAGTTACAAAGTGCCAAATGCTGTTACTCTTGCTACCACCTGGGATTTGCTCTAATAACCATCAGTATCAGTAAAGGCAAAGGAGATCTTTTTCCTTTTAATTACACACAGTCCCAAATCACTGGCATTATCTACCTGTATTTAAGACTGGAATTTAATCCTAAAATATAATTTTCATCATTAAAAAGTTGTCATTATTCTTTTCTGTATTCTGTGCAAGGGAAGATCTTCCTTCAGCTTCAAAATTTCATTTTCAGAAATATACTCACCTGTCTAACTTTGTAATATGATTGCTGTTATTTTATACAGTGGTCATTGTTACCCTTAAAAACAAAAATTTAAGAAATCGTAGTCTTCTGTGTCACTCTATACAGTGGGTTTAGTCCAGATTTAATCTTACTGATTCTGTAGCAACTTTAATTACAACATCAATGATTTCAGTTTTCCCAAATAGCCCTTCTGGAGAGCTGGCCGGGCCTGTGACTGTCAAACCAGTGCCTCAACTTCTTCTCTGTTACAACGACGCATAAACACTGCTGTGGGCTGCGTGCACTTGATTCCTCTGCCATCTTACGCTGTGAAGACTAATATTTTCTGGCAGTAATTCAAAATATAATCTAAGGAAAGTACACATGCTTATGTATAATTGAAGACATAGCTTGTCTGGCCGTATCTGTAGCGTTTGTAGTCATGTGAAAGAGGAAAAATTCAGTTAGGGTCCTGGATACCGTTCAGTGTTCTTAGTTCATTCCTATTAAAATATTGTTTTGCTGACAAACTGAGATGACAGCAACAAAATGTGAGACGGTAGAATCCCAAAATGTCTAATACACTTACTGTGCTATGCTATCTGTGTTGTAAAAAACTAAATAAATTAAATAACGCCACTTTTATTGTCATCCTTCAATACTGCAGTATACAACCTTACTTTCAAACCCTCTCAGGTCATCCTGAGAAGTACCAAAAGACCTGTTTAGACAATTCCTAGCTAGAACCTACAAGGAAAGGAATAGATTTCTCCTCATTCTCTTATATCTCTCTTGCACCCTCATCAGGTAAGCTAACAGAATTTTTGAGCAAATGCAAGCATCTCCCTTATTTTCCATTTGTCCTCCCTGAGAAAAAAACCCAACCTCTTCTTTCTGGGGAATAAAGTTTGCATTAATTGCTGCTTCAAACAGCATATACTTAAACATGGAAATTCAGTCTGAGATGAGACAGTAATGGAAATCTTGCCCCCAAAAAGGCAACAACTTTTCTCATAAGGATTCAAGTGCAAAAGAAAAGAGACAGAGAAAATATGCTACAGGGCACATGAAGAATCGATTCCAAACAAAATGTGTTTCAGAGATTTCCCACAAGGCATCAGCAGCTTCTTAATGCAGTTCATTCACAAATTCCTTCAGGGAGCTCACTAAATAAAGGCAGCTGATTCCACTTCTCTACAGGTCCCTGTGAAGGAGTACATTTAAATGTACTTGAGGATTCAGAGAGGTGCTTAGAGCTTCCAGAGCAGCTGATAGGCAGTTGACCACTCATTAGCTTTGGTCCTAACAATTTAGGCTGAGTTAGGGTCAAAAGTCCCTAGTGGAGCTAGGTACCATTTTCTAATTGAAATTCAATGGCAGCTGACTAGCTTGCTCCCTTGAATGTCCAAATCCTGAGTCAATGATGGCTAAATGAACAGAAACAATTCTCATGGCACAGTACTCTATTTGTAGCTCTGCAGCCACCTATCACTCTAGTGTCTAAACTCATTTAAACCATCTAAACTCAGTAGCAGTTGCAGAAATCCTAATGGATTTCAAGGACTCCTCCAGCAGCCCCTCATGTTTTTGGCAGCCAAACCTAGGCTGGAAGCAGCAACCTCGTATTTGGACAAGGTGCTTTTCTGTTTTCTTTTCTTTATGTTTATTAATTCAGGTCTGAAGAGAAATTGTAGGCAAAAGAACAAATGAGAAGGGAAAGGACCAGAGCAGCACTGAATCCAACTACATTAAACATGAAATTCTTTCTACAATAAATAGCTATTTCTGTTGCAAACTATGGAGCAGAAAAATACGTGATTTGGCAAGATCATCCACAATAACTTACCAAGCAAAATGGAATCTAAAGAAAAAATTACTTTTTATAAACTTCCTAACATGAAAAATCAAGAGATCTTTCCAAATCCTATTTTCTGAGAGTTTTCCAAAAAATATAAAACCTGTCCTAACTTCATTAAAAGAGAACACTTTACAATGTGAAGCAGCTTCTGAACTTGAGAGGTAACAACAAAAGATCCATACAAATTCAAAACACAGTCATTCCAGACTCTTGCATTGGTAGCTTGATCACCCACACACATTTCCTTAAATCTCTTTTAAGGTTTTGGGCTACAGACTATTGAAACTATTTTTATTCCTCGTAGTATTCTATATAGGGAAAACACAAGGTAAATATTCTGGCAAATAGTATGTATGTAGGCATGAATATCCTGAATGTACTTTTTGTCGCAGAACAATAGGACAGTGTTTTTGTTCCCAAGCAAAGATGACAAGGGGCAGAAGACTAATGAACATCTGTAAGTGATTGGAAAGGTCTAGTGTTAGTCACTGCACACAGGTCAGGGTGGGTTTCTTTCTCATGTGTAGAAGGATAATATATCACTATGAAAAAAAAAGGTTTGTGATTTAGATGTAAAGAAGTCCAAAAAGAGAAAATACTGCAGGAGAAACAACGATGTTGGAAATATTCTTTATAGTTTGTAGAACATCCAGTGAAGTTATCAGGTCTGCCCTGATGCTTCATAATTTGATACTTCAAGGATATAGTAAAATTCTATTTTTAGGATAAAAGAGATGCCTCTCTTTCTCAAGACTTCTGAGTCACAAAAAATCATATGTTTTAGCTAGATTTTTTTGAAAATCGGGTGCCAAATCCGTCCTGAAGTTCAATGATGTCTGACTTCCTCAGGCTCCTCTGAAAAACTCAGTTTTAATATCTGTAAAACTGGTTAATAGTTCTAATGCCATAAAGAGCTAAAAGCAACACAGGACTTACTGACTTTATTAGGTTAACACTAACCACTTCTCTTCCTGAAAAAAATGAAAAATCACTTACTGATTATAGAAATATTCAGCATAAAGCCTGCTATAATCTCCTACCATGTTCACAGAGGACATTCCTTCTTTTATGCCTAAGGTCAGTAAATAATGAGAGTTGTGAGCAGTTGTGTTTACCTTTACTATTATTTAAATAAGGGAAACTGGTGGTTTCATAGAGAAGCTGTGCATCACACAGATGCTATGTTCATCAACAGAATGAGATGCCACTGCACTGGGATTCCAGACACAAGCAGCCATGACTACAGATTGGTAATGCACATAAACCTGAAAAAGTCCTCTTGTGAACGGGAAATTTCTCTGCATTGGCAGACTGCAGCCTGATTCTGCGTGACACCAGCTCTGGCTTGATGAAATTCACGGGCCAATGTAGCAGGCAGACACTGGGCATTCCAGTAGCATCCGACTGCCAAAAACCATTCTGTGGTGCTTCTAGACCTGGGCAACCAGCTGTGAGACATGGATTCAAATGACCTGGAAAGAAAATTTGGCTTCACTGAAATTGATGGCAGAAGTCTCATTTTCTTCAGTGAAGCCAGGATTTCACTCCTGGCAGTTGCAAAGCTTCTGTTTGTACTGAATTGTTTTCCTACTGTCAAGTGTTGTTAGATCTGGGGGGGAGGAGGCTGTTTCTCCTGGAATTGTTTCTGTAGCTGAGCCAAGATCTAGAGAATTTATCTCAAGCAAGCCACTTCCACTTTTAATTTTCAAAGGAAACTTGCAAAGTTTTCTTGCCTAGTGCCAAGGAAATAAGACTTTTTTTAGCAGAGAACCTGAGCTTGGATACAATTTTATAACTCAGAATAAAACATGAGTAATGAGGGCTTCAAAGCAGGAAAATTTATAAAGTTGTAGGCTGAGCTGTAGGCAGGCCTTATGGAAAGGGTTTGCATCCAAATCTCAGAGAAGTCAGTGGTCAGTTACCTCATATTCTTATTAACCCAGATACTACTTCCTGATGGAGTTACTGATGCAGCATTAGAATTTGAAAGCTCATAGTGTGCAGCTTTACATGCTGGTCATTAAAGAGCACTGCTGTTGCCGGAGGCTACCATGCGTGTGGTATTATACCTCCTGGTTTGAGCTCAGCTAAGCTGCTGCCATGTATTTACATGCACTGAGGTGAGTGTCTTGGTTGCACAAGTGAAATTCTGATTGTCTCTATCCTTCCTCCAGCCAATCTGCGAGGCAATGATAAGATCTCAAACATGAAAAGGCAGGTAGGTATATTTTGCAACTACATAGAAAACAGCTAAATATCAAGAATAAAATCCTGTTTTCTGTGCTAGTGAGAAGAGAAAGCAAAGGAGCCTATTGTCCCCCCACAGTAGCAGATGGCAGGCTTGCACCTGGCTCCCTAGGCACTGGGAGCAGCTGCAGCTCCAACCAGATTACAGCAGAGACGTTCTAAAGTCACAGGGAGGAATCACATTCCTAAGGACCCTTTGAAATAATTTGACATTGAATATCTTTTTTCCCTGCTGGAAGAGGCCCTTTTACATGTCAAAGGGGAATTGGCATGCAGGCTCAGTGACCAAGACCTGCTTTTGTACCACGAATGTGAACTACCAGACTTGGTAGTTTATCCATAATCATCTCTCATGTCCCTTGCTCAGTGGTAGTAAGGGATTTTCTGTCATGACAGAATAGTTGTCATGCAAGTTTAAACTGAGTGATTTTCTGTAATTCCATTTTTTAATTGTTTCAGTTGGGCACAGAACAACCCCTATGCTATTGGAAGAGATTAAAAGAATAATAAAAGTTTTGATACCTGTTTTTGAATTCTTCACAGTGATGTGGTATAAATTGACTCCATCACAGTAGCACCTGAGGTACAGTAACATCACAGACAAAGGAATTTTGGTGCAAATCCTATAGCACAAGGCACATACTTGCACCAGCATGTTCTAGAAACACGTTCTGTATTTTGAAAAACACATTACAGTTGTTTTGGTACTATCAGTGCAGCTAGGTGTAATCTATGAGATCAAGTGCTGAAACTAGAAGTATGATTCTTAACCTGGAGAATATATACAAGCTCTAATCATTCCTACAGTTGAAAGAAGGATTAAAGATCAGCATCTATAAATCAGAATTGCGTGGATTTCCTGTCCCAGAATGCCCAAGGCAGCCTCACTTTGCATGTCTGTATTAAATGTATTAGACATATCATTCAGTAGTAAATGACACCATTTCAATGAAGTTTGGCATATGGTTTATGTCTAAAATACAGGCTGGATGATGTACATTAGATCTGAGTAGTAACCCAAACACAAGATCTTTGGAGGCATCAGAAGACCTGGTCTTCCCAGAGCATTTTCCTGTATTGATTTAGTCCTTGTATCTCAGTGACTGAAACAAGTATTCACTATTGGAAAGCATTTTACCTCCTTAGCTCATAACTAATTTTTAATAGCCCCTGGGGACTAAGCCTGCATCCCTGCGTGCTGGAAACTTTTGGATACACTGAGGGGGTGGAGGGTGCATGACAGGGAACCAAAGTTAATGTATACTTTATGCCGCCTTAGTGAATATTAGGTTTTCTCCAGTACTAAAGACTGAAACTCATTATTCTAGAATGCAGCAGGCTGAAATGAACAGTTTCCTGAACAATGTACAGATATTGCTTAAAAAAAAAATTTCTTAATTTTGTAGACTGACATTTTATTCTAAATAGGCTACTTTTCCATATTTGGGTTTTAATCCTGCAAATATGAAGGCTATTTAAATAGACAGGAGTTTTCCTTCTTTAGGTTCCTAGTTTGTCTTTCCTGTGCAATTTCATGTCTGTATGTAACTATTCACAAGGACAACACTGATATGAATACTCATTATTCCAACAAATAGGATATTTTTTTCTGGACAGAGTTACACAGACCTAGTGGACAATGTATCAGACCAAATCACTGGGGTTGACTTTACATTTATTAGTGTATTAACCTCTGAGCTTTCCGTATACCATGTCATTCTTGCTGACAATAAAAAGGGAGAGTTTCAGCCTTTACCTTTATTTAGTTGCACCTACAGTGTATTTTACAAGAATGCAGTAAAAAACTCTTTAGATTTATTGAACAACTCAGGGCAGCAACCACTCTCTGAGGAAAATAACCCTCTGTGGAAAAATAAAGCACAAGTTTAGAACACGTCCGCAAACCAGTTGATTGCAGTGCTCTAATACTTCAGTTGTCATTGGAATAATAATTATAATTCCAACAGAACTGACAGCCCACTTTAGGGGTATTTGAAAATTATTTTAAAAGCCTTTAAAAATCATTAAACTGCTGGAGCATGCCCTACCAGTGACTTATATGGTCATATTGCTTTGACATACTATATAAGACCAGAGTATTGCAATGTTCACTTTGGTTGGCCATTATTCCCCTTACTCATGTGGATATTTGCATAAGGGTTGGAGACTATCCGCAGTGCTGCTCACTTGGAACTGAAATTTATTGTTCACTTAGCTCCTAAAAAATAATCTAATTTTTCAAGCCAACAGAAAATTGTGTGAATTATTCACCTTGGTTCATTATTATAAGATATTTTGTGGTGACACCACAGAAGTCATTATTTATAACATATGGGATCATCTTTTACCAAATGTTTTCTCCTTTATCTTCTTGTAAATGTCCTGAAACTATGAAGTAAATCTTGAATCATCCAGTAAAAAGTGCCCAACAATGATAAATAGTCGCATTATGTGCACAGGATTGCAACTGTAATGTTTCTCCCCAAACTGCGTATTAGCTTTTACTTCTGAGAAACAAGACTTTTGATATGAATTTTTCCTTAAGTGGTTCACTTTATCATAACACTGAGTACCTACCCTGCAGTTTAGATGCAGATGGAACAACAATTAGAGTTAGAGAGGCTGTGGGCTTGTGGTTTTGAAAGAGTGAACTAAAATTAAAACACAGATTTAAGTGTGAAGGAAAACCTATTACTTGCCAGAACTAAGCCAGCTGGAGTAGCACGTGTGTGAGAGAGAGGGAAAGAGACTCTGTGTGTCTTTGTGTGCATGTGTGATAAATTGTGGGAGTGAGTTTAACGGCAGCAGTCGGACTTTGGCAGATTAATGTAACAGAGAGAAGGTGACTTTTAAAATACCAAACCAGAATTTTTCTTCAGGAATTATGGCTACAGCACAACCAAGGATACTGTGACACCGAGTTCAAAAGCTCATTTTGTTTACAGAGAAAATGCTTACCTAATCTGTTACTATATGTGGTCAAACCAAAAGAAAGATGGTTAAGACTTGGTGAAATCTTCTCATTTAATTATGTTTATAACCCTGATTCAGATAAGACCAGAAGCAACTTTCCTAGTTTCTTCAAAATATATTTTTTAAGGAAATATCTGCCTGGAAGCATCATTACATGGTGTTTCAGAAACACCGCATTCCTCGCATTAGAAGCTTTGTCTGAAAACTGACCTGCCAGACCAGTCAAGCCTTCTCTAACTTTTAAGTAGTTCAGCACCTTGTCCCATTCTTTCATTGTCTTCACAAAGAAGCCTAAACTACAACAGGTTTCTGGTTCAAGTCTTGAAAAAGATGCACTGGCCAAAATGAAGCCCCTTTCCATGTTATGCTTTATCACATCTTCTTTCTAGCTCTAAAATCCCAGAATGAAATTAATAGGGATTTTGTATTTATTTTGAGACTAGGATTCCGTTCTTTGAACTTTCTGCCTTTACACATGTCCTTAGACACGGAGAAAGCCAGTCCACCACTGTTTAAATCAATGTTGCTGCTCTATTACTGAGAGCAGTATCAGGTACAGCGACAATGTTCCTATTGTATGTGTATGAAATGTTCCAAAACCAAAACCAACGGGGCATAAATAAGAGCAGAATTTAGTTAATATTAGACAAAATGTTATTGTTGCAGCAAATTACGAGGTGATGTCTTGCTGATTTAAGTCTCTGAGGAGTGCCAAAATCGTAACGTTATGTACTATATTGACAGGTTCATGTAAAATTCATTCAGTACAGCCGGCTACCCCTTGGCAGCCATTCTCTGCAAGAATGGATGTGTCAACCCTCAGCAGCAGCAGTGGTGGCCAGTGCAAGCTGTGCCTCAGTGCTCCTGGAATTTCCTCTCTAACAGGCTGCTGTGTGGGTGCTGTAACATGCTTGTCAAACAGACAAGCGGCTGGTCAGGGTGGAAAGGCCTTCCCACCGGTACTAACGCTGGCAGATGTTTTCAGTGTTCCTTGCAAAATAGTGACAGTTTAACTGAAAAGAAAAGACGGCAGGATGAGCAGCGAAACGCACTGCTGCACACCTCTGTAGGTGACCTGGTAGGGCCTGCAGAGCTACCTTCTATCAATACAATATTGGGAAGTTGGAGGGGGGGATGTAAAGTCAATATTCCTGATGGATCAGAAAGAAAACTCCAAAGCACAGACCAGCCCATTTTTACAGCTATTAACTACCTATTCCTACTTACTGGTAAAATTCCAAAGTGTGAACAGAGCATGCAGCAAAACAAGACATTTAAATGGTGTTTGGATTTTCTCCCTGAGCACTGAAAAAGCTTTACTTCTATTTTTTTAAGATGGACTAAAAATACCTGCCTCTTCCAGTTACATTGCAGAAATCAATAGGCAGGAAAGCAAATTACTGCTCCTTTTCTTACATCTCTGCTATTATGGTCTCAGTGGAGTAAAATTACTTTACAGTTAATTAGATTTTTAAAAAATATAGGATGGCTTTTGTATAATTCCCTTGGGTGTTTCTGTACGACCCCAGCTTTTTAAGTCCATTTCCGGGAGATGAGGCATTGATTTCAAAGAGATTTAATAACCCATTGGTAACTATATAATCACCTGTAGCTGCCATGCTAGCATTGGCTAGACTTTCTAATAGCTATAAGCAGCAGGTCAATACTTTCAGCAAAAACATGCATGGGTTTTCACAGCCCAGTCCTATAAAAATCATCTGGAGTTTTTAAAATGTGCATCTACTTCAGAGTTTCTGTTCAGCTCCAGAGTGTGTTTTCAAAGCGAATCTTCTCACCTCTATTTATTGAGATTTAGTTCACATCTGGGGAACCACCCAACATGATAGCAGAGATAAAAAAAAATCTTACATCACTGGGTGGGGGGGCAGGGGCAACAGCATGGGTGAGGATGTGTGGGGCTATGCAGGGGATTTCAAAGACATCTGAAAACACACTGCTCACACTAACATCCTCCCTCTAGCAATCCAAAACTTCTGATATTTGAGACAGTGCATCTTCTCGCCCAAGGTCTTGCAGTTAGGAAAAGGTACTCTATGGCTAGAGATAAATTTCAGAGGCATACTGAGAAAGAGAGCAGAATAATTTTTAAAGTATTTTGATTTCTCATTTTTAGCTGTCATAAATCTATTGCTAACATTTTATCTGGGTTGCTTAGGTTGGTGCCTTGCCTTGGATTTTAACTTTATCCCATGGATAAAATACAAACTGAAACAAACTAAAAAATAACCCTTACATGGACATCCTTGCTACTGTGGCTGGGCAGTTTTCACTAGCCATCTTCAGTGATGTCTGAGCATGACGCTATAGCTTAGTAGTACAGGTGTGCCCTCAGTTGCTTAGTAGTACAGGTGTGCCCTCAGTTTCAATCTCCCATTACTTCAACCACTTTCCTTTTGAGCTTGGGGTAAGCTCTTCCAGTGGGCAGTGGGCAGCAGCACAAAGAAGTGGTGTGCAGCTAGCACGTCTATTGGCAACATTCCTCTAAATACTATTATTATGCTTAGGTGTTGTGCAGTTTGAAACAAAAAGGTGGAAAACTGTGACTTTCCAGGGTGAGAGACCACCCTGGGAAGTGCCTTCAAAATACCTGCAGTCTTGTGCAATTTAGTGACATTTGTAGCAAAATATTTGTTCTTCAGAAGTCCCTTTATAGATAGCAGAGAAAAGTCTTTAGCTGCTTAGCAGAGTAGCATCTGGAGCATCCAGAACTCCATCAGCACTGGGGAAATCATCCTAGTCTTTCCTTTTGTTTGCAGTGACATTTTTATAGGGGCTCTCCTTTTAGCACATCTTTGATTGAGCTTGAAATAGCATAATCAACTCAGTGGGAATTACCAGTTATAGATTACAGCCAAATTCTACTTTCAGTTATGGCTGGCTGAGTCCACATAATTTTGCTGCAGTTACTGTGTATTTACCTTAGGGTAACAGGGATCAGAACCCATGAATCTGCAGTTCCAATACAGCATGATATTTATAAACCCTGGATGGTAATTACTAATTGAACTTCATTGTTTAACTGTAGGTTGTTTTTCTCCTGAAGAGAGCTACCCATTATCATTAATTAACACTATTTAATCAAGATTCTGCTTTCCTTCCATTTTTTTTAAGACATTCACATTTACATTGAAAATTTTCAAACCAAAATTTTGTTTCCTCACATCAGACTTTAAATATATGTTATAGTTTATTACTACTTTTTCCTTCAATCTTTATATTGTTTTCTCTTCTCACGTGTAGTTAGTTTAGTTTTGCTGAGCTTGGTTCTTTACAGGGAAGAGAGCTATGTTTGGGTTTAAATGCTTTTGTCTCACTTTACTGATTATAATTATTGAAGTTGTGCTTTGAATACTAGGGGTTATTATTCATATCCTTTATGAGATTTTTATTTCAAAGTTATGCCCTATTTTATGGAGAAATTTTCCTAGTAATATCTGGAATACAAGTTGGAATTCTGGGGTTTTTTATCCCTGCCTCAGTGTATGAGCCTGATTTTCAGTGGGTGCTTTGATAACAGGGTTTCCCAGTTCCATGTAATTGCTGCAGGTCCTACAGTTCGGTCTAAGAAGTGGATATATACAAAATGAAGCCTTCATTATTTTAAAAGAATTGCATATTCCCCATGGATATATGAGAAAAAAATGAAAATACGACATGAAAACAGTAGAAGTCATATGTTAAAAAAAGAATCACTCCATATATTTCTTAAGCCACTCATTATTTCAGCGTGTTTCTTGGGAGTTTTGAATACTTTAAAGTGGCCAAAAAATGAATAGAATCAGTGATAGCTGCTTAAATGGGTCTTATTTTTCCTTAAGCTAATGTGTACGTGAGCCCTTTTTTGAGTGTTTATTACCTTTAGCAATCACACCTTAACAGATAATAACAGATATTTTGGATGCATTTGGGTTTTGATCAGATTTCCAAACTAGCTCAGTTCCCAGTTAACAAATACAGGAACGATCGCTCTTTCTGAACCCCCAGTAGATTCTGTTTTTCTCAGTTTGAGTTCCTGGGCTCAAAACACTCCTGAAAATACGGCCCTCGTGTATCTCTCAAAACTGATCAGAGTACAGGTAATGTCCACGTACCGGAAAAGACATGAACATTAACTGGAACCTGTTGTGCTGTCAGCTGAACAGAGAAGTGGACAATACGGCAAAGTTACAGCTCCAGCATCTGAACCCTTACCACATGAAAGAGTTTGAGTGGTACTTCTCAAATCTGCTCACTATTCTCGACGTACTAAAGAGTTACAGTCTGCCACTGGTTGCAATAAATAACAAAATGCATGCGTGACCATTTCTGTCAGGTTTGTGACTAGAAGGATGTCTAGGTCTGAGCTTATTCAGAAGCAGATGGGAGCCCAGCAGGTAGATAAATGCAAACCTCGCCTTCAATGAGCACTTGACAAAGAAAGGTCAGAAATGAGACTGTGAGAAAAGAAGTCACAAGTAACACAGAGTGTGTGCCTAATGACACTAGGGAGGAGAAAACTGTCTTTTCTCCACAGATACATTGTTTCCATATAATAATTTAGCTATCAACGTCTATTCAGTATTTATACTACTATAATACTGACTGACATTTTCTTTAAAGTGTAACTTGTGCAATTTCATGATAACCTTTAATTTTCTTCTACCCTTATAATGTAACGGGAAGCAACAAAAACAGAACTAAATTGCAGACATTAGAAATACTTTTTATCAGAAGAATGTAAAAAAGTGCATTCATGCACTATAATGCATGAGAATTTTAATGCATGATGGCTTTCAACATTTTGTTTTCCTGCAATAACTGCTCTTGGGCATTAGTTTGTGCATGATTAATATTTTTATTATTGTGTGGAATAAGATCTCTTCTACCCCAGATTGATGACCTAGTTTTTAGAAACATTAAGAATTTTCCTGTCCCACGAACTGAAGTTTCTGAGCTTTCTTTTAGAAGACCTGACTGTATATGAGTAGCCCATTTCCCCATTTTGCCTGTCCACACACATAGAAAGGTTCTCTGTTTAGTAATCTCTTACAGCACAGAAAAGAAGCCTCGGTCATTTCAATCCATATGTTTGGTGACCTGAGGCTTTTGGGTCTCCCTGTTTAATAGTATAGTGCAGAAAATATTCTGCAGAATTGATTAAATATCTACCTGAAATACTTGTATAGATAAGTGTTTTAGATTCCATTTTTCTTAAATTGTTTGCATACTTGAAAACCAAATCATTCTTTAATGTGGACCCAGTACTTGCCATATCTTTCATTTTTTTCCCCTTTGCCCAATTTTTATGTGTTGTTTGAGCGTGACAGCTCTAATATCAGAGAGATTCAGGAACCTGTGACTCTGGAAATAAATTCAAGCACTGGCTTGCAGTAACTAAATATTGCTGTTTTGCAAATTATGCTGCTAGTACTGTCTCCCATTCTGAGTTATGTCTCATGAAAAGCCTGCAGATAGGGAACAGCTGGCAGTCAAGGTGCAATTATAAAAAGTTACCCAGGAGTTTTAGTTTGCACTTCTGCATTACCTTGCACAAGCAGGGAGGTTCACTGTGGTGAAGGTTTTGGGTTTTAGGTCTAATGCTGTGGTTTGGCTGAATGAACTCTCTCTCTATCAAAGGAGATAATTTTTGCCAAGTGTGCATTGCCACGGCTAATACCAGCCCATTTATGTATTTAAGCTTGTTTTATTTCGTGTAGTCAAATGGTATCCCAACTTTCTCAAGTATAACTTAGTGGAGGAAAGTTGTTCAGGAAGCATCAGAAAGCATTTTTGTAACTGGCAATGGAACGACTATGATCCCTCACACTGAGTGAAATTTCACTGGGCAGGATTTGGTAAAAGGACATAGGAAGGCACAAAAGCATATAACTTTCTGATTTACTTCCCTGTCCCCCACCCCCCAAAGAAAGTTATAAAAATTCCTGAAGTTTTATTAAGATTACATAGACTACAAGTCAGCCCAGGCTGAAATTTTACCAATTCAAATGCAAAATTCTGAAGACCTTTTTCACAGGTGATGTTAGCTACAGAGCTGTCCTGTTCCCATTGCTGTGAGTACAGTGACGCTGACATGCAGATTTAGGTCAACTGATGTCCACCTGATTATGCTGATGTCCCAGCATACCAAGCTCACATGCACAGTTCTGTATTTTTAGCTAAACTGCTGAATTAAGAAATCCGTATACATAAAAAGCAGTATGATTCAACTTGGTTCACAGAATCAATCAGTTAATGTAAGTTTGTCTCTCATTTCCTAGACTGTTTATGAACATGCATGCACGGGGACACAAGTGCATTCAGGGGTGACTTAGAGATTAGAAAGTCGGCAAGGGGTACAAAGATACTTCCTATGAGTTGATCTGTATTTCTTCAGACCCAAATATTTTTCCTTTATCAACAACTTCCATGCCATCTGAACACCTACATGGCCTTTTACTGCAGTCTGCAGGATGCAACGTATTTAAGGGTCCAACATATTTAGCAGATTCTACCCTCTCATGACCCACCCGTCCTCCCATTTTCTGGGCCATCAGCTCCTGTGGAACCGAGATCCTTGACCCTGGCTACAACAGTATGCATTAGGACTGCACTTCATAAAGATCGTGAATCTTCTCTGTGTGTCCTCACTGGCATGCCTAATTGAAAAATGGGTAAATCGGTGGCCCAGAGTGAACTGACGGCAGAATTGGAGCCTCTGTTCACTCATCTATATTAAACAATAAAACAACTTTGACCTGAAACAAAGCAGGCAAGGCACCTGCTTCCCTGTCTCCATGCATGCACACCCACATGCGCTCCCTCTTCCCTCTTCCCTCACCCACATCTCACATCTCACGTGTATAATAGTATTGTGCAAACACACTTACATATTTATAGCCTGCTGTAATGTTATTACTTATTTTCTTGTGCACACAAGCCTAATTAACAGCTATCACTCAATTTACTCTTGATTTAAACATAATTAACAATATGCTTAAATAATGATTTTGCTTATGTCTACTAACTGAAGCCAAACTTGTCAAACTATTGCTCCATTAATTTAATTCTTCCTCTTGATTTAGGGAAATTCAATTACTCTAATGCAGTTAGTCGTATAGTAAATGTTTTCCGTTCTCTTCTGTTGCTTAGACACTTCCAGAGTATTTTCTAGATTATTATAATTTGTTGCCTAGGGAGTGCATAAGCAAAAAATGGTATCTTTATAAATTGTCAGATGTACCTGACTATTCTGTACAAATTCTGTAGCATAAAAGGCATTAACTTCATTTCAATTTTAAATAATCTACCAAATGTCTTTTCTTCTACAATATCATTTTACAACTAGGGAAGAAAGTGATCCAAATAATTGTTATGATTGATGGTCTTGTCTGTCACTGTCAGCCCAGCACACATTAGCAGGATGTTCTACAGAGACTCGGAGACGGGCAGGAAGGGAAGTATTCCTCCAGAAACAGAAGAGGAGCCACCTTCCACCTCTTCTCCCTGCACAGGGCTGGGTGCTGGACTTCAACAGCTGAGGCTTCCGTGGACATGTGCCCCAAAAGCTACATGTTGGTGCACAGGGTGATCTTACAGGCTTCACCTCTGCACTGTGCAAAAAAAAGTCTTTCCTTAAAATCCTTTAATTCCGCCCCACACCACTGCTATTACATGCATTCCTACTTGGCTGTTTTAAGTATGTTTTTTTACGTTTTTAGCCATATGAACCTTATTAAAATCATGGAATTGCAACTGCTCAGATCATTAGTGAATTCTTCCCCCACATTAGCTGGAGGAGTCTTTCAAAATATGGAGCATGTCACCTTCACTTACTAATATGCTTGAAGATACAACAGCTTGTTACATGTTCTGGTTACTGTCATCATATGAGTATTTAGGAACAGAGGTAGTATCCTTAAGGTCTCTGAGAATACATACTATGCTACACTGGATGACTAATGCCATTCACTTGCTAGTAAAATTCTGATTCTGTGACTGTGTTTTTAGCTGTATTCCTCTATTCAGCTGCCTGGAACAAGGCAAGACAGAGACGCTGTTGTGATGTCTCCCAGGACTTGAAAAGATAGCCTACTAGCAATATCTCTGTTGATGTAGAGATAGCTGTCTTGTGAATATTGCTGGCATTTAAGTCCCTAGCAGTTCAAAATATACCCTGAATAAGAGAACGGGTAGGAAAAGACCATGTGGGAATCCAAACACAAATGTTCTGCCTTAGAGAGCAGCATGTTGTTAGCTGCCAGCTTTTGAAAGGTTTGTGGTCATTTGGGGGAATCTTCAGCCATCTATACTACGACGCTCCAGCTCAGTGAAGGCTCATTTTATTCAGTACAGCTGAGGACAAGGGCCTGCATTTTCTGAGTGATCAGGCCTCTTAAAATCTCCCTTGATAAATAAAATAAATGATATGTGCCTCTTCTGTCATCATTTGAGTGAAAAAGACCGGGCTTGAAACTTCCCCAGCTCCCACCGATGCCAGCAGAACTCCAAATCTCATGGTTCTGTCTATGCTGCAGTTTGTACTAGTTTATTTAACAGTAAATCAGTTTTGTTACATAGATACAGCCCCTCTTAAACCATGATCTATCTGCCTTGTATTTAGTTTCCCTATCAATTAAAAATAAATCCATGTAAACTATTACATAGTTTCCAGATAAAGAAGCAATTTAATTAAATTGATCTAAAAGTAACCAAGTCTTTCATATATGTATACACACACAAACACATATATTTGTATGTTATATATTAGGAATACAAAAATGATGGGAGCCCACAAGAAACAAAACAGAAAGAGAAAAGTGTTTTTAAGAGCTCTAAATTTGTCGGCAGGGCACAGAAGGCAGAGGAGTATTAGGCAAGGGGAAATCAAGCTGTGAATAAGATTGCTGTGCCAAGAGTTTGATTAAATGATGCCTGACTGAGTTGTTTCCCATGAATACCTCACCCCACCTGGTGCACCCTACCCATTCGTTACAGTTTTCTCCCAACATGAAGCTAACCGAAGCGTGTAGTGCTGTGCATACATACAGTTATGTAAAATTACACATCTTAAGCTATGAACAATAGCTGCGTTACATCTTAACTTGCATAGCAGTTTATTCGTATGCGTAGTACTTTCTGAAATTCTCAACACAAAGATCTAGCATTCAAACATAATTCACATCAAGACCCCATCAACCAGGCAACAGATCAAGGCTTATCACCCTCCTCGACACTCAACGAAGGGGCACATTCAGAGCATTAAGTTGTGCATTTTGTGATGTCCTGCAAAGAGCACTTTATCCAGACCTTGCTGATAGTCATGTTACCCACAAGTAGGAAGGCACAAGAAGAGTCACTGCTAGTTGCTGTATATGGCCTTTTATTACTGAGACAACATGATGTCATTTCAATCTAACTGAAGAGGTCTTTCTGTCAAAACCAAGTAAGAACTTAAGCTTTGCTTAGAGCCAAAAATTTCACAAGAAGTTGGGGTAGGGTGGTGCCTCTCTCCCCGGTAGAAGTAGCCTAATTCCAGCTGACCTTGCTATGGTTTTGACTCCAAAACCTGGGGACATTTTTTACAGGATAACCTGTATGTTAATTAGCTTCTTGTGAATTCTTAAACATTGCGTAGATCTGCAAAACTCTATTTGCTAAGAATCCTCAGATCTCCTATACTGCCAGGAGACAGTTTGTCATTTCATCTAAAAAAAAAATATATCACCAAGGAATTCTGAAACTTAAAGAAGAAACAAAATATTTGGCCACAATAAAGTATTTTATTTCAAATAAAACTCTAGGTACGTGGACCAAATTGCCAGGTGACCTCCATAGTTTTTAGGCAAAAGCATTTGCTTAAATTCATATCTTGTGTGCGCAGGTGCTGACATGGGATGAGTAGCCACTTGAATTGTACAAGTAAATATACCCACCATTTTTCAGCCATGTTAGTTAGGGAAAGTTGAAAATTTACCCTAAACCTGATTTAATATCTCATAAGCCTGATTTATATGTGCTCTGCTATAAATGATCATTGACTGAGAATTCAAAGCAGAAAACCAAGTGAACTGTAAATGAAGAATGGCTACTTATCTTCACAAGGCATCCTTCCCTGTGCATATTGAATACTTCATCTTTTCAATGGTCACTTACAAATTCTCAGCTAGAAACTCTAGATCTGATTCTCCTCTCACAACAGTGTAAATCAGAAGTAGCTATACTGAAGCCAGTGGATTTATACTACAGTAAATCCAACATGAGAGAAGAATCACTCAGTTTCCCATTCACATGAATAAAATGAACACCAGACTCCATATAAATAAATGGCAAGAAACTTCCTCGAGTCCATTCCAGTTGGCAAAAGTTATTTGATAGGTACATTTTAATGAGGCCCTTTTAAGCTGTGTTATATTTCACCTGATGTTTATATGGTAATTCTTAGAAACTGGTTTACTCCATGAAATGTAGGATACTTTGATGCAGTCATCTATATGTGTATGTGAGACCAGGAGGTTGGGTGTGCCACGTATGGAGAAAAGGTACAATTTAGGGTTCCCAAATGGCATCTTTACATAACTGTGGGAAGACTTAGAGGAGCTGAATAGCTGTAGTGGTAAAAAAAAGAGAAAGAGAACCACAAAGCTAATGATAAATAAATATTTGCACACACATGCCACGCAATAATTACTAATTTAATGTCAGAAGACAAAGAGGAACAGCTGCACCTTGACTTTAGACTGAACATTACTTAGCAACAACTGAAAACATCAGTGCGTTATCAACATTCCTCTCATACCTAGCTCAAAAACATAGCACTGTACCAGCTACTAGGAAGACAATTAACTCCATCCCAGCTGAAACCAGGACAGCTAGTTATCAATCCAGCATATTGCACAGTTTGTAAATACCTTATACATTGGGGCTCTCAGCAAAAATAACATAATTTGACAGTAGTTTGAAAACAGACCTCTTGCATGTCAGAGACTATGAATCCACGGCTGCACAGGTTTCAGCAAAGACAGTTGTTACACAACTTTCTAGTATTAGCTTCCTAGGGCCAATTAGCTGCCAGTGGAATCATACTGTTTCTGGTTCTACGGCTGCCTCTGTCAGCAGCAGCTCCAAGTTCTCTGAGAACATCAGGCAGCGTGGATGTACTCACCATTGATCTAATTTTGTTTCACTGAAATGCTGCTGTTTAAATGGAAGCAGAGTACATCTGGTACCGATACCTCATGAAAACCTAGTCTGAAGGCTTCAGAGTTGAGGTTCAGAGCTGGAGACAGTGGTCTGCATGTATCAGTGACAGTGAGTTAAGCAGAGGGAAGAGGGACTGAAGGCCTTGTGGGATCTGATGAATGTGTCAGTGTGGATGCAAAGAAGCGTCCTGCTTTGCCCCCCAAACACTGCAACAGAGAAGTTAGAATAGAAGAAATATTCAGCTCTGCTAAACTAGCCCATAGCAATGTGGAAATGTGGTAACCTGCAGCTGAAAATGGAAATTTAACCAACTCCTGAGATGTATGCAAGAGAGGACAGGCTCCTCCTGTGAATTTGTCCTGGAAAAGGCAATGTACTAAATACCACAGAGCTGAGCATGACAGCTGTATGGAATTACTCATATATTAAAATTTTCTAAGAAGAAATGAATGCTTTGATTTTGTCCCAATTCACGTTGAATCATGTTACACTTCATAATAATAATAGCAATTTTCAGATACCATTAACATTTTTAGAAGCAACTATTTAATATTCAGGGATTCTTTTTTGTCTAATTTATCAATGTCATGAGTTTAGGGGGGCTACGGGGGGGTGTTGTTTGTTTGTGCTAGAATACACTCAATCAGTAAAAATCTTTCTGCTTGACAAGTCAGGTTGTCCCTGCTCATTTCTAGAGTTTTCATTTGAAACCACACTGTCTAATCTTTCTCTAAAAATTGTTTACTGCTCTTTTATCACCACTTCCTTTCATAAATGCTATCAGTGCATATGATACCCTCTCTACTTCAGAACCTGCTCATAGCTGTATATTCACACAGGTGATAAAATACATTTGATTTTCACTGAAACAAGCTTGAGGGCCCTGTTTATAGAATATCTCATACAGTCATGCTGTATTAATTTCATTTGTGTGGAAGTTAAGCTGTGAATTCCAAACAAAATAATAATCATTCTGCCTCACTGGGGTGAAGGTCGAATTTTAGAGTATAATCAAGTTCCAGAAAATGGAAACACCCCATGTCATAAATAATGAGAAACTGTCTGCATAGTAAATACCATAATTAAAAAATTAATATTAACTAGAACTAATTAATATCAATCAGAATTAATTCTCCTCTGCTGCATACTCTTAACCTGTAGGTGGAGGACATATGGTATAAAACTTTCAGTAAACACACTGCAAAGCTTGAACCAAACTTCCTAAGATGCAATGTTTTTCATGTTAGTGTCTAACTTCTTGTTGTTGTTGTATCTACACTCTGGGCTGCTAAACCATCCCGTAGCTGTCATGCTTGCAGAACTGAGCCTAGGATTAATTTTGCTTAACTTTGGAAAACAGAAGAGGTTGATCAGAGAGGAGCTCGTGTCTCCCCGTTGTTTCATTAGTCAGCTCATGGCTCTGACCACTTCCCTTTCCCTTAGCTGGGGCTATTTCAGAGCTCTGCTGCTACCTCCGAAAGGTGCTTTATCGACTCCCTGCTGTAGTCCTGCAGTGGTGCAACATCCCACATCTGTCCGCCACTGAAGGACTGCTTGCTAGTGTGAGCCCTGAAAGTTGAGCTTCCAGTCTGCAGCTCTCCCACTGATCCCTGCAATAGATCTGAAAGTGTGGAACTGGAAAATAAACCCCAAGCCAACAAGCTACAGCTCTTCCTAAAGCGTAATGGTAATCCTTTGTAGTGTTTGTGGTTTGAACTATCACTAACAACTGCATCAGTAGCAGAGACCCTGAAGATAGGCTGGTCACAGATCAGAAGGATATCAGGAAACATGAAGAAGCTCCTTAATTAATTTCTAATCCTTTTTCAGCCTTAATCTTCTTTTTCATAGTAAGATCTGGCATTACACATTTTCTGCACACATGCTTTCTAGATGATGTAGATTAAGTCTTGGGTCTCTGATTTGGTAGAAACAGCATGTTGGTAGGTTAGCTATTACTGCAGCCTCATATCGGAATACCACAGGATTATTCTGTCTGGGCTGATATATTCAACTAAAATACTCATTAAAAGTATTTGAAGTTGGCCCAGTCATCCAGGATTTTAGTCCATGCTTTGTTCTGTGTTTCATGAGGGTTTGTTCAATCTCCTTGCCATAGCTGGTGCTGTTTTATTTGTGCATTTATTCCAGAATTAGACTTTGCATACAGCAGTGCTGGGGCGGGGGGCAGGAGGACTTCTGAATAACTTGTGGCTAGGGTAGTGAGCGCATTTCTGGAATAAGAACAAAAATGCTGCAGATAGATATTTTGAGTACATATTAGTTATCCAATTTTAATCAAAAGGTGGGGGTTTTTCCTTACTAGTTAATGGTACAGTGTCTTCTAATTTATGATGTGAATACAGAAAATAAATGGATAGGCCTTTTCTAATAATGTAACAAATATAGATGCAAGAAAGACAGTCAGCAGTGCCTGCTGAATGGTGAAGCCCTATACTCTTAACGAGACAAATATTAATCTTTTCTACTGAAATTTCTAACACTCTCCTCCACAAATATCCTGTAGCAGAATCTGAAGTCTCTGAATTTGGGACATTTGAAACACGTATGCTAGAGAGAATTCTCACTATAAAATTCTGTAGCAAAATAGTTTTGGGATCCTATGAAAGGATCATAATGGGCTTTTTTCAGTGCTTTCTAGAGAAGCTTCTAGATTTCCTTACAGTTAAATGGGAATTTTTCATAAAGATAGGGAGTATTTTTAATAAAGAGTTAGTCAAATTTATGGCTGTCTGGACAACTATCACCTGATCTTGCTTCTGCTGATTCCAATAGGAGAATATAAGGCTGTAACTATAGTAGAGATACAGAATGGTATGTTCATCCCTTCAAACTCAGAAATGAAGGTAGGTCAGTGCTGACAATGTGTTTTGAATTGTTCCTGTGTCACGTGCCCTTACAGCACTACCAGATCCTCATTTAGATAAGAATTTATAATCTGTCCCACAGCTTTGATCAGGAGAAAAATGTGTTCACTAGCTTGGATGAAGCACTGCACTATGGAAATGAAAGGCTGAACGTTCACTGAGCATTTTCAGTTGGGTAGAACACACACATTCCTGTGCTACATGCTTTTGTCAGGATTTAGGTATCTTTCAGACAGCAAATTGCAGAAAGCATTCAGAAGTTCTTCTGCCAACATCACAAAGAATAGAGCCAGAGAAGAGACGATGGTTTTACCCGGAAGAGCACAAGACCCTAAAGACCTTCCCACATGTATTTAACTTGCTGCAGAGGTACATAGGTGCTATAGGAAAAGCAGACTTACAATTTTAACTGTGCTGACTACCCATATACGTAGGACAGTAAAAAACAGACCAAACTAATAAAATCACTGAAAAATGAAGGTAAAAAAGTCACTTTACACAATTACAGATGAAAATATTAGGATTAACATGTTCCTAATAGCCTAAGGGACATATTTAGGAGTTTCCTAGGATTATTAGAAGCAGCCCTCTCCATTGAAATGTTATGACTTATAGAATTCTGTTTACTCAGCATTTCTGAGAATGAGGTCATGTCTGCTAACATGCCTAGATGTGGAAAAAGCTGACCTAGATCAGTATTTCTCAGACTTTCAGCATATGTGGACCATTTCTGGTTCATCCGTCTTCATGGGTCGGCAGGTCCCTACAATGGACTCCACTGCCTTGAAGGGATTCAGCTGCTGCCAGCTAGTGAAGGTAGTTGGCAGTCCCACATCTAGGGGGAACTAAGTTACTGACATTTGTCACTTTATGCCTTCTCATTTCAGTGTGATGGCATCAGGCCCCAGGGTTTGAGGAACGCTGTTTGGGCTAGACTGTAGAATTTTTATCTTAGAAGCAGTTGGTTTGATTTTGTTTTGCTTTTGTATGACAGGACATACAAGGAATGAAAGACAGGGATTTAGGAGTTTGGTTTTTTTTTTTTAATATATAAATGAAAAAGACAACAAGCAACAGTATTTAAACCAGAAACCTGAAGAAATCCCTTAAAGGTGATTTGGCCATAACATTTTTATTCAGGTTTTTAGTCAATACCTATTACTATGTTGTCAATTGTCAGCTTGTATATATCACATTTTGTTCAGTAATCCCTTGGTGGTTCTGTTATGCTTTATCTCTATAAATTTATGTTGCAAGTCTTTTTTTGTGCTAGGAAAGCATAAACTGGTAGGAAAAAAAGGAGAAAAAAAAAAGCATGCTTTTGTAAAAGAGCTGGCATTACACCCTGAATACATATCCCTGACAAGACATGCAAATAGGCACCTATGTATTTGGATAATTATGTATATGCTTTTAGTCCCAGAATGGATTTATACATGCACAAAAACACAGCTTTAATACACGAGCTACACTCACTCTTGAGATGGAAGTTAGAATATCAAAAACATTTTTCTATTTCAAAGTGAAACATTTTAGGATGTTTGCCCCTACATGTATTTCGTTATAGTCTAACGTGTGCAAGAATTTTGTATTGTTTCCATTTTATTTGCTTGCTTTAGTAACAGATACGCTATCATCATATAAACCTTCTGCCCATTTAACCAAAGAGTAATCTAAATAGTCATTCAGGTATGTAAGCCTTTTTCAGTAGGTAGACTGAGCAGACAGTGTTTGAAGACACCATGATATTCCCTAACATGCACAAAGCTTACATATGTTCAGACGAAAGTAAAATAACTTCCAACAGTGATTAAAAATATTTTTGCAATTACAGGCAGCTTTTTAAGTGGTACATGTTGCCCTAGCCACTGGGTTTCCATCACCTTTCCTCTCTGAGTAATGGGATCAGCCGTAATGTGAGCTTGAAGTATTGTGTGTACCATAGCTCTCTAGCAAATTGATCTAGACCAGAGGTAAGAATGTGTCTGCCTGTTAAATGATGAAGGTGCTGAAGTTGTTCTATACATGAAGAAATCAGTTGTTGGAAACTCCTTGAAATTCAGAAAAAGAGCATCCTTCTTCCCTTACTATGGTGGGTCATCTCTGACTTATGAAAGAAAGCATTGCCTTTCTCCACCCTTGCTATCTTAGGTTACCTCTAGAAACTCCTGCACATTCACTGCTCATGCTAACCAAGGCTCCCGTAAAACAGCTTCTTCAGCCCTTCGCTCAGTGACATGCCCGTACTTAGGGATGAAAGTTGTCATTAAGGCTGTAAACATAATGAAATTTGGCGACAGAAATCACCTCTGAAAAGAGGAAATCTACCACAATAACTTTTAGGTAGCCATGCCTGTCTGTTTTTTATATGCAGCAACTTTGGCCCAGTGTCCTTATTGCAAATGAATGTCAACAATAGATGGATAATGGATTAGAGTTCTAGCAAAAACTTCCCTTATAAATTCAGCCTTTTGCCAAGTCAGTTGATGCCCTACTTTCAAGACTGTCATAGCAAGCAATTCTGAACAGTCTCTGCTTATTAAAAATGGAGTACTAAAATCAATATAGCAATATCTTGTTGGAGAAAATTCAATTTATCAACAGTTTTGTCATTTTAAAGACGATTAAAGGACTTGTTTATTAGGCATCATCTAGACTCTAGAAATAGTTGGCATGAAAATAATAAGACATAAGCCACAATAGACTTACAAATCTTTCAATTACATCAGGGAGTGGATATATTTCTGTAAGTGAAGGCCTGGAAGCACTTCCTATCTTTACTTCAGACTATATCAGTCACCAATTACATATTAAAAACTGGTACTGCTCACAGATTTCAGTAGCTCAGGGGCAGACCCATTATTCAGAATCTGTGCCTTTAAAATTGTTAAAAATACCAAGTGTGCTGAAATTTTCATTAGCATCTTGTAAGAAATACTTATTCTGATCTGCAAGAGCTAATTTTTGAAAGTTCCAGTTCAACTTCTGCCTAAGTCTTATCTAGTTAGTAAGAACATAAGGATATTTAAAGTATTTTCCTCTGCTGCAGGCAAGAACAACAAATCTGAGTGTGAGAATGAACTCTAAAACTCATCTTCATCTAGGATAAAGAGAGCAAGGCTGTCTTTATGCTGTAAATAAGATGCTCAATACCTTTCAACTTATCAGCTATAATTTGTCACAAATGGGAATGTGAACACACAAGTGCATGTGTAAACACAGAGTTGGGTAAGATACCTCTTCACAGACATTTGGGAGCATTCAGCCTCTGGTTTACATGCTACAGAGAAGGAGAACGGTGTAAAAAATAGGAAGAAGAGCAATTGCTAATAAATGGGAATACTGATCCGTAACTGAATGTGAACAACTATTTTAAAAGATTCTTCCTGGGAAGATAATAAAGACGAACTTGTCACCACTATTGTTTCAAAAGATTAAACATCCTTGAAACTCTTTAGAATATATATGATAAAACACTTCTTAAAAATGAACTTGTCTTTTATGTCTGGAACGCTAAGATACTGTCTAGTCTAAATTGTATCCGTATTGGAAAAAAATTTAGTCACATGCCAATTCCTAGTTAACTTTATCCCATAACCCTTTTCTCTTTTCCTTATGCACGCCTCTGCAAAGCCAGATAAACCTGTATTTTGGTAAGTGCAGTGACCAAGAAAAACAGAGGGGAATTGATGGTAAATTGGCATGATATAAAACTTTTTTTTCTAATAGCCTTTTTCAGAATAGTTTCTCACCATTTCTTTATGATTCGAGCTAGCGGAAAAGTGTCTTTCACCCTACATGGAATAAAACATGCTTGGGAATGATGTAAGAGGAAAAAACCTGTTTCTTGGTGTTCAGAGCTTTGTGTCATTTTGATTACCTGCAAAAATACTAATTTACACAGCTCCGGTATACATTGTGCTTTACAGAAGATTAGAATACTGAACAAAGAAACAGCTCTTCCTGCATAGCCATGCAATCTATAAACACAGCAGGTAACGTGGAATTGGGAAAAAAACTAACCAACCAACAAAAAAATCCAACAGAATAAACACAAAATCTCTTGACCAAGTTTTAGCAGAAGAGAGCTCCTAAGTGAAGTCTTAGGAAGCTTTCTGATTTAAAGGGTTTTGTATGTACATCCACTGGACAGACAATGTACACACGTAACACCCAGCCTGGAAACATCAGAGGAGGCATGGTCTGCCTCTGTGCTATCATTTACCCTGGAGCTCAAGTTCATGCTGTAGCCCAAATTTCCCAGCCTTCCATCCAACTTTCACATTGACCCTCAGACACATTTTAATTGGAGGCATATCAGAATATGGAGAAGATTCTTCTAGTTAAGCTAGAATTGATAATACTTTAGGGAGCTCTATTTCAAAAAAATGTGGGTTTGTGGGGTTTTTTTAAGGGCATTGTCAGGAAAAAAGAATGAGTTTTGGAATAGAGTGAAATGCCAGGAAAAGCAAAGATAAGTT
>VYZV01041368.1:301-11654 GCA_013401275.1 Pandion haliaetus | reverse complement strand
TTGGTATGAAAAAGCCTGTTGGTTTAACACTGGTAGCCAGAATCAAAACTACTCCTGTTTCAAGACTGTGTATGTATTCAGATGTTGATGCATCTGTGCTGCTTGCCCATGTCAGTAAATTTATCCTCACAGGGCAACCAAAAATAATACAAGCATGCTTCAAATTCTTTGAGACAGAAAAAATGAAGTTTTGAGAAATTATCACAAAGTGGTAGAGGCTGGGACAGGACCAAGTCCAGGACTCATAGGTGCTGATTTCCAGTCTTCTACTGTAGGGTTAGAGACAACAGTATGTATTTCCCATGCTTTTGTCTATTAAGAATGATTTGAGATCTGANTTAAGAATGATTTGAGATCTGAGTTGTTGCTGTGTATCTCTTTACTTATGTTTTCTCATATATGAGTTTTAACACTTTGATTGGCATAGATAGACTAAGTTAAGAAAGTTAAAAGCTAAGTAGGAAAGATTATGCTGTCTCATGAATAACAAATGAAGTGTGACAGGGAAGCACATTATCTTTTAAATTGCATGTAACTAATTTGTTAATTACAGTCAGAAACAATGTTGCTACTTTAGTTTAAAATCCCCAAATAAATCTGGGATTTGCAGCTAAAGTTTAATATATGGCATTGGTAAATATCCCACTGAGTAGAAAATCTGCAGGATTTGGCCCAGAATTGAAGTAGGACTTCTTTCCCAGCCTGTTTGGTGTAGTTGTTAGCAATTATACTTATGTTAATACCTAGGGTCCATCCCGAAACAGGTTACTATTGTGCTAGGTGTTGTAAGAAGAAAAAATGGCCTTTTCACAAGCAGTTTAGAATCCGATATAGGTCAAACCTGACATAAGTATAATCTGAAATAATTTTTAAATAAAGACAATGGAAACTGTAGGGAAATAAATACGGAATTGTCCTTAGACGCAAAAGAAGCAAAAAGATTTCTAGTTTCAAATTATACTGTATAAAGCATGTTAATCTCGGTTTTATATCAGCTTCAGAGTTGAGGAAGTCTGACCTTTCTCAACATTCTCCTAGCTCATGAAATCACATGGAGGGTCAGGTTTGCAGGCAGCATTACATTGTTTTAATGAATTTAACCCGATGCCTGCAAATAAAGATACCTAAAGACCTCCTTATGACTCTAAAGTTCTATTTATTTCTGTATTGATACAATACTGCAGAGTACACTGAGAAATTTTAAATTATTTCTTTACACTACTTTTGCTGTAACTTTGTTCTTAGCCATCCTAAGCAAAGAATACTCACTCTTCTGGTGACCTCATTCCTTAGCTAAGTCATCCCTGACTTTGCTAGGTAATTCCTAAAGGAAGTACTGAGTTTTTCTCACTTTCTGGTTGTTAAACTACGTACTTCTTTCAGAGGCTTCTCTGTTGGAGGTCATACTGTGAATGAATAATACAAAACCAGCAGTGGTATAGGAATAGTATTACATCTTGTCACGTGGTAATTTGGGAAGGGGAATCATGACCGCTTTTGTTTGAAATTCCTATGATTCTACTTTTTCCATTTTGCAACCTAATGAAACAATCTTTCTGTTATATTTTCATATAGAATAATCAGTTCTTCTTGTCCTTTCATGCTTTCTCTCTTGCTGTCCTCCTTTGCCATGGGAAAAACTTCCAGAAAGTGTCTGCAGAATCATCATATTTACCACTTAAAATTTCTGTGTCAAGTTGTCTTAAACACTTTGACCTTTGTTAGTAAATTGGTGCACAGTGACTATGCTTAGTACATAATAGCTGCCCTGCTGTTCTAGACCCTACTTGTATAATGTTCATGTCGTTTTTTTAATAATGAATTCAGTGGGATTAGTTATATTGCCTAACTCTAAATCCACTATTGTTTTTCATATTTGAATATGACTGCATATTGGCATAGCCTATAGCTCAATTTATTAAAACATTTTAGCATAATTGAAAGGGGTTTAAATAATTAAATAGAAGAGGAAAATGAATAAAGTATTTGATACTTCCAAAATTTTGAAATATAGAAATCTTGAATAAACTTGTGTGCATCATTACATTGTATACCTTTATAATAAGCATACATAAAATATAGCAAGACCTGTACTGTGAAGGTACACTTGGATCTGACTTTATTTTGAACAGTATTGTGATAGCATGGGTATTTACTCTTTCAGCTAGATAGCACAATATAGCTTGGAATCAGATGGTTATTGCCTTCCCAAATAATGAGGGGAGAGCAATGCTCCTTTTCATACCAGAAAAATGTGTGAATAATTTCCTTAGTAGTGGAGACAGCAAAATCTCCATGGACTGTCTCATACAGCAACATTTCCTTAGCAAGTTGTTTTTGCAAAAAACAGCCAACCAAGCAAAGTTAAAAAAATGAGTCATGGCTGTGAGAGATGGGGACTGTTCACCTGTGAGGGTGAGCTTTCAGGAGCATCTAGTAATTTTTCTTGACTCAAGAGAATTTTGAAAGTTGGAAAACTTGCTTTATATGATAGATCTGTTAACTAGAAGGGTTTTCCTCATTGCAGGTCATTCTCAGGTAAGCTAAGACCTCTTTGAGCTTGATTTATTTGCTTAAGCCAAGAAGCAAAATATGTACTGATACCTATAGGTCTTTGAAGAACTCCATTTTGGAGTAGAGGGGGAGTGAAGTTAAGGCTGAGTTTCCTCAAGGAGATGATAGGGTGATCATGGAACCGGGAAGCTCATCCTAAGAGTCTTAGAAGCATGTAATGTAGTAATGTAATAAACCCCCTGTAATGGTAGAGACCAAAGGTGCCTCTAATTCAGTATCCTGTCTCTGGCCGTATCAAGAGTTGATATGCAGTGAAGAATGTAAGAACAGGCAAGCATCAGGTGAGCACTCTGCATGAAGACTGTTCTAACATCCAGTGATCTTTAGGTCAGGCATTTGCCAAAATAGGAATGATGCTATGGCACTAAATAACTTTGTATGGATCTTTATCTCATCAGTTTGTTAACGTAAACTTTTAGGTATCTAAAAGATCCTGCTGAAAGTGGTTCCAAAACTTCACTGTCTTATGTGGAGAACTTCCTTTTATGTATTTTGAACTTGCCTTCTGCAAGCTTCTTTTGATGACCTCTCGTCTCTTATATTGGAAGAGACGGTGAACAACTGTTCTGTCTGCATTAGACAGACTGCTATAGATACTTTTCTCTCAATGATTTTCCAGGACAAATAGTCATATTCACTTAAGCTGCCTCTCTTAAGGAAGCTGTTCTGTATATGCCTTTTGACTATTCATCTCTCTCTTCCCTGGTTCTTTACCAGTCATCTATCCTTGAGGTGTGTAGTACTTGCTTTAGATGAGTACAGATGTTACGTTGATAAACTTATTGGCCCAGTTTGGTAGTATGATGTTTAATTTTTACCTTGTTTAAATCTTTCTTGGATAATATTCTCCCCTTTAAGACTACAGACCAATGCTTTTATGATCTACCTATTAATGAATCATGTTGAAAGGAGGAGGCCGGGCAAGAAGACCTTCTTTTGACCTGTCCCTATTGGTTTCTTTCTCTCACACTGTTGTGGTTTAACCCCAGCCAGCAACTAAGCACCACACAGCCGCTCACTCAATTCCCTCCCACCCTGTGGGATGGAGGAGAGAATCAGAAGGAAAAATGTAAAACTCATGGGTTGGGATAAGAACAGTTTAATAGAACAGAAAGGAAGAAACTAATAATGATAATGGTAACATTAATAAAAAGATAATAGTAATAATAAAGGGATTGGAATATACAAGTGATGCACAATGCAATTGTTTACCACCTGCCGACTGATGCCCCGTTAGTCCCCAAGTGGTGATCCCTCCCAGCCCCACTGCCCTCAGTTTATATACTAGACGTGACATCACATGGTATGGAATACGCTGTTGGCCAGTTTGGGTCAGCTGCCCTGGCTGTGTCCCCTCCCAACTTCTTGTGCCCCTCCAGCCTTCTTGCTGGCTGGGCATGAGAAGCTGAAAAATCCTTGACTTTAGACTAAACATTCCTTAGCAACAACTGAAAACATCAGTGTGTTATCAACGTTCTTCTCATACCTAACTCAAAAACATAGTACTGTGTCATCTACTAGGAAGACAATTAACTCTATCCCAGCTGAAACCAGGATACACACTTATGACATGTACATGCATGTATGAATATACAGAACCTGCAATGATCATCAATATTCAGTGTCAGTGCCTGCATAAACCATAAACTAAGAAGTCTGATGTTTTGCCATTCCAATGTTCAATAAACTGAAAGAAACTTTTTTTTTGCATTAAGGAAAACACCCAGGAAGATTAAATTTGTTCATTACAGGAGCTAAATTGCCACAAAAAAAGCCCCCACAGGTTCCAAACCTGTTTGGAATTTTTCTTTAAAACAATTTATTTTCTGTCATGGAATAAATTAATGTGAATGTATGTTTAATCATGCTTACTGATTTAATTGAAAGTTGAAAATAAGTTCATTTGGACTGCTAGCTGCTACAAGTAAACTAAAGAAAGCATGATTCTACTTCCTATTAAATCATCATTACTGAAGGAAAAGCAGTTATGAGAACTTTCAGAAAACAGCTACTTCAAGAGATATATGATGAGATATACAGAGAACAGTCCGTTTAGGCATCGTTTTCCTATGTACTGAAAACCATGACCAAGACAAATGTGACTTTTCTGCATAAGGCTGATCTAAGTTTATCGCCTTTCCATTTAGGGATTGGAAAAGGTTTTCTGCCTTGAAGATTCCAGCTTCTTTTCCAAAGCCAGATCTTAGGCAAAGCTGAACATATTTTCTGGAACAGACTGAATAAAAGATGTTACTTTTGGTTAACATGAATTAAATGGTCTTGCTTTAATTAAATTTCCTAATGACCTGCTTTTGATTTGAGAAAAAAAAAAATTATGCTGATTTAGACTTTGTGAAGACTGATATGTTTTTATAGCTCAAATGCAGATGCTGTCACCATCTTCTTAGTAAAAGTCAGGCTTACAAGCCTTAGTTTCAAATATTTTAATTGCCAACAGTTAAAAAATATCTATTTCTAAGGGATTTGGGGGGATTTTTATATTTATTATTTTATTATAAGCTGTTAAGGTGATCTGCTGAGCACAGTGAAGAAATTAAAGAACACACTAAAATTAAACCTATACAGAGAACAATTATTTCTTGATTTTGGCAAGAGAAAAATGAATTTTCAAACTAATCAAGACTATGTGATCTGGGACTAGAGAAATGAGGGAAGGGATTTTCTTAAGCAATATATTTAACAACAGGTTAGAGGTGAAGTAGTAGTAGAAAGAAATTCCAGAGCTGAGCAAGAATAACTTTTATGGTAGAGCCAACAAAAATCATTAGGAGGAAGAGAACTCCAGCAAATCAACATTAATCTGTTTTCATATTCAGGCTTATGTTAGTGTATTATGATAAATTTTCATTAAAGTTTTATTGCTTTGCCATTATATATTTGCAGGATACCTGTACTTCAATTAGCATTCCTTGATACTACTTAGACTGTTAGCTGCTTTTATTCTGAAATTACCTCTTTAGTTTAACCATAGCGTCTAAAACAATCAAGATAAAACTTTGAAGACTTAAAGTATGCGCCAGCTGGAGTTTCTGAAACCTGCACTTCAATTTAAAAATCAGATTTTTGTCATCTTTCAACTGTTTGTTCAGGCAGATCATAAATATATCACCCAAATTCTAGATATGTAAACAACTCATAAGCAGTATTGTTAAGGAAAAAAAAAATCACTTAATGCAAGCGGGACTTTGTATTTTCTATGTAAGCTTCCCATTGTTTTCATTTAAGCTTGGTTTACGGAGGTGAAACAGTTAGGGTATAACAGCACAGCTCATCTAGCAGATCTGAGAATGTGGAATAGATTTTTGCCACTAATGGAACATTTCAGTGTTTAAATAAGTAGTCCAGTCTGCCTGGCTGCATGTACAAATCTCCACTTTGCCTAAGTGTAAGTCTGTTTAAGAAACAGCCCAGTTTACAAAGTGTTTAATTGCTTATTTGCAAATCTTTTATGATTTTGGTAGACCCAGAAGGAACTTCAGAGACCTCTCTGTTTTTCTTGGAGCTGTTGTTTCTGACATCTAACTCGAAGATTGGTGTGCTGCTTAGCCACTGATCGTGCTTCAATGTTTCCCCATGTAAAAGAGCTTTCTTCCTAATTAGTGTTCTGAAATTATTATAAAACTTGAAACATTTTTTCTTAGGTACTGCCAACAGTGCCTATATCCTAGGTGTTTTGTGTTTTAAGCTGAGAAAACACAAGAGGCAAAATGGGTGTTTCAGGATGCCTGCAGAAAGGAAGGCCTTCAGATTTATTTATTTATTTTCTTTCAAAAGACATGGATCCTATAGAAGAGACAGCATTTGTGGTGTACTCTTTGGCTGTCCTCTTCACTGGGAAGGTGAGAAACAACCCCCCTGAATTTTTCAGGCAACCTTTTCTGGATTCCGATGTGGATGTGCAGAGTTTTACTGCACGATTTACCAAATGGTAAGATGGCTGCAGCTGCAAATCTTTTTAGATTACTTCCTTGGAGATTAGCATTAATTACCTTAGGCAGGTGGGGGAGAGGGAAAAGGGTGTACAAAAGCTCACTTTTTTTTTTTTTTTTTAATTATTATTGCTTCGGGTCAAACTGTTGGCAGCTTAACCTTCTAGCTTTATTTTTTTTGTTAAGCGAAGTAAGTGTTATTTCTGGAGGAAAGGAAGGTGAAGCAGAAAACAAGGCTGTAGGCCTCGGGCCTGGCCCCTCCCTGTGGCCTTGGTCGCGCACCTGAGGCTGCCGCCGGCGCGGGTGCCTGGGCCGGGCCCTGCCTGCCCACCCGCCTCCCTCAGTGGCCCTGGGATGGCGCCCGCTGCTGCCCCATGCCCTTGCAACCCCATGGCGCAGTGAAACCACACAGCTGAACTGTCAAACAGGTGCTGTGATGAAATGGGGAAAACCAAGATTTCCTACAGCTGCTTAAATGCCCCAAAGTGCAGCCGGCCTGTGCCCTGTGTGCTGACAGCCGGTTTTGTGAAGCAGAGGGATGAGGGACGAGACCATGAGGTGGGAGGCCAGGCCCCGAGGGCTGCGTTGTGCTACGCCAGGCTGGGCCTGCTTACCTTTCCCTGTTCATAGACCTGAGCCCCTAATTGCGACATGACTCTTGGTTTTTTTTTTTTTGTTTTTTTTTTTAAGATGCAAGTTATGTTTTGAGAACTTTATGTGAAAAACAACCCTTCCCATTACAAGTTTAACTTGTGTATCCGAGAGGTTGGGGGGTATAATTCAGCATTTTCTGTTACTGCTGCTCTCAACCATCCTTTCATACTCATTAGCAAGCTTCGGACCAAAACAGATGCTTGCATTCCTCAGAAAATGCTGAAAGTTGTGATCATCAAAACAATATTTGTAACCTATTAAGAAGCAAATAGTGTTTAAAGTAGCTTTCATTTCTAGTAAATATCTGGAATTTAACAAAGGGAGTGTTAAAATGCTTTACTTGCTAATATTTAACAACCTAATTTATATTTTAATTCACTAATTCTGAATCCTTGTGATATTAATTATGATTATTTAAATAAAATGAACGTTCAGGAAAACCTCAGGGCGGATTTTTGGAGCTTGCTCTGTAATCCTGAGGCTGCTTGGATTGAAACACACACAGTAGAGTCAAAAGCTACTTTAATTTGATCTGCAGGATTAATTCTCTGAAAGGGACACCCCAGCCAGCACAAGCATTAGAGATGGTGCTCTCCTTCTGTAAGCCAGTGCATTGTCTCTCTCTCTAGCAACCAGATTTAAGAGAAACTTTATGACAGACGGTGTGTGTTTGTTCATAAGTAACAGTAGTCCAGCAGACAAAGGGCAGCTACCTCCATGCATTGTCCTAGCAGTTTTGCCATGTGTCAGTGTTTCCCTGGGGAAGAACAACAGTTTGTGCCTCTAGTGAGAGCCCCTGACCAAGTTCTGGCAGATGAGGTGGAGGATGCAAACAGCAGTGTATTGCAGTAAAAAAGCAGTTAGAAACTCCTGGGAAAAGGAAGGAGCAAAATCATGCCTAAGCCTCCAAAGTGAGGAACAAAAAAAAAAATTTTTCAAGGGACTGTACAGAATGTGCCATAGTTCTGGAAAGCATTGGAGTAAACAGCTTTGCAAGTATAAAGTGAGCAGATTTGCTTACTGACAATTTTGTTTTTATCTGCTATGCTCAGCGTTGCTAAATTTTCTTTGTTGAAGATGTTATGCTATACTAGTATATTATAATGCATCTTAGCTTAAATGATGGAAGGGTCCTTCAGCGTTCTTCACCTGTTTCTATTCCAAAGAGAAGGTAAGGCAATGCCATTTGCAAATCCTGTCTATGGTTGTGCTAGGGAGTAATCTCTAATGCTTTGCTACCTCTCAGCTAAGATACTATCCGTAGCACTCCAACAGAGCAGGGGAACTGTGATCCATAAGGACCTTGGAAATGTGTATAATTGATTGCTTTCTCATTTTCAACAGTTCCTTCCCCTCCCCCATGTTTTTTGTGTCGCTCAAGTTTGGATCTATTTTCCATATCCCCATTTCTTCTTCCTTTGTACTGGATGTATTTGTTGTACTGATGATTCTCACGCTTAATCTTTGCTAGTTTATTTTCTCTGGAAGCAGAAACCTGTCCTGAACCTTAGTTATTTTTTCTTTACTGTTGTTCTAATGGTCTTACAGAGATCTTGAGCTTTTGACTTACTGTATTCTGCTGAAAGCCCAGCTGCAATATATTTTTCTGCTCACCCACATCTGTAACTGTGCTGTGGTCATGCTGGCCTCTGTTTCAGCTGTACTGAATAGCTGAAAGAATTTCCTGGAGATGGTCAGCTCACAAGCATCCATGGGGAACCCCTTTCTGGCAAATTAGATTGTCAGGGACAGAATAAGTTGTGTGCCATTTCATCTCTGCTAATGAAATATTTCCAAGCAAGTTTTGCTGCTTTTTTTGGTAAGTGATTTTAGTCTCTTAATCCAATCCTGTGTTTTTTTCATTTGTGTTGAATTTGAACGTAGGAGCAAAGCTTGCTTGCCCTATTTCTTGCAAGTCAATTTAAAACCAGAGAAGGTAAAGGACGTGGTTTGAGATGCGAGGATAGGTGTTCTAGTCTAAAACCAAAAATTCACACACACACACACACACACACACCCCGCCCTGTGCGTTGTGTTACATTTCAAATAGTGCTTGTATATTTTGGTACAGTAGAACAAAAGATTCCAGTGTGAAAACAGTTTTCTGTAATCTAAATGCGCCTTCCTGTAATGGTGATAGATTTATTGCAACACAAGTTATGCCAAAGAGAATGTATACTACTAGCTGGTTTTAGTGGTCGCGTTAGCAGTAGCCTGACTGTATTTCATGTGCACTGAACCGAGTAATGCATTGAAATGGGCATCATGCTTTGAAAACTAATTTGGTTCTATAGTAAAATAATTAGAAACAGATATGTTCCACCTGCATCTGATTTGTATGTGCTGTCATATATATACTTTGAAAGTGTCTTTATTTTCTTTTCTTAGCCACATGGATGTAAACGGATATAGTTCCACTAAAGTTACCACAGCTGTATAGAAACCCACTCTTTAGAGGTTCACTGCTGCATTTTAGATACTGTCCACTGGGCTGCGGACTTCTGTTTCTAGATTCCACGTATTTTTTGCAGCGTATCACACTGGTGGACAAGTTTTTGAAGGCATGATGTTTGTTATAGATGCTCTGAAAATTTTGTCTTTGGAAAGTTTCTGATTAATTTAGATATGGTGGGCCAAAAATACTACTTGCAAACTTTTTGAGTCAACACAGCAATAATGATAGTAATTTATGAATATTCAGATGTTAGTGCTGTGTTGTGACTCAGAGAAAAGGAGTAGATATTGCTTAGCAAATTTTTAAGTTATAATAATTGGAATTTCTTTATAAATATGCAGTTTTAACAGCTGTTCAAAGGAACTGAATTAATTTTTACAGCAAAAACTGCATGTAATGCAGGTGTGTAACAAAAGCTCATAGGAAGTGGTTCTCTATCTGCTGAAGCTGATCAAGTCAGGTATGAAAATGGCCTGAAACTAACCAGCCACATGGTTTTGGGCAATCCTGATTCTTCCAAGACTGCTCAGTTGCTTCTGTCATGTAGTTTTAGTTGCTATATCGGTTTTCTCATGCATGGATGCTTTGTTTCGTAAAGCAAATGAGAGCTTAAACTATAACCTTTATGCCATAGCTCAACTCTTAGGTTTGTCTAGAGTAGTTTTTCCTCTCCTAAAAGCCCAGTTACTCATCCGTGTTCAAGGGATTATCTGGCTTGTCCTTTGGCTCTTTAAAGTATATTGTACAGACAATGCTACCTATCATTGAGAACCTATTGATCACATTTACAGACCACCTTACCCTTGTCTCTGGAGCTACGTTATTTATTTAAAGTTCAGCTTGGATTCAGTCACAAAAATACAAGGCCTAGTTTTCAAAGTAGTCTGTTTGGTCTTGGTTTTGTAACCTGGAGCCAAGTGTATGTGACAACTCCTATGTGCTGGCACACAACGTAAGCTTTTAGTAATCCCTAGCTCTTTCCTTGATGTGATAGGCCCAACTATTTCCCTCTTTTCTAACTTTAAGAGTCTGTCTATGTGTATGATGATACTGAATATTGAATTCTTTTGATAATAAACCTTCACTTTGATGTCTAAATGAGCTGCAGATTCTTTTGAAAATTTAACTGCAGATACTGGTGTTATCTTTAATTAAAGTGCGTAACACTTCCATTGAATTTGCTTCTGGTTACTTCCATCCTTAGCCAGTGGTGAATAATTGGCTTGTGACAAAAGACTTCGCAATGAATCTTTGACTATTAAGGAGGACAAAAATTTAGAGTAATAAGTTGTAGAATATTGTGGTAAAGTAAGAGCATGTCATTTCACAAATAAATGGCTGGATATAGGACAGCTGTCCTGGCAGTTTTTATCTGGCTGTGGGAGATGTGCACTGAAGTGACTGGGAGGCTTCTGGTGCACTGGAAATCACAGTTTGTTCATCTCAATATAATAATAAAAGCTGAAGCAATCACTGAGAAGCAGATACGTGGTTCATGGTGTTGTTTGTTTGTTTGTTTCAAGAAATTGAAGCACCAATCTCTCACATATGAGGTACCTTCATATCACTTTGGTAGGTTACATTTTATGATTGAAACTGTGGTATGGATATTGAACAGCGATAAACATAATGCTTAATTTTTGGATTTTTCAAGACTATTTTCAGTTATCTAATGTGCATAATTTTGCCTATATATTTATTCTTCTCAAGTGGTGAGATC
>VYZV01041359.1:138032-142668 GCA_013401275.1 Pandion haliaetus | reverse complement strand
GGGGGGGGGGGATCTGCGGCCGGTGTGAAGGCGCGGCCGCGGCGGGACAGAGCCCTCGGCGGGGCCGGTGTCACCTACGTGTGCGCCGTCTGCGGAAATAACGGGTACGGAGGATATTAACTTAACATCTTTGACAAAGTAGTAGGAGATGTCAGTCACGGCTGGCAGGGGAAACGGCTGCGGGCGAGAGGTGCCCTTGAACGTCGGGCAAAAGTTGCCGGGGGGGAGGATTCGGAAACCCGCTGGTTTCCCACAGGTCCCGAGAGGTCGCGGCGAACGCCGTGGCGGTTCTGGCTGCGCGGCGAGTGTCGCCCCGAGACCCTCATCCGGGTCTGGGGACACGTGGAAGCGCATCCACTCATCCGGGGCCGTTGCTCGGTGGCGGAAAGGTCCAGTGTTGTCTAACGCGGGGTGCAGAAACACGGCCGTGTCACCGCGAGGTGTAAAAGCTCAGATTATTTGTCACTTCCATCGTCTGTGGAGGTTTGGCAGCACGCAGGATGAATTATGCAGAGGCAGTTTCCTCACCCGTAGATTTGCATGTGGCACATACCCTTCACGTCTTCTTCTCGCAGTTTTTCTGTGAGTTGCCATCAATCACGTAAAGTTTACGACCGCTGCAGCTCGTTTTGCATTTATTTTATCTGCTTTTTGTCCAGAGCTTACCTGTAGCAGCAGTATCGCATACTGTGAAATGTTTATTAATACTCAAGGGTAGGCACAGTATCAACACTTCATGAGTTGATCTGTGATAAAAAGTACAATGGATATACTTTTTGCTAACAGCTCCCTATTAAATTATTCTCTAAAGTATCTTACATTCGCTGAACGGCGCTGTCAGTATATACTGTTAACTTTCCTGCCAGGTGACCTCTGAGGCCTCTCAGTTTATATGACTTGCCTTTTTTACGATCAGTTGATAAATTCAGATTGCCGTAAGAATGGACACATTTTGAAATTGGAGTTTAATTTTATTCAGGGCAGAACTGTAAATACTGCAATTTGTACTCTCTAAATAATGATTTATTCTGTCTCAAAGTGCAGCCTAACTGCTAGATTAACTAATTCAAGAATTGTGATTTAACGGCATCGTGTAGCGTGGAAAAAAAAATAGCTTGGAAAACTTGGGCTGAGTTCATAGTAGGAATCTTGTGAACATGTCAGTCTTGTTTCTGCGCAGAGACCATGTGAGTTATTTTCTTCACGATCAGTGAAATAACAAGGACCAAACGGGCTGGAGAGAAGGAAAATGTTTTCTATTTTCTACCTTGAGCAGCTTGATTTCTTTTTCTCATTCAAAGAATCCATTTCCTCAAGCAGGGCCGAGCGCGGGTACGTGATGGAGGGCCCTGCATCTCCCCAAAATAAAGGCCTGAACTAATGAGATGCCGAATCCCTCCTGTTAGTGAGCTCTGTCAATTCTCACTGTAGTCGATAGGCATTGAGGAGGTTTGGCATTCACTGGAATTGCTGAATACCTTGCTGGATTGGGCCCGGGGTATCACCGGCTTCATAAAACGAGGGTGGCTTTTTTTCTTCAAGGCTAAAGAGCAGGTAGCATGATTTTGAAGGGAGTCAGGCTCTAGTTTTTACTTCTTATGGAGAAATCCTAATAAACTAGTTGTTGCTGCACAATCAGTTGCTCATCGTTTCTGCCTCGTTTCAAATTCTTTGATTACATGTCTCAGCTACGGGAGTTAGGTAACCCCTTCTCCCAAGAAAACTTGTGTCAGAGCTGTACAGAAAGGTAGTACTTTCTCATTAGTGGCTGACGTGATTTTAGCACTGAACAGATCTATGGAGCATAAATGCAATCTGTTCTTCGGATTTTAGCTGTGGTTTCGTGCATGAGAAGCTGTTGACTGGAATAATTTTCATCCTGCCCTTCCTGGCTGATTCTGGCAAAGCCATACCCCGTGTAGCGCTTTAGCGTGAAAGATGTAAATATTTCTATTAGCAGAAGCATGTTAAATTTCTTGTGTGGTATTGGCATAGTGGACTGACGCGAAGCCGGCAGATGCTGGACCAAAGAAAGTAGCCGGCTTGTGAAAAGATAGGAACAGTTTCAGCTCTACAAACTGATATCTCCTTGAATTCAGCCATGAATATTCGTCAAGTTTAGCACTTCGCTGCTGTGTATTTAATGGCTCTTTAGGTTAGGCTAGGGTCCTTCAGAGTGGCTGAGGAGGGTGAGTTTGAATTTATATCTCCTTTGCATCTCATAGGTGTATGAATTGAGCTAGGAGAAAATGATTGGCATCTTTGTAGATCACGATGAGTTAATAAAATTTATTAGAGAAATTGATTTATTTGTAATGAGTGCGGTTAAATACCTGACATTGTATTCCTTTCTAAAGACAGTTCTAGCCAAAGGTTTGGTAACAGTAACTCTTGGATACCGAGAAATTAATCTGTTTCAAGTTAAAATGTCAATGCATATCAAACGGATATGAAATAAACCCATGTCTGTAGCTGCAGTGCTCTTGAGAGGTTATTCATAGCTACATTTTAATCATACCTGCTCAAACAAAAGTTTTGAAAGTAAATTTGTAAATAAAATGCTGCAAGCTATGTTTATGGATGGACTTAGAAAGTGCTGAGGCCCTTGGTATGGTTTTTAATTACATGGGCATGGAAAACGTTTGGTTTCTGAGAAAGCCACATCGTGCGAGTTGAGGCTTGAGATGTGGAGGGTAAATTTAACACAAACTACACTTGGCACGCAAGGAGTATCAAAAGTGACGTGTAAAGCAAATTTAACCTTCACAAATTTAAAACTCTCTTAACTCGGAAAGAAACGGTGCTTCTGAAGATTTCTGCATAGATCTTGACAGCCTAAGCTATCTTTCTAACTAGGTATTTCTGGATAGCTGTACAGAGACATTAGGTGTATGAAACAGAGTTTTGAGACAATGCGCAGCCAAAGTACTGGTCCTGCGTAAAGAACACAAACTTCCTAATTATTTTCCCCCCCCAAGAATTCCTTATTTATTCAGTTCCAATCTAACCAGTCTCAAAAGTCTGCCTGTTGTGGCTGGGATTTTGCATCCCGCTGTACGTGCCATTCCACTTCCCTTGAGGTGTGAATTGGTTTTGGTCCTCCGAGACTGAAATATTAACTGGCCATTCAATACCCATTCTGTTTTGTCAGGCTAAAGTAGAACTATTTCTCGTATTTAAGCCGAAAGGCACGTAAGCCTTAAAGCCGGCAGTCTGTAGGCTCGGGATAACACCAGGGCAAATGGGAGACGTTGCTTAATACCCAGGTTAAGTGTACAATAACTGCGATGCTTTCAGCTTGCAGCAAGGGAAGGAGGGGGCATCGCTCCGGAGCACCTCCTGCCGCATGTTTGCAGTGGCAGGAATGGGCTGGCAAGCAGCTGCTGGTACAGGGGCTCGGGGAGAGGGAAATGGACACTGGGGAGGAAGGATGAGTGGCAATGACCTTCCAACCTGGCGCAGGACAGCCTATTTCCTGAGCTGCTGACTCAAGGGTACAGCAAGCCCTCCCCATGCATGTCCTTGGTTGGGATTGGGCAAGAGAGAGGGAAACAGTGGTCACGCACCTCAAATTTGCTGGGAAATGTGCAAAACTTGAAACCTGACGTGAGGTTTTTGGTGTGAGTCTGGGAACTTATTGCTGGATCTCAATCAAGCATAACTTGACTACAGAAAAGGAAGGAAAGCGTGAAGGTTTTCAGTGTTGGTGGGGTGGTTTTTTTCCTATTGGCAAGTATTATCTTTATGGAGAATGCCTTTAGAATATCTTACGTGCAGTAAGCAAGAGCTCTTTCGGTTATCTTGCGACTAGTTTATATCGCTTTTAAATGCACACCACTAGACTGAAAGGTCAACCTTGACCCTGGTTTATTCTGTGCCAGTATCACCTGCTTAAAAACTCCAGTGGCGGTCACCCCTTTCCACCCGCTGAGGACTTGGCCATTTATTTACAAAAACAGTCCTTCTGAAATCCCAACTCCTCAGATATTTTTTAGATGAAGACCTAATTGTAAGAGCCTGATTCTGCCCTCTGAAAAACTCCATTTGCATTCATTGAGAGAAAGCAGGAGACGGTCTTTTACAACACATACTGCCAAGTAGGGCCTGATCCTGCCACTCGCATGTAACGGGATTTTGGTATCCCTGGACTCCAGGGGAGTTGCTTGCAGGGTGGGATGCTGCCTGGTGTGCAGGTGGTAGAATTGGGCCCCTGCAACAGAACTCCTTGTTATTTTATCTTTATCGTGAGGTGGCCAAACTTCACTTGCTTAACGTGCTTCTTGATAAGGAATGATCTGTGAAGACAGTGACCTGATAACAGTGTAAGGCTCTGGATTTCCCAACTGAATTCATGACCCTTTTTTTTTTAGTTTTTATCATTCTTTGCTTTCCTGTATGCAAGGAGCCAGTAATGTAAACAAACATCACATCCCTAGCATAACTGACACGAAATCTCTGAAAATTCTTTTAGTACATCCAGAATACATGGGCAAAGGCTGCAGAATAAACATGATGTTTCTAAGTATTAAAAGCTTTTTTTTTTTTCATCCTGGTTGCAAACTAAGCATTGACTACTGTCTTGATTTTACAGATTATTTCATGCTGAAATTATGCCTATTTGCATGGATAGTCATTC
>VYZV01041359.1:128032-133032 GCA_013401275.1 Pandion haliaetus | reverse complement strand
CAGTCCTGAGGTCAACAGGAGTGGCAGCCAAGGGCAAGACTCAGGCCAGGGCAATTAAGTAATTTCTACCAAACAGTACAGTGGCATACTAATTGTTTTAGTATAAAAGTAGTTCTCCCATCCTGGGAGAGGAGTGAGAAGAGGTGAAAAATGCCAAGCGTGTGAGCCAGGAGTCGTTCTAGGGCTGCACTTGATCCTCTCCACCCGTGGAGCATCCCTCCCTCGCCCCTGCCATTTCTTCCCCTTTCTCCTGCTCGTTCTCCGTGGCGGTTGCTAATGGACCTTGTTGCTTCTGCCGAAAAAGAGCACCAGAGTCCCCTGCTGCGCTGAGGCTTAGCCATGGGAAACGCCGAGTGCTAGAGTGATTCCCTTCCTCCTTGCCCTGCTTCTTCCCCTGCCATTGTGAAAGCGCTCTGACTTTCCCACCTAGATGCTACTGCAGGCTGCAGTTTGATCTGGGTTTAGGTACAGACCTGTTGGGGCAAACAGATTGATGAAATAGCACTTCTGCTCAACGTGTACCCTGGTATACGGCTTAGCTGTGGGGATGGATGTTGTTTTCTAGCAGTGGCTCATTTGTCCAGGTAGCTTACAGTTTCCAGGGAAAGGCACAGTATGGAGGTTGGTTTGTTTGTGGTCGATTCTGTTGTGGTGCTTTTATTTTACATGGTTGAATGTGCACATATAGGGAATATATTCCTTGAGAGAAGCAGATCTTTCTTACCTGCAGAAGGCAACATCTGTTCTCCTGGACAATACAGCCAGGATGAGAACATAAGACTAGTAGATACAGCCAAGTTCAGGTTTTACTAGTAAGCTAAACCACTGAAGTAGCCTGGGTTTTGGGTTTTGTTCTTTCTTTTTAACCAATGCCTATAAAATGTATCTGATCGTTCTTTGCTGAATTGCAGAAGGAAATGGTTAATGTTTGCCTATGTTGCTAAACAAGATAAGATGCACCTGCAGCATGAATTCCCATCTTGGTCATGAATGCAGTCTGTATCTTTGCAAACTAATCTGTTTAATCAAATATTAAGTTTTATTCAAATTCCAAAAGAAACAGACAGCGAATTGTTTTTCTGCATGGTCTTCCTTTGTCATGCATCCTCTTTGCATCTCAAGAAAAATAGCCTTGTTCAGTCCCAAAGCATTTGCATAGATCAAAACTGAAGCACAACAGTAGTTTGTGTGCTGTTAAGACATTTGCAAAGGTGAAGAAGTTTAACATGCTCTCCCTGGCAGGAGGGCTTTAAAACATTAGTGAAACTTTCTACAATTTTATTTAATTTTAAACAGAATTCCAATCCAACTGGAATGAGTTTCACAGTCCCAATATGCGAAAGCTATAATTAGTGAATTACAACATATTGAAATGAGGAGTTATTACATCTGACTAGAATTAAACTAATTAAACTTCAAAAAAATGAGCGATTGTACAGCAAGCTGGATAACTCTGTGCTGTTGATAAAACCTGGGCGATGAACAAATACTTTCCAGCCAGCCCATTCTTTGGAGGGTCTTGAAGATGCTCTGAGATACAGCTATGTGGAGCTTTGCTGATTAAAAGCACCTGAAGTGTAACTTAAGGAGCAGCTTGGCTTTGCTAGTGCAGATTTTTTACCTGATACAGCCTATTCTTCCCTCTTTTCCTTCAGCTCAGTACATGTGTGGGCTAGAAAAGCCTGTTAGAGCATTTGTGGGAGCTCAGGCTGAGAGTAACAGGAGTGAAAGATCATCTCCACTGAAAAATATTTTTGCAAAAGAGGAGCGTTACCTGGGAGGACTGAAGTGCAAATGAGTGAAATGCTGTGCAGTGCCACCCCTGTACTTCTCCAATTAAAATACACAAGAGGGTGTATATGTTTCGTTCCCAGTCTTTCACTTCCTATTTCTTAGTGTTTTGCCTTTTTGCTGCTGCTGTGTTAGGTGAGAGTACGTTGTACTATGTAAACGCACAACGTTGAGACTCTCAGGTTGTTTGAACGCTGCTTTAGGTTCAGCTGCAGTACACTGTTACTCTGATCTTTTATGTTCCTGAGCAGATGTCTTTCATTAATTTATGGATTTATCATCTTTTCTTTCTCTCCTTTTTTTTCTTTCCTTTTTTTTTTTTTTTTTTTTTTACACCTGGCAGCTGGCTCAAGTTTCAGCAGTTATTGTCTATTTTGCATTACCCATAGAATTGAATGTCATCTGTCTTCACAAAGCTATAGCTAAGAGAATTGAGGCAAGCCACACGAGCTGCTGGGACAGAGCTTGTTTGCGTTCCATTCGGCACCCCTCCTCCCTTTACCTCCTTAATATTTATTTGTGCTCATTTTCTTTCCTGGCCTTGAATGGGGCTTAGCTCGTGTTCGGTACAGCTGTATGTTTACTGAATCTATTTCATCATGAGTCATTGTGCGTGTGTAAGTATCCTGGAAACAGCTAGTGCTTTCTTGGAAGAACAGTTGCTTTTCAGCCCAAGCACTTAAAAAGGAAATTAAGCAATTGGTCAGTTCAGTTTTTTTCTGAAATAGCAATGGGTTATCTAATTCTTAGCTCTTAAGTCTGTCATTAACTATTTTTTGCTAGATTATTACAGATCATATCTTTTATCACAGTAAAGTGTTAACCTTAGGATCAAGATATACAGATTTGTTGCATATTTGATATTGCTTTAAGGCTGCCAAGTGCTTAAGAACAAGTATAATTTTAATAAAAAATGGATTTCTGGGAATTTGAGTCTCAGAACATCTTTTAATACATGTTTCATTCAATATCAATATCCTCTGGCATTAGAGCAGAAAATATTTAAAAATCCTAAATGCAGAAGGAATCCAAATGCTTAGACAACTGTCTAATATGCTTAAATCCAGCAAATATGAGAGCTTTTTTTTAAAGTTTAAGTCCGTCTTTGAGCTTGCATTGAAAGAGAATATACGCCAAACCCGATATTAACATGTTGTCAGCATCAAAGGAATTGCAAATTAAGGAGACTTAGTATTTTTTTTTCTTTTACTTACTGGAGTTTCCCTTTGGACCCCCACTTTCCTGAAAGGATCGCATAACAAAATGGATTTCTGGCGTAGAAGTTTTGATTTGTCTAAAACTCTTATCACTAAGCAATAGGTGACAGCTTGCTACTATTATTTCACTTACGTATTTTGACAGATGGCACTGCAGAGTGTAATGCTCTTTTAGACTTCTCTATCAGTCTAATGGAGGTAACTGGAGGTTCTTTCAACTCTTCTCTTGGCACAAGAAGTATGTCAGTCATAAATTATCTTCTTTGTAATCATTAAGCATCTAAAACAAAATGCAAGTTCAGCTGAGCCATTTTCCATGTACTTCCAGATAATAAGAGGTTTTTAAACTAATATTGTCAATGCCTTTTTTTTAAAATGCTGCATTTTTCCAATCTAAAAATGAACCTCCTAACTGAAATAAAGGGAGAGGGTTTCAGTAGATTGCACGAATTAGAGAAAAAGGAATTCTGCTGAAAAAGCCTAGCTAATCGTCAGTAGCCTGCTGATAAAAATTAGTCTGGGTTTCCTGTCTTGAGGCCTGGAATGAGATGTTCTGTGCTGGCGTGCACCCGGCCGTAAGGTGGAAGAGGCACCTTGGCTGCAGCACCTCCGTCAACTTGCTTGGCCTTCCCCCCACTGCAAGGTGTGAACCGAGTGAAATTTTCAACAATTGCGTTTAGGAGAAGCAGTCCTTAGAGAAGCTTCTGGGAAGAACCCTTAATTGACCTTGTGGGGGCCACATTGATTTTCTCCACGTGCATCTTCATTTCTGATAAATTATAAAGCCATTAATTTGCTGAGGAAATGGCAGGGCCAGCCTGCGGCACAGATGTGACCAGAGCCGTCCTAGCACGCAGTACACAAAAGAGAGCCAAGAAGCTGGGAGAAAAATCAGCAAGCCGAGATTGTTATGGTTAGCTTCACATTCCCTTGGGAACTCTTTTAGTTGCTTCTGTTTACAGATCTAAAAGGTAATGATGTTTCCAGGATAAATAGGCGGCCTTATAGGGTAAGTGGCCATTTATTGATCTGCTAGCCCACATTTATCGATTGGTTAGCCCCAAATACAGCTTTGTTCTCCGAGGAGTTAACTGTGTAAATCAGGAGGCGACAAGTTTGTGGCGGGGGGATTGAGCAGGAGAGGGGCTCTGCCTGTTACAAATTTCACTTACATTTGCAAGGCAGCCACTGGAGCAAAGCAACAGCAGGATTAGAGAGAGTTACTCAAGACGTTAAAATTCATCGACACTAATGAAACAGGTGAAATGTACTGCCTGTATAAAACATTGCTCAAAATGATAAAGTGCCTCTGATTGTCTTACATATATTAGTTTTATTTTGTGCAAGCAGCACGACACTGAGAGAAAAAGAAACTTTAGCTGGAATTGCAAAGGAGAGGGAGAAAAAGCTTCCGATAAGTTTTCTGCGGCACATGCTTCGTGCATTTGTTTCCTTAGCAACAAGTGAACATACATATGGTACACAAGCCGTAAACTTGCAAGATTCCTGAGACCCAGCACCAAAACTGATAGGAAAAACAGGGTTTAAGTTACATGGCCTCACATCCCTTGTTTAGCTATTTCACAGAAAATAACAGTGCAGCAATTTAAATGTTAATATTTCCTCCTGTAGTCTGGGGAACTGTAGAGTATTTAAGGGAGCACTTGGCTAGCTCTGTACGTTCAGAAAGAGCTTTATCAAGAAAAGCATTTTCCTTTACTAATTCAATCCTACATGCAGGAAGGCTTGTCACCGAATCACTTGAAAAAGGCCAAGCTCATGTTCTTTTACACCCGGTACCCAAGCTCCAATATGCTGAAAACCTACTTCTCAGACGTAAAGGTAAGAAAATCTCTTTCCCCCCCTCTCTCCTTACTGCATGCTGTGTTTGCTCATGAAATGGTATCATGTTCTCGTATTAGAGATGAATAATATATCTGGGTACGCAAAGGTTACAGTTGACTTTGTTCACTTGTTCTTCTTTTTGAGGTG
>VYZV01041359.1:98271-123008 GCA_013401275.1 Pandion haliaetus | reverse complement strand
CCCCCCCCCGCCCGCACAGTAGAAACACAGAGACATGGGTTTAAAAGGTGGTGGGGAAGGGGAGGAAAGAATGCTTTTTAAAAGAAATGGGGCTGGCGGGGAGGAATGTCAGTGCTCTTATCCTTCTTACTGTTTAAATTTAACAGTTCAACAGATGCATTACCTCTCAGCTCATCAAGTGGTTTAGCAATTTCCGTGAGTTTTACTACATTCAGATGGAGAAGTATGCACGGCAAGCCATCAACGACGGGGTCACGAGCACTGAGGAGCTGTCTATAACCAGAGACTGTGAGCTGTACAGGGCCCTGAACATGCACTACAATAAAGCAAATGATTTTGAGGTAGGCACCGATCTTTGTTTCTGTGTGTGTGTGAGTCGCTCCATGGTCCAGGCTGCCTTTAAAATAATGTACTTTTTTGTTGTGGCAGTGACCGGTGGAATCTGGGCATTCCACATCCCTGAATGACGCTAATTAATCTTTTTAGCTGTGGTAGTTGGAGACTTATGCTTCACTAGGACTTGACAAGAGATAAAAGTTTCACTTTTTTTTGATAAGTTTCTAAGTTTTGACTTTTTGAAGTTTCCTTTAGGAGAGACAGTAGTGATAGAAGTCTCCTCACAGCTCTTCTAAAGCTCCGTAATTGTGTGATCAAACACTAGCAGTTACCTTCCTCTGCTTTCCTTCATTTGATTTATAGAACTAAAATGCATTTGCTTTGTCAAGCTGCAGGATAAAATGACTACTCGAAGTAAATGCTGTTTTCTGCTGTAACAGGTTTGTGGCTTTGATTAAGATTCCTGTTTACAGGCCAGCCTGGTAGCTCAGCAGACTATTGTTATCATTAACATGCTGACCCTCGGCGATACCACGGGAGAGTGTTTCTCCCTGCTGAGGATGGCAGTTTGCATTGTTCAGGTAGTCAGATGTAATGATGCATTTGAACAGGGTGTGTGTGAGGGGGAGGCTCGAGTAATCCCATCTCTTGGTGAAGTGGAGTGGGAAAGCAATGGTGGTACTAATTATTAGGGGTTTTTTTTTGTCTGCACCTTTCACTCAGGGTCAAGTTGCATAATGAGCCCCCTCCTGTAGCAAAAGTGACATTTGTTGGCATAAGAAGGGTGGTTTCCCACCTAAAATCCTTCCGAGAGATTGTTAGCAGTGCTCGTTTTCACAGCACATAAGTTCAGATGATGCAAAAAGTCTCTAAACAAAGACCTTCTCAGCTCTCTCAGCTCTTTCCCCCTCTTCTGGGCGTGCAGAGTTTTCTGGGAGAATGGTTGCACGGAAGGGACAGATGAAGAAAGAGCAGGGAAGAGGGTGTTCCTCGAGGGGTTTGCCATTCATTGCGGCTGATGACAACATCCAGATTTCACGTTTGGTGTGCTGTGCTCCTGCCAGGCCCTCCTGAGGGCTCTGGCCCTGGTAGGTACTCACGCATGCACAAGACAGGAGACTCCCACTCCTGGGAGGTAGGTCTGCCTGTATGCCAAGGCATAATAGCTAAATACAGGGAAAGAAAAGGAAATACATGAGGAGATAAGTGTGACCAACTTTTTTCTGTCAAAATGTGCTTAAATTCCCTCAAGGTTTTTTCTTTTTAATGCAACTTTTTTCTGCTTGCAGAACATAGGCTGAAATGTTCTTTGCCCTCAAAAGTTCTCGTATCCTTGACGATTTCAGGCACTTATTACTTCTTTTCAAGATGTTAGTTGCAGCGTTAATGTAAATGGATTACTTCAGTGAAGAATTGTGGGGAGCATATAGGTGTTTTCAGGTAGATGAGAAAATATAAATCTGGTATGTTTAGCACTGCTGGTGATTGCAGTCTCCTCTTCTCAGCCAAGGGGTCTACCAGCTGGTAGGAAAGGACCCCCTTGGGTTTTTTTCCCCAGTCATGGAGGGAAAGAGATATTATAAATGGTGATGATTTGCAGATTCTTTCACTCCATCTTTCTTCTGTTATCTAGTATAATGAGAATTTCCTAGAGGTTTAAATCTTGGTTTTACACTGAAGATACAGCAGTTATGAGATCATTAAACTGTACGGTGCAGTTTTTAATGTAGCCAGTGTAACTTTTCCTGATAAATGTCTGGCCCCTCCCCCACAAACTGCAAAGCAAAAATTCCAAGTACTGTAATGTTGAAATTGGATCCAGAAGAATTCAGCAAACAGAGCATTTCCCATATTTAGCATCATCAAGGTTCCTTCCTCTCATACTTCAGTGATGCTTTGCTGATCTTCTGATTAGTCTGATATACTGTTTCTCATAAATCCCCTATGCTACTATTCCTAAACCCTCCCCCTTTATTTCTTCCTGGGTGAAATTTGTGCATATACTTTACTACTCCTAAACTGACTATTAAGAAAAAATGATAAAGCTAAAATGTGCATTTGGTCCATATTAGGCTGTACCATTGATTTGGTCAGGAATCTGTGATACTGTGTTCCTTTCCCTGTGTGTTGCAACTGACAGCTTGTAGCAAAGTCAACTAAGATGTTTAACAAAGCACATGTCCTATCGTTTTTAGCTTTGCCATTGTACGCTTGTGGCTGTGAGCCAGAGACAGATACAACGCCTCCTCCAGTGCAGTGCAACTTTGCCTGTGTTTTGTGTGCACATGTGTGTAGCCAATTCCACATTTCTCTCTCTCACAGTGAAGTTAGCTGGAGAAACCTGTGCTGAGCCGAACAGAACAATTTGAAACTGAGTTTTGAAAGGGGGGAAAAAACCCACTATTTTTTTGGTGGAAGGTGAAGATGCTTCTCTGCTCTGGGGCCATTCTTCCAGGGAGGGAGAAGGTAGGTTGTCCTGGTGAACGAAAGCCACAAATGTCAGTGTTCCAGCACAAATGCCAAAGTTGGTCAGAAAGAGAGGACAGCTTGCTGTGCCACTTGATATCTGTCTCATCTGTGGTGTTGCCATAGGCTTTTGAATGCCAGCTGCGATAATTAAAGTCAGGTATTGTTGCTATGCATTAAAAGAAAAAAAAATAAAAATCCCAAATAATTTTGTAACTCTCTGTCACAACTCATCCTAACACAGATCATCAGAGGTCACAGTTATGACTGGCAGGATGATTTCAAACAAGGGGGACACCATGCTGTGAGTTAAAATATGGTTAAAAACCATAAATAATTTTTTTTTTTTTTTCCAATTTACTTGCTTACAGCAAGCAAAAGAAATTGGCCTGAGGACAATACCTGGATTTTAGCCTTGCTTTGGCTCCCACTCCTCCATCATCCTTGTTCCCTGGGATTTTTTTGTAGTTACCATCGTTCTCCGTGTATTAATGTCTCTCTGCACGATGCCCGTTCCTTTTCCTTGTGGGCATTTAACGACTCAGTCTTAGTTCTGAAGTCTCAGGGTCTCTCTGTGCTAGTGAGTTCGCTCTATACCCTCCTGCCTACTCCTTACACTTGCCATGTTCCTCTGCGTAGCGAGCAAATGAGCACCAAAGCAAGCCCCCCCCCACGCCATCTTTCTGAGCTCAGCCTGCCTGCTGCTTCACGGGAACTTGCCCGATTTTGCAGACGTAGTTATTGAGATTGATCACAATAGTGAAACGTCTGCCAAGCTGCGTTATTTGCACAAATACACTGTATGCAGTTTTGGTACAGTGGGGCTTGATGCGATGATTGCCTCTTTTCGTAGCGCTAGTTACAGCACGTGTCATCATTTCAAAGGGGGAGAAAACTATTTTTAAGAAGTTTGCTCTGCTTTTGGCAAGGGAAAACCACACTAGTGGGAAAAACCTAATTAAGACCAGTTGTACTCAAGTCTTAGCACAATTTTTAATTTAAGGCACTCTGAGTTAGCCCCATAAAAATCAATGAGATTATGTAAAACAATTCAAATAACACCACCTATAAAATCTGAGTAATAACCCAGTCACGTAAGCGGCCTACGAACCCTTGAGAGGAACGCTGGCTGCCAAAATTTTCAGAAGTGATGACGGTTTTAGGCCAATGCCATTTTGGGATGCTCAACTGGAGATCTATTAATGAGAGCCACTTTGTCAGGAGGTCCTCGACAGTCCATTCCCTGAAAATGAAGTGTGCCCAGCACACCATCCAAAAATTAAGACATCCTAAATTACCGAAAATTCTGGCCACTCATGTGCTTATTTTAGGAACCTGTATTCTTCCCCAGTTTCATCTGCAGGATTCATCTTGAACTGAATTGGTGTTCATCAAAAGGAGAATTAAAGCCTTTGAACCTGATTCTCATTTAAACTAAGGCCACTTACGAATGGTTTTGCTTCTTTACACAGCCGAAGCAGTGCAATGTGGCCTCAAGAGAAGTGAAAATCAAGTCCATAACTTGCTAACTTCCATCTGAGAGATTGCTCTTTCCATACAAAGTGGCAGCCTCTGCACTTTTGGTGGTACCAGCAGTGGGCACAGCCTAACGGGACAGTTGTTTGTTTCAGTATTAAACTCCTCGCATTTTTTCCCCCAGCTGTATACTTCCTCCTTCAAGGGCTTTATTGTTGTAGCGTTTCAACATCATTCTCAGCATTCTTAAAGACAAAGTCGGAAGGCCGCTGTCTGGTGATCTGCAGCAAGGAGAGTAACGCTGCTTTGGCAATTTGAAAATAGCAAATGTAACTGTCCTGATTCCTCTGAAGAAAAACTGAAACATAGGTGTCTAAATGGAACATCTTTTTCCCTTAAAAATCTTAGTTTCAGGAAATTTAATTGATGTTCTCAGGCCTTTTTCTTTTCTTTTTTTTTTTTTTAAATTTTGAAGAGGCTCTCTTGTGAAACAGCAGAGCTTTCCTTGAAACTGCACAGGAAATTAACCCGGTTTTTAATCAAGTAACAAAATCCACAGCTTGCAATAGAAGTTCCATGCATTGCATGTATCAATTGATGCTTATTAAACAGTTTTTGCAGTTAGTTGAACTGCAGACTGTAGTTGGAAGCTATTAGGGAGAGAATTGCGAGAGGAATACTGTTGCAGGACTACACTCAGTTTTTATGTTTGTGTCCTTCGGATTCAAGGTGTTTGTATAATGAAGTTGGCACATTGATATATGATCTATTTTTTAATGTCATTACAATTTTAGTTCCTTCTGCCTTTTTGTCATTGGGTTACATTTAAGCACAGCAAGATCAACTTTAAACTTCCTTACTCAACAGCTTTATTAGTTATAACGTACCGTGACCTTTCTCAACATTCTTAAAGAAAAAGATACAGTGTAATGTCACTTTACTTTGCTTATTGTTCTTTGTTGTGGTGAACAAAGCATTTTCTACAGTGGCTATAGCACATAATTATACAGCTTTCAATAGCGGTGTCTTGGCACATATCAAAGTTCAGAAGAGCCTTTAGAAAAAAAAAGATGTTTTGTGGCAGCCTAGGGAGGGTCTCATCTTTCCTTCAGAAAATAGTTCAAGGCTCTTCTGTCAAGCTTCCCTACTTAGAGCTTTTTCTCCTCCTGCTTCATAAAGTTTAAAGGGGATTCAGTGGAGTTCTATGATCTATTTCCTTTGAAAGATTGTTCCTTTGCACAGAGAAGTCCTTTGACTTCAAGAGTTCACAGATTCATGTCTTTAGGTATCATATGTCTGACCTTATCAGTTACTCTATTTAATGTAGGAGAAAAAGTCTCAACTCTTTGTGTTTGTCTGTTTTGCCTCTGTGAAATGATTTGGTGAAAAGACCATCCTTTTTAACACACCACTGAGAGGCCGTTTCTGACTGTAACCTACCCTGTGGTTCTTCTAAAAAAAAAAAAAAGTCCTTGTGTTTTGTGTATGGATGATTTCACAGTGAGAATAGAATTATACAAGGACAGACACACATAAAAAAATCTTTTGCTCTTTTTTCCTAAATGATCTATTGGCTATTTTGGTGGCTGCTACTCTGGTTCCCCAACAGGCACAACCATTTAACAAACACAGAGATAGCGGCTGGAGTGCTGGGCCAGCAGTAGGTTTTCCCTTGCTTCGACCTACCCCAAAGGCCTTCATAATTAATTGTCCTTCAGAGATGAGGAAAGTTCAGAGACAGTGTGTGTAGCAATGTCTATTGTCTGACATTCAGTTCTCCTTCCCTCAGCTCTTTTTCTTCATTCCACAAAGGGTTATCAATAGGAGCAGGGAGCAAGCTCTCTTCTAACAGCTGCTGGTGGTGGCTGTAGCTTTCTGTGGAAGGTATCATTGTGTTCAGCCATCTATGGATTAAATGGCTGGAAAAGTTCTAACAACCCTTTCAAACGGGAGTGTTTATTTCATCTAGATTACACAGACCTATTTAGCTAATTAAAAACTTTCTCAGAACCCCTTCTCTCCTATTCAAGGGAAGAAAAAAAATTAAAACGCTGCTGTAATTATGAAGAATGGCTGCAATGAAACTTTGGTAAATAAATGAAAAATTCGATCTGTTAGCTTTGATCGAAATGCACCCAAATAAGCACAGGCTTGTTTGTTGAGTTGTTTTGTGGTTTTGTTTTGTGTTTTGGGTTTTTTTTCTTAGAGGAAAGAAAGGTGCACAGTAGAAAAAGCATAAAAGAAAACATTGGTATAAGCTGTAACAGAAACAAACACCCAATTTAAAAACCTGCCACAGTTCATAGTGTCTCTGCTCCTAACATCAAAGTGCAAAGATGCCAGGGTTTGCTAAACAGATTATTAATATTCTTGTGCCTTCTGCGATTAATTTAGAATCCTCTGTGGTGTAGTTATTAAACTTCATGTACAACAGAACAAAATTCTATACATACTTCCTTGTTTTCCCTAATGATATGCTAAACAAAGATACAGTGCGGTTAGTAGATAGGCAAGAAGTACAGTCAAATTAGAGCTGTTTATTAACAATCATTATGTTACTGCTCCAATTAATTGGGCGAAGCCAAAAAGGACAAATACAATCATTCTTCCACTGAACAGTTTAGCTAGCAAATTAGGGAGGTTTTAATAATTTTTTTCATCTTAAAAAAAGAAAAAAGAACTCCACTGTGGACCATCAGTTGCATTCTTCATAAATACATCACTTTGCAGTGAAAAGGAATGATAATATAGAACATTTTCTGGGTTCTATCTCACTTCCTTACTGTTAAGAAGGACCACACAACAATCAAGATGAATTATTGTACTGATTAAGTTATTATGCCTGGCATTTTGAAACAGGTTTTCTGTATTTAAGAAGAAATTGCATACAAAGTAGATGCAGCTAATACAGTAATGCAAAAAAAGATCATAAAAAATTAAAGTTATTCTTATGAATCTTTCATTAGAAGCAATGAAAAGGGACACTGGTGAAGCCAAGTGCTTTGTTCTTCTGAGCTCCTCTTGTAGGGCCAGATCCTGCGAACAATTACATACTTGAGTGTTCCTTCTACGAGAGTCCTGTTGGCGCCTTCAGCATATCTCCTGCTCTTTCACAGTTTGCCCACTTAGGCCTGTGGATTACTACCAGTGTTGTTCTACTTTATCAAACAGATGTTCCCTTTAAAAATTGACAAAAGTCCTGTAAAAAAATATACTACAAAATCACACAGCTGTACGGAGGCGAACACTTGCTTTTGTGCAGGAAGAGCTGTTGTGAAATGATTTAAGGCTACTCAGAGCTTTTCAGATTACTCCCTACCGCAAATAACATGTTAAGTACTAAATTGCCCTAAGCGGTGTTTTATTACTGATCAATAAAATAGTAATCTTGTCTTTTAGCATGGAAAAATATTTTAGTGGGATTTTTCCTGGTTTAGTTCATGGATAGCAGTAAACCAGAAAGCACAGCCCCCCTACCCCCCCACCCCCCCCCCGCAAAAAGCAAAACCCATCCTCGTTTGTTTCTAATTTTGCTTTGGGGGAATCCTAGGATTGTTCCAGCTGAATGGTGCAGGGTTTCTGTGCCTGTGCGTGTGTGTGCATGTAGTGGTGGTGTGCTGCGTTTTGTTTTGGGGTTTTTGGTTTTTTCTTTTACAATTATTTACTGGTATTCATCCTTATTGCCCCATCCTCTTCTCAAAAAAAACAACCCCCTTCCAAAAAAAAAAAAAAACCAAAACCAAAAAACCCAACAAAACCAAACCAAAACAAAACTTGGCAAACTCTTCTGACTCCTACTGCCATTTCATTTTGCATTCAACAAGGGGTAGTGGGAATTGAAACGTCAACTGGAGATCGAGAAAAGCACCAATTTATAGTGCGTTAGCCTTGCACAATTCAAGATTTCTTTTGCTAGCTGCACACATTATACCCAACATCTCACCACTCTCTTGTGGCAGTTGTGAGGAATGGCTATTCCTTCCCGTGTGTGTACTACAGGCCTCTAAAGACTCTTATTTATTCTCTCCCATGTCACCTTGTGTACAGTCTGGTCTGTGACACTGATGGTGATTATGTCATTATTTTGCTCTGGGGGCTTTGGCACATCTGCAGAGCTGATGCACATCTTCTTTGTTACGCTGGCATACGTCCCATATCGCAAATGCTTCATTAGCCTTACTGCCTGCCTCCTTGCCAGACAAGAATACCCAAATCCAAGCTTCTTTTTGCTCTGGTCTTTTGTGTCTGTGATGAGCCTTTATTCATCTTCCTAGTTCTTCCCTGTTTTCTATTTTTCTATGTAAAACTGATTTCCAGATGTCCGTCGTTCTCCAAAAACCCATCGTAGATGAGGAGTGAGAAGCAAGGTGAATTTTAACCCATGTCATCCCTCACTCGTGTAAAGTCTTATCCCTCACAAGCTGACATGCTTTTTCATTCATCCTGCATATAGAAAGAGTTTGTTAGGCTAGGCAGTTCAATTTCAAAACTTGGCATCTGCAAAAAAAAAGAGGAAAAAAAAGAAAAGGAAAAGAAACCAGTGATTTCTCTTACCATTTAATAAATCCTGGTTGTGGTAATGGGTAACATGCAGGTTGCACATGTTTCTTCCAGACTTTCTTAATTTCTTTTAGATGACATGGCTAAATTTCTCACTCAGAACTTTTGGAGAAGCAGCACTGTCTAGTGAAGGAGGAGGGTGTTCACGAGACCTGATCAGCCAAAATTTCTTATATCCTGTTTTAATGTGTCACATTAAAATAACATAGAACATTTTCTACTGCGAAAACTGAGGAAAATGTTTGATCTTCTAAACTTTATCTAAGCTGTTCTATGTAAATGTTGTACCAGAGAGATGTGAAATAATGGGTTAGCTTACTAGCTTTTTAAGATTTTTCCCTCCACATCCCACCCACCCCCTGCTTTTTCTCCATGACACTGAACTAAATTCTGGGCTGGATTCTGAGTTTCTGGTGTAAATCAGCTCCAACAATCATTGCAGCTAATTAATCTGCACCAGCTGAAAAGCTGTCTTTTGTTGTGTTACTATACAGTCAAGTGTGTGAATATATGTTAAGTGTTAATTGGAAAAAAGTTTCATTTGTTTATTTTAAAACTAAAAATTAAATGCAGACCTGGATTTGGAGTCACAGAGCCATCATGTTTATGGATGTGGGGTGGAGGGGAGTGTTGTTTTTATTTTTGTAAGGCATGCTTGCCAAAAGAGGAGGTCTCAGCTGATACCGTCTCACAGTGTGGGGTCAGGGCTGCGTGACTGACTTTAACAGAAGTCTTACAGAAAGGATTGCCCATTCTGTAGGACTTTGAACAGGTCATCTTCATGCAGAACACTGCTTGATATCTTCAGCATGTTTTAAAATGGACGAGAGTCAGGCTCTCATAATGTGAATTAGCAAACTGCCATAACACTTGGAAACTGTGGGAGAGGTTTAGCAGAATTGTGACCCGCGCTGGTTTCTGGGCCAGCTTTCTGGGGTCCAGCCCTTTCTCAAAGTAGATATCCCTGGGCTGAAAGAGCAGTGGCAGCGCAGATTTGCTTGCGGAGAGATCTTCCACCATTGGTGTGGAGTACAAGGGGGACACTGTTTTCAAAGATACTTACAACTGTTAAGGGCAAAATACGAGGCTGTGAGGAAGTAACAGCAGAATATTGCAGGAGTCCATGGGGACTGTGTGTCCTTCACCTGCATGAGAAAGGGAGAACCTAGGAGGTGAAATAGCCACTGTTCAGTATCCTACTGAAGTGACATTAATATCACAAGAAGTGAAGTTAAGAAATACAGTTCAGTCCAAGAGGGAGGGAGTCTTCAGAGTACTGGATTGCTTTGTGTAGTTACACAGAGCTCATCACCTCCAGTAGAGTATAGCTGAATTTCTCAGTGCAGAGAAAGCCTGGCATCTTCCTGACGTGCAAGTGTGGGTGGGCGAGAGAGAGAGGGACAGCCAGAAGGGCTGGCTGAAGGTAATCAACGTATTGGAGATTTCTCCCTGTAGATCTGGAAGGGGCAAGGTTCATCTTTCTTATCTGCAAAGGGGGAAGGTACACAGCCAGGCTCTGCTTCGTTTTGTGTGCCACCGGAGGGACTCGTGAACTGCCCTCTGCAGGGGGACAGTTACAAGGCTCTAGTGGAAATGTGCCGTCAGAAGAAGCTCAGTCCAGGTGGTGGTCCAGAGTGCTCAAAGATGTGGCCTTGAACTTGTTTCTGTAGTTAATGGAGAGGCTTTGTAGAGAGCGGCAGACCAGCACGGCATGATCTCTGTTGCTAAGCAGGAAGGCTGCTGCTTTGATTGGGACTTAGGGGAGAACGGTGGCGTAGACACATAAATGCATTTAAAGCAGTAGTCTACAACTACAGAAAGTTTTTAGAGGAGAGGGGGGAAATCAACATTGCAAATAAAAGCCCTTTAACTGCCGAGTATCAGTGTTCAGGGGGAAGTCGAAGTGGCTTATCTCATGCAATTGCGGAGAGGGCTGGCTCCATCAGATGAGGCCCAGGCTCGAGGTTATCTAATCCAGCGCCGTCTGGAGTCACACCATTTCCTTCTGCGAGGGATAAAGAGGAGTCAAACGAGAGGGAGCTCAGTCCATTAGAATGTAAGACTTTGTCTTCTAACCTCACAGGCTTGCGAGGCTCACCTGTCCCTGGCAGGTCCTGCGCTGAAGCTTGTACTGGGGTGTTTGTAGCCCAGTTTGGCCAGCCGCATGGCTCAGGGTGGAATAGATAGAGCAGTTTATCCCATCACGATGGGCTCCAGATGCCCATAAAAGCGTGCTTACGTTGGGAGGAGGTTCATCAGAGTTAATCGGAGGGGGGAGCCTGGGCCAGGGGAGCCAGCTTCATTTGTAACACCCCTCACCCATAGTCATGCACAATTTCCTTCCCCTGCCCCTACCCTCTGCCATGGGAAAGAGGAAAGGAGGTACCCTGCTGCCAGAGGGCATGCTTACCACCTTCATTACACCCCGAAAAGCACCCCAGTGACTGCCTATTTCCCTTCCAGGCTGATTAAACACCACCCTCTCCCCTGCCTCCCTCCTCACTCCCCCCACCTCAACACACATAAAATGAGGAGAGGGCACAGTTGGAGCTTTTCAGGGCCAGACACAGAAGATAAAGGTGACTGCGATGCAGAGATGGGAAGAGTGTGCAAGAGCAAGCAACACCAATTACAGATGTTTACTAACCGTTACAGTGTTTTTATATATATAGGATGTATTCTAGATGTATAAGCCTTTAATTACCACTTCCACTACAGTGTTAATTGTTCATCCACAGGGCCAAATTCTGCTGAGATAAAAAAATCCCTGCACACTACAGGCATTATGAACCAGTTTTCCTCTATATCCAAGGTCTAACCAGCAGTTTCTGCCTGCCCAGCTCTTTTACGGTTGGAAATACACTATGAAAGCAGAGGACTTACTGCTGGTGAGAGACGTTCCTGCTCATCACAGTCCAGGCTGTGTCTCCTGGTCCTTCTGAGTAACACATCATATTCCCATCTGGCTGATGTGTCTGGGAGAGCATACAATAACCTCTCTGCTGTTCCTGCAGCAGAGCCAGAATTAGGTGGTCATCCCTGCACTCACTTTTCTGGACAGGTTTTTTGTGGGCGCCTGTACGTGGTACCTGCCAGAATTTGGCAGCAGGGTACGTAATATGCCGCTTGGCATTGTAGGCAGCCTCTTGTAGCAGATTGCATTTCACCACGGTGGGACTGAGTTAAAGTTAGACTATTCTTGTGTGCGTGAGTGTTATTTCTCCTTCAGTTTTGTAGGAGACAGCTTCTGGCGTGTGACAGTAACCCGCCCTGTGATTCTTTCTTACATTTCCCAACACATACTAAACCCCCAACTATCATAAGCCATAGGAACCTTAGTGATTTTTCCATTCTGCGGCAGTGCCATTGGCAATGTAGTAAGTTAAGGGCAATCAGAGTTTCCATTAGAAACCTCTACATCTCGTGCAGTTCTAATTCATCAGTAAGGCAGAAAAGGAAATTTGATAATCATCTCCCCATTAAAACGCTATCGATGATTTTTAAGGATGGGGAAAGGGGAGAACTGAATTCCAAGTTGCAAAAAGTCTAAATAAATTGCAAATGGAAAGTATTTTTATTTTGTTTTAACCCACTCTACTTGCAAGACTTATCAACTTTTGTGCTTAAAAACTAGCGTGTTAAGGCCGTTGTGTTTGCCCAAGAGAGTAGCTGTGTCTCCGTGATGGATAGCCTCATCCCCTGAACCACAGGCACAGCAGTCCCAGGACAAGAGATCCTCCACGGGTGCTGACTTGTGTGGGATGCCTCTCTTGTACTGCAAAATGGGAAGATGGGTCCTAACAGGGAGGACCCCAGGAGGCAGAAGGGGGGGTTCAGCCTGAGCGAGCTGCAGAAGCACTGTTGTGTGTGTCCAGCCAGGGCGCGTAGCACCAATGGCGCTTGGTGCTCCAGCCACGCAGGGACCCTGCAGAGTACTTCCCAATCTTTATTTGTGGAAAAGCTTAATTGAAATGCAAGTGATTAAATCTAATGTATCATGCAGTATCCATTTTCACTGCACTACCACTTTCACTTCCCTGATATTATCAGGCATCTCAGCAGCCCCACTGTCCGTTTTTTCCTTGTAAGAGCCATGCCCATTCTCTCTCCTCTTTGTGAGCTTGGCAGGGGAGATAACAGTAAGCCAGCAGTAGATTACTAGTGCCCGAAACTCCATTCAAGGGATAAGGGATCTCAGGTTCATTTCAAACAAACACTTTTAAAATACATTCTTAAATCATTTGAGGGGCATGTGTTTTCCAGCTTTTTACAAAGAGTAAAAAAGCTACAGCATAACAGTAAATGCAATAGGAAACCTCTGTTGGTTTCCTAATTTTTCTCTTTTGAACCAGACTCGGGCTAATGCTTTTCCCTTCCCAAACGCCAGGCTCAGCACTGTGTTATTAGTTCTGTCCCAAGAGAGTGGGCTTCTCTTTGTGTGCCACAGTGGGAGAGCAGACCATCATGAACAGCCACCCAATTTCTTGTCCATCTTTTTCTCTTTCCAAAAAAATCTGTTTCTTAACATATTTGTACAGCAGGAGTCATGAGAGGAAACTTGAAGGCAATAAATGCAGACCATGGTGGCACCAGAGAGCTGCTGCTGTATCCAGGGGGATTGGGACACATGTAGTGGTGGGCAAACTGACACCCTGCTCTCTCTAAAGGTGGTGGTTGGGAGAAAAGTGTGTTTACTGGAGTGTCCGATAGCTGAGGTATTTTTCAATTGTGTTTGTAAAATAAAAGCATCCTTTCCAACTATTTCCCTCTCCTCATAAGTGATAATGGAAGAGGCATTAGCCTTTCCATTGCCTGAGCCAACCTGTTTTTTTCTAAGAGGTGTCCAGGATGTTCAGCCAATTGAGTGATCTAATTAGCTGAAAATTGTTAATTTCCTTTACCTTATAAAGCACCTAACACAGAAACTGTTAAATAATGTTAAGTGTCAGACTTAAACTGAGAACATTGGGCCATATGCTGCCGTGGCTTTCGCGCCAAAAAGTATAGCAACTTACTCCAAAACCTGCCTCCAATTCCTGTGTAGAAGCCAAAGCCTCCTGCTTGATATGCTACCACACCAACTTGCAGCACTAAGATGGTCCCACGCAGCAGCTCGCTGCGCTCAGGGAAAAGAGTATGTGCGTGAGGGGAAGTGATGGTCTGGATAAACGTGGTAGGAGCCAGGACACCAGCAAGCTATTGCAGACGCTGCCCTTGCGAGCACAGAAAAACTGACAGTAGAGCAGTGCTGCTCAGGGCAGCGTTATCCTGGAAACGCTGGCAGATCTGTGCCTGCAGCTCCTAATTGCACAAGTGCCTAGTCTGCAGAGGGCCAGGTGGATAGGTGGGCTGCCTTGTAGCTCTTTGTTAAAGCAGGGGGGTCCCTGGCTCAGTGGGTTGCACGCGATGAAGAGGCTGGTCCCGGTGTCGCCAGCCTCCCCACAAGGGAGAGAAGTGGCAAGAGAAGTGGCCTCAGAAGTAGTGTGATGCCTCACTGCGTTACTGCTGGCTTGACCCCAGCATTACTTGGATGCTGTGTCTTATGGGTAGGGAGGGACCAGGAAGGGCTTGTCCTCAGTAGGTTTCCTACAAGACAGGCTGTGGATATGGGAAGGCACATTTAGTTAGGTGCCAGCTTGACCCAAAAGCCCACAGGCTTGAGTCTTCCTCATGTGAGGAAGGGGCTCAGGGCTACGTGTGGATGATGCACATGGAGTTTCTCAAGCATCTCCTTTAAGGAGGTTGCACTGTACCCCCAAAGCTCACCTTACTCTCACTCTGGGGGTGGGGGGTGCCTGTGCACATCCGGTTCATGCTTTGTATGAGGTTTTCTCAGCAGAAATACTTCCCCTGAATCTCTTCTGCTCTTGCTGTACCTGTGCTGATGCGGACCACGATGCATACAATTTAAAGCTGTCTAACCTGGAGCTACCCATGGTGAGACTGCTCCCCAGATAGCGGGCTCACTCATCATCCTGGAGAGGTTCTCCATCAATTGCCTAATAGATGCTGTTTATGCCTTATTCTTGGGTTAACAGGCTCCCTGTGGAGTCCCTCTCTATAGCCACTGTCTAGATCATCCAACTAGAAGAGTGATCTGGCCTTCCCCCTCACCCCTTCCAACCTGTTTACCTCCCATTACCACGACCTTGCGCTCTGCAACATGAGCAGCCTTCACCAGCTGAAGACCTCTGATCCTAAGTCCACTAGAGATTTTGGCTTTCCTATTTGGCAAGGCGACTTGTTGCCCACCAGGTCAACATGAATAAAGATTTTTTAAATCCATAAAGTCCTGCAATTGCAAAAAAAAAAAAAAAAGCTGCCTCCAAATAATTTAACCTCTCCTGGCAGCCTGACATCTTGAGCTGTCTGTGCTGCACTTGTTTATTTCTGCTCATAATTAGGATCAAAAAAATCCAAAAATACACTCACCAAGAATTCTACTTCATATAAAATTTGAAAGTAAAATCAATCCTGGCCCAATCTTATCATTTTTAAAGTATGTTTATCCAGCTTTGTAGTAGGAACAAGCAGACTGTTTGAAGGCCACATAGTTTTAAAACCTTGGTTGCAACACGTTACCCCATTTTGAAACCGTCTTTATCTAGCCGAGAAAACTAAAATCTGTTTGACAAAGTAGCACTCCAGCCAGTTTATCTTGCAATATGGCTTTAGCTCACAGAGCCTATTGATTTCCTTAAATTAATGTTTACAGAATGCAACTGAATTTCACTCAACGGGACATTGTTCTTTTGAAGCTTTGTAAAATATGATACAGAGTGTTATTGCCGTTTGTTCCTTTGCTAAGACTGATGAAACATTTATTTTTTTAAAGTGCAGCCTTGAACTATAGCTGTTTCCTACAAGTGTGTTTACTCTTGGAACATTAGTAATACAACACACTATCAGACTCCAGCACAATACCACAGGCAAAGTCTGTAGGTACGCTCTGGCCAGCCTAATCGTATAAATGGAGCTGAAGTTTAACGCAGATTAGACATCGTATGAGAAAAGGTTTTGAGCTTAGCCCAGCTGTCCCTGTCTGAAGGATCTTCAGATTTGTGCACTACAGCCAAGCAGTTGTCTGACACTGTTACAATATTAGAACGGTTGCGTTGGTCTTGGTACTTCTAAACATGGGACCCCATACTGAAAATTAACGTCTAATCCTCTCCCTCTGCCCCCCCCAGACAAGGTGAATAGCTTTATGGTTGCCTTGAGTGTGGTTCAGAGACTTTCAATCCAATCTCTGAGGATTGCTTAAAAATCTACTCCAAGAAGCACTTGCATTACTTCTAACATTCACCCAAATTTTGGTAGTTTACTAAAATGAGGTTGCTGTTACCTGTTGCTGAAATTTTACAAGAAATCACAGCCACTAGTGATTTGATAATTTTGCTACAGCTTTCTGCATCTATACTACCATTAGACACATCAGTCCAATAAATCTTCACTGTTTGCTTACGAGAACTGACACACCAGCCTAAACTGGGCGCTCTTACATAGGGTGGTGTGTACCTTATCCCACAGGCATCAGAGTGAACTGCTCACTTGGAGCATGCGTGGGAGAAAAGTGCTCCTGAGGAAAATCTGTGCCCCAGTCCAGCACAACCAGAGGTAGACCGTCTGCCAGGGACATACACTCTCTGTTGAAACCAATGGGGCGGTGAAAATTTACACTGCTGAGGAACTGCCCCTTGGTAGCCTCCCACGTGTGCTCAAGGAGAGGGACTTGAACTCCACATTTATTGTATGCAATATTAACAGATCAGCTGGCAAGAGAGAAAAATAGGAAGTCGTGGGCACCTAAGACACAGGCTTCTTGCTTTGTAAGACTGTGTCTGAGAGCAGGTGACTTCTTTCTATCATGGAGGTTCCACGTAACCAAGTCCCAACCCCCCGCAGAGGGGAAAGGAAAGCCAACTCTCTGACTTCTTGTCTTTTTATCTAGTAATCTCTGTGTGGCCTTCCTAAAGCATCTGAGTTTATCCATTTAAGTCCACTCTGTCTGCAGTACAAGTCCCCAGCTTGTGCTACTGCTGTCAGGAGATATGTCTCTCCTTGATCAATATTTACTTAACAAACAGCAGGGATAGGAGAGTTTGTTTAGAGGAATCATGTGTGCACAAGGGTGAATGAATGCTCGGTAAAGTACTTCACCTGTTTGTCTCCTTTCCTAGGGTATCTTTTCTGCTTCAGGCCTCATGCTGGGCTTTGCTACCATTGCCCCTGTGAACATGCTCAAAGCCACCCTGCTTTGGGACAGTTTAGCAATCGGCTGCAGAAAATGAACTTCTGAGTAAATATTTTATTCCCTGTTCTAGGAAAGTTGGAGGGAGAAGTTTAGGAACTTCGTAAAATTACTTCTATGGTTGAAAAATACTTGATGCTTAAGTAAAAATACACTAAAATTCCCAGCCTCTTGCCCTTACAGAAGAAAAAATTTCAAAGATTTTTTAAGGATTTTGTTGGCACAGAATATTTCAAAAAACCTTAAGTGTTCTAAACAAAAAAAATTATACACAGGTAAAATTGCAAGGAAGGAAGTATGTTTAGTATTTTTAAAGAATAACTTCAGAAAGGTTTGCTATTCATTTATTCAACTAAAACAGTTGTTTCTGATGCCTGAAGTCATTGCATGCAATTAGCTTTGAGGCATCTGAGTCTAGTTTGGGGGNTAGCTCTACAATACCCGTAACAAAAGCACAACAGCTGATGCATGTGATGTTAGGAGGTGACAAAACAGTTAAAGTATGCTGCTGGCTACAGGCAAGCAGTCAGCAGATGCAGACAAAAGGGTTTGTGACAAGAATAACTCTCTCTCCAAGGCGAGCAGTCAAGAGTATCCAAAATACCAATACCCTTTTCTCCTTGACATTGTCTTCTTACAGTCAGCATTTTATTGCCCTTTTATAGTAAAAAAACAAAACACAATTCTCTGGAATATTGGTTTTAACTTGACTTTCACAATTCTGTGATCTTTACATCTGTATTGCTTTTTCTATCATCTAGATTTACCACTTCAGCAAGAATTTTTGAAAGTTTAAAAGATTAACTGTAAAGAACCCCACCCTTAATAGGATTAACAACATGAAATAAACAGATAAATCTTTGAGCAGACCAGTGACTTGTTTTGTCATTTGGTTTTGGTGTTTTTCCCCTTCTCTATTAAGAGAGAATTAAGCATCTTATTTTGCTAATGAAGAAATAAGGCTTGGGTAGAAATTAAAGGTTTGCTTGACAATGGGAGAGATTTAGGTGCTGGAAAGGGACTGTGAATGAGCTGATGTTTATTTCAGAAGTGTGAAAAATCAGCTTATATATCTCCAGAAAAAAAAAGAGAGAGAGAGGCTGTCTTCTTTCTAACCTTTGTAATTCCCCTTCTATTCTCTGTGACATTCATTCAGCTGCCAAGCATGTTTGGCAAGGCTTGAGCCAGTGAGCGCACTTCCAGTGACCGCTAACCTTGGTATGTCCTGACACTTATGATGAGTATCTGCAGGACACAGAAGGCAGGCAGGCTGCTATGTCAGGCTTTTATTATGTACTGCAGAGGCTGGGGACAGTCAGTTTAATAAAACAAATCATCCTTGAAGGTAAAGCAACTGGGAAGAGGAGGAGGAGGAGGGCTCGGGGAGGGGAAGAGATGAGGGGAATGGGAGGGAAGGGAGGAAAAGTCTTTGCTGCACAACCCAAAAAATAAATGAATTAACTAATAAAAGATACAAGATACAAGACAACCCAATAATGAGAAAAATAGTGAAGGGCCACTGATCAGCCACAAACTTGAAACACATAGCTACTTCTAGTGTGCCCTCCTTCCCAGCAATGATTTTTAAAGTCCATGCATGCCATCAGAAAGGGAAGCCTGATCCTCTTTGTTGGCTTAAAATCAGTGTTGCTTCACTGATTTTCCTTGAGAACACTGACTTAGACCTGCTGAGGATCTGCCCTCACCTTCCGAATCACCGCTGCCTTTTTGGTAATGTTTTCCTTGAAAAGAAATTCAACAAGTATTTTTAAAGCATATTGCTTTCTGCAACTATGTATGCTTCTGTATGAAAGAAGAGTGAGTTAGGTCTGACTTGGCTCCAACTTTTGAGACATTGGAATTGTACTTTTACTCACATAGAAATAGTTTGTGCTGAGTATTTTTAACAAAGCACTCCCCCACAGTGCTAATCCAAATGGTTCGGCATGGTAGTTGCACATGCAAACCCAGGAGTGAAATAGTTCAGGTTTGTTGTTCAAGCCAAGGAAAATGCCAGTAGTTAAAACAGCATAAATAGACAAGAGCAGATGAGAGCTTTAATTCCCTCCCAGTTTTCATAGATGAAGGGGATGTGTTAATGTGGCTAAGGCTTGAGAAGGGGCACTGTGGTCGTTGTTGGACTGTGTTACGAGGTACAGGACCAATGTGTACCAGGTGTAAATCAGCATAACTGCACTGAGGCTGGTAGAGCCCTGCTGATTTACACTAGCCCAAAGTTTGGCCTGTGACTTTTTCCTTGGCAGCGAAGCTATGTTACATTGACAAAGCATGCGGCAAAGTGTGATTTCTTTCTAAATCAGTCTGATGTGGAGGCTTCAGCCCAAAACCCACCTAGCCTCCCTCTGAGCAGACCTCATTGTCTTTCCTCCTGGTGAATGTACAGTGCGATTCTTTGATTGACTGCTGCCACCTGATGCTAAGAAAATGCCCTGGGTTCATACTAGGGATTGTTGGTTCTATTAAAAGCAATGTAGATGGAGTTTATTTGTCACTGAAGCATTTTCTGCAGATGTTCCTACTTCAGAGATGTTCAGTCAGTTAGGTGTAAAGATGTGCGGAATAGGTTGCCATCACTTAGGGTCAGGGAAGTGCCACCCCCAGACACATAATTAACATGGCTGGCTGATTAATTGCCCACTGAAAAAATATAACTACCCATCCATTTAAATATTTATTTTCGGCTCTGGACTTCACTCGTATTTTCTTTATTAAAAAAAAAAACAAAAACAAAGCAACCAAACAAAAACCACTGCGGTTACTCCTTCTAGAAAGGAAAAATGTTGGCTGATGTACTGTCCTGTGGGGATTAATCACAGTGCTATTCACATTACAACATGCAAAGTAATGTGTGTAATCCAGTCTGACATGAAAAATTGCTAATAACATCACAAAAGGAAAGATCTGTGAATGGCTGTAATGCCTGAGGACCCGGGGAGATCTTTGGGAACTGGGCATTATAAGGTGGAGCATCCAAAAGAAGCTGAAAGTTTGGGGCTCTTCAAAGCCCCTGCAGGGTTTCGTTTACTATTATGTTTGTGGGCTGCCCTCTGCAGCCTGTTGTACCGGGTTTAAAGGGGATCAGCCCTGCAGATGTGAGTCAGGTACAATGAAGTCAGACCTTAAAAGCTAACTCCTAGTCTAAAAGAGAAGCCTGTGTGTCTTTATGGGGGTGGGAGGCCTGGAAACTAGTGGCTTAGGGGTTTCACACTGCCTACTCCATGGAAAAGCATCCTCCTGTACCTGGAAAACTTTCACATGCACGGGTAGAAATTGAATGGCAAAGGCTCAACTTAAACCCCAGGTTATCACTTCCATGCTTAAAGTTGTCATGGGTATAACCATGTAGGGAGAGGTAGGACTTTTTGCATTTGGACTTCATGCCTCTCATGTAAGTGTGCTTGTAACTGCCTCTCTCCCGTCTCCAGCGTCTTGGAAGGGAAGAAAGACATCTAATGTTGGTCCTCTGGAGTGGACACCAAAATTGAAAGGTGTGAACTCTTTTTCCCAAGCACAATGGCAAAACCCAACAGTTTTGCCCTCATGAGCTAACATCAGTGTGTACACCAAAAAGTTGGTTATCTACTACATTGCTTGCTTTCTGGTATCATGTAGTCAACAACTCCCTCCCCTTCATTAGGGCCCAGCAATACCAAGGATGATGAACAGCACATGAGCAGTTGTTTGAACTGCATGAACAGAAAAGTATCATTTTTTATAGCAATGCAAGAATGAGACAAGTATGGTATCTTTTGTAGACCTATTACCAAGTGCCCAAACAGCAGAGTGGTTATGTGAAGTTTTAAGATACTTCTTTGAGCTGGAATAAGTGAAACATAATAGTTATTTTCTTCCCTCACAATTATTGCTGGAATAGAACATCTGTAAAAATGTTTCTTTCTGTGCAGCCCTTTGAATGAAAAATGTCCATAGAAGGCAGCCTGTCTTTGGGAGCAGAGAAAAACGTGTGGGGGCTGGATTTCACTGTCAGAGGTAGACAGAGGACTTCTGCGGGCTGCGGAGCTTCTGGAAGCAGAGTTTGTCAGCTGGTGTCAGGGGAGCTGATCTCATGCTTATCTGATGGCAAAACGTGCATAGCAAACTGCTAGTGTTTCCCCAGTGGTGATAGGTGAGTGAGGCCCTAGAGCTCTAGCATATCAGGTTAAAAATGCACATTTCCAGACAAGTTTTCTGAAAGTGGCTTCTAAAGGGAGAAGAACAAAAGCCTGAAGTGGAGGATAAGGTGCTGGCCCTGATCTGGCAATGTGACCTGCATTCAGGAAATGAGTGAGATCTGCCCAGGTGTCTGTTGGCCACAGGAATAGCTGAAGTGGCCCCTACTGCAGGTCGGAGAACTCCTCATGCCAGAGAGGGCAAAGAATAGCAGTGAGGGAATACTTGCTATTATAAGCATGCTGGCTACTGGCCGGCCATGTATTAGCAGTTCTAGAGCTGTGAAGCCATATTTCCGTAATAAAAATGGAAAATAATACCTTTATGGAGATGACCTCAACCTTGCAACTGACCTATGGTTCATTATAGTGATTGCTTTTGAATCATTTAAGGCAGAGGTTAAGAAGGTGGTGCTGGTGCCTGGAACAACTGTTTAGGATGAATTACCAAAGTTTGGAGGTAACTGTGTTTTTTAACATTCACCCATTGTTCAGGGGCATCTGAGAGTGGCATGCTCCTGCTGTCTGGCTGTTTGGCTCACCTGTGAAGTGACAGTGACATTTAGAAAACCTGGATGAGTTTAACACATCCCAGCTCAGTAGTCACCTGGAGCACAATGCACTTAGTAAAGAGGTTGGGTTTTTATTTGTAGGCTTCTGAAAAAGGAGGGAAGACCATAATGTCTCCCAAGAAAGCCATCTTATGGGGATCTTGTGCACCGCGGCCACAGAAGCAAGCCATTGCTTGCTTGCTTGTTTTTAAACTATGAACAACATTCAGAGTTACCCTATTTCTTTGATAGCTTTCAGCACTGGTTGTGACCAAAAAGCGCAGAGGTACAGAGGGCTTTCTGTGTGTGCATAACTTTCGTATTAGTCCCACACAGAGAGGAGAACATAGCCGTAAATGCACGGGTAGAATATCAAGCAGAGATTTCTCTTCTTAAAGACAATTGTGTTTGTTTCCCCTCCTGCTAATTATATCCTATAAATCCCCCACTCTCCAAACTCAGACAGTAACATTTTGTTACCTACATTCTGTCAGTAGACTTTACAAAGATCTCTAACACATGTTATAAAAGTTATTGCTATAGTACTATATATAACAGCTTTGCATAAGAGAATAGAAGGCTGCCACATTTAGAAAATGCAGGTGCTATGTAAGCCCCTTTCTGAAAGAAAGAACTTAGCTCAGTTTCCTTTGAAGAACCAGAGACTTGAAATTGAAAACTGTATTAATGCCATTGTCTCCTTGTATCAGCAGGTTCCAGAGAGATTCCTGGAAGTGGCTCAGATCACGTTACGGGAGTTTTTCAATGCCATTATCGCAGGCAAAGATGTTGATCCTTCCTGGAAGAAGGCCATATACAAGGTCATCTGTAAGCTGGACAGTGAGGTCCCTGAGATTTTCAAATCCCCAAACTGCCTACAAGAGCTTCTTCATGAGTAGAGAGTTCAGCAGCTATTTATGAATGTATGAAAGTAGCAGTCTCCTTCTGATGCCCAAGTCATGTGTGTCTCTATTTTAATTTCATATATATGTGTATTGCATACATATATATGTATATGAAATTAGACTGTGATCCCTCCTGGATTTAAGTTTTCGTTCAGTTCCAAGGGGATGGTTATTTTACTTCAGCCTTCAGTTTACTTTTGCCCGAGACCCTTAACATTTGGAGAATCAATGGGGTTGATTTTCAGGGAGAAGAGTTTGGAAGTGTGTAAAAGCCTGTCTTAGCAAGTTAGGGCATTATGTTTAAAAATGCTTTGTCAGATTTATTGCTTGCTGCAAAGTGGCATTTTGTCTTAGTGAGACTAATGTCATGGCACAATACTACAGACAATGAAGTTTATATTATGTTTATATTGCTAAAGGTCTGAACTCTGTGGAGTCACTTCATAAGCTTCGAGCTTTTTTTTTTATTTTATATACTTTTTAACCAGTAACTAGATTTTGTTTCATACTTCAAAAACCTACAACATCTATTTTAGGTACTCACTCCAAGAAGTGATACCCAAAAAAGCAAACCCTATTCTTCATGCTTTCCTTACAGAAATGATAAATACCCTGCACCAGTAATCAACATGCCAGGTTGTTGTTTCTCTAAATTGCAGCAAGGGACATTTGCACAAATCAAACACCATTCATGCAGGGTGAGGCCAGTAATTCATGCACAATATTGTATCAACCCCACTAATTTTGGAATATGGTCAGCTTTATTAAAGCGGAAGCATTTCACTCTCCATAGAGTAAAAATGAAACCTTCAGCGTCCTATATCGCCATGTCTCGGTCTTACTTTAAGTGGCATTAGTCCCTAAATTTGTTCTTTTCTTAGTCCATTCTGCCCCCAAAAATCACCTTTCCAGTATACAAAGTTTTCTGTCTGTATTCAACATCTGTCCTGAAAAGCACTTTTTGAATTATCTTAGATATAGTAGAAGAAAACGTCTTCACCTCACAGTGCTGAGGCAAAGAAAAAAAAAAACTCATTTGTAGCTGTAAAATATAATTAGTCTTTTCCTAATCAGAAGAATAAAAATTACATTTTCATAAAAATCTAATCAAGCATATACAAAAATCGCAGTGTCCTCCTGGCTATGCAGGGTTCAGATAGCCAAATTGGATTTTTAAAATTACAGTAAGTGCAGCTTTAAAAAAAAAATCTATTCGAGTAATACACTGCACTTGTCTTCTGAAGCTGGAGCTAGTCTTGACCAAAACCTGAGCTACAGTTTAAAGTCCATGATGGATCTGGGTTCACCTGTATGCTACACCACGATACGTCAGCAGGCAGATAGAAAGCTAGCTGCTAGTTCTCGTGCTTTCTTCAGTGGCTCTTCTTTTCTCATGTTTTCAGAAAGGTATTGTCTCCAGAAGTTTGGGGGAAGGTTGAATATGCTATGGCACTGTATTTGTCATTTTCTCTGTCGTCTTTTGTACGGATGCAGTAAGAATTTATTGTTGTCGTCAATAGTATTTTCCCCTACATAATTCAGTCTGAATCTAGAGGAAGTTCCTAATTAGCTGTGAATTATATTTAGACCAGCAAGGATATTGGTATCTTATTTCTTTATTTTAAAATTACATTTTGACTTTGGAGAGTGAAAGTTTACCCATGTGACTAAAGAGCTGACCTGATCATTGCAATTTCACTTCATTTACAAATACTGCTGATAGACAGAAATGTATGAAAGCAATTATTGTTAGCAGAAAGCCTTATAAACCTGCTGACTTCAAATTAAACAGCACAATCCTACGATTCCCTGTCATTCTTTTCAAGCAGTGGCAGTATCTGTGGAGTATAGGCAATGCAGACAATAGCATGGGATGAAGTGCCAACATTTTCACTATGCATTAAAAGCAAAACAAATCTTCTTGATCTTAGACTCCCTGAGAGTACCTAATACTGTACATATCCTTACAGTAGACAGGATGTGTCTCCCTTTCCTTTCCCTT
>VYZV01041359.1:45382-97134 GCA_013401275.1 Pandion haliaetus | reverse complement strand
AACAAAGCAGGAGAATACGTTTTTGAAGAAGAGAATTTTTAGAACAGTTTGATAACGCAAATTATTTTTTCTCAATTGTTTGAGCAGCATTCAAGTTTTGAAAATTCTTGTAGAAGCCAATTTTTTGTAACTGTGGTGCAAATCTTGTGTTTTCTTAGCCTGATGAAAAGTAGTATAGAAGCAATATTTCATACGTGACATGTGCATATACATATACATATGTAGTCACACACAGAGACAAAATGTGTGGGTGTATGTATGTATATATACACAGAAACACACACACACACAAAATATGCGTATGAAGTGAAAAGCTTACCTTTTTCCTATCTAGATTAAGAACCTATTTTAGACATTTGTTATGTTTTGTGAAAAGAATGTTCTATTTGAAACTACAAAACATTTAATTCTTACTGTATCTCTGGTTGTTTAATGGGAACGTTTCACATTTAATGGTAAACACATGGAAGATGTTAGAATGTAGTAATTATTTAAGGAAGTGTTCACCCATGTATTCCTGAGGTTTGCTTTGTGCCTCTGAGTATTATTTAATTAAAGTGTTTTAAGTTTGCAGAATCTTTGTTACTGTACCAGGTATGTGGGTGAACATTGAAAATCGAGGGGAACTTTTATAAAGCAATGTAAATATTCAACCTTATGGACGTTCTTGCATAAAGACATAAGATTTTAATAACTACATTCTGAAAACATCTGTTGAATTTATAAGAAACACCACAGTAACTGTATAGATAGTTGAAAGCATTCTTGAAAATCCAGCTCTCTACTTTTAAAAGTTAAGTCTCTTTCATCAGATATCACGGGAATGGGTAATACAGTTTCTGTAAAATTGCAGAATTTTTTTCTATGTATATGAAGTCAGTTAATAGAATAATGTTTTTTTCCACAGGTTAATATTAATTAAGAAATAAAGGTGAAGATTTTGTGGCTTTAAAGATAGGATTTTCACCAGCAGCATTGAAAGATTATACATATATATATATACAGAAATATATATATATATATATTAAAAATGGAAAGCGGTTTACAAAACCCCCAAAATGAGCACTGTACATGAGAAGTGAAAGCAAAAACTATATTTGCCATGTGTATTATATAGCAATCATTGGTGTTAATAGTGCAAATGTTTCCTTCTGGTACCAACTATGTGTTTGAAAATTCCAATACGCATTGTTTTCAAAAAGCTCCCCTTAAGGAATGTAACTGGTTTATATGAGTAAGCAGTTACTGTATTGCACTTAAATGTTCTGTTGAAGGAAATGCAATTTTGTTTTCTGTAGAACTGTTGGTTGTAAACCATCTATAAACTGAAGCTAAAAATGCTCATATTCAGAGCTGGGATGAAAACTGGTATTTAACCTTTGTATCTTCTTAGGAATATCCTTTTTAGTGTATGAAAGGTGGTGGCACTATGACTTTATTTAGACTTTTCATCTGAGCCACAGTCACCTCTCTCCCAAAGCAGCCACCTTCCGAATGCACAAATATACTGGGATATGTAGAAACAAATCTAGAAGAAACAGTGAGCTTACATTTTTCTCTAAAATTCATCCTTTCTGCATTAATTTTACCACTAAAGTGAGATATTAGACAAACACAATAACCATCTCATTACCATATAACATGAAAGAGTCAGAAGCTAAAAAAAGAAGGAAAAAAAAAAAGCCTCTTTAGGTTGGTTTTAATGCTGCCCAGAAGAGTCAAAGGTTAAGGTTTAAACTGATATTGTCCCAGCCATTACTCATATGTATATAGTTACAAAAGTGACAAAACACTGCCTTTATATTATTTAGCAATATGTTGTAAATAGCATTATTAAGCTCTTTTTTTGTAATAAAGACCCTTTAATTTGAAGATAGTACAATAACTGAACTGATAAAGTCAATTTTTGATTTTTTTTTTATTTTATTTTTTAGCTAGAGGCAATTTCAACTGTGGATTTTTTTGTTGTTGTCTATTGTTCTGAAGACTTTGCATAATTTATTGGTTTAATTTATCCTAATTTATTTGATGAAGGTGTACAATTTTGTATTACCAAGGATGTACTGTAATAATTGATGACAAGATAAAACAATAAGACTCCCCTGTCCGTTTGGAAAAAAAGGTGCAGTAGACAATTGATTGAAAAAAGTTACAATTCTAGCTTGGCAGCTACTAAATTTAAGATAAACACAGGAAAAATGTTTGGGGGGGGTGGATTTTATTTTGTGTGTTTAAAGCTTTTGTATACTCTCCAGACTTTTACCTTTTTGCTTTGTACCACTTAAAGGATACAGTAGTTCAATTGCCTTGTGTGCCTTCCATCTTCTCTAAACTGAATGTATGTGCAGTATATATGCAAGCTTGTGCAAAATAAAATATAAATTACAAGCTCATTGCCATTGTTTATATTTATTTCCAAAAGTTTATGTTCCCCCATGTCAAGAGGTGAACCACTGAACCTCTCTGCTGCATCCAGGCTGTGCCTAACAATGTAGTCCTCTGAAGGTTTTCTTTTCCCCGTAGTTTGAATTATTTATTAATGAAACTGCCAACCCTCTTGCAAAATGGATATAATGATTTATCTAATCCAGTGTCCTACCTCCAGTGCCGGTTAAGATAATGAATGTTATTTTGCAATAGTCTATTAGACAAGGAATAACTCCCTGCAAGAGACATGTTATGTCTGAGGCATAGACAGCCCTTTAAATTAAATATAGCCAACATGAGCTAGAAAGTACTCCTGGATATACCTGCCATGCTGGTATCCTGCAACAGGGAGTTCCACAAGTTGGGTGAATGTAGAATCATGCTTGTTTTGATGTGGTTCACATTTGTTCCTGTTATCAACTTGCCCTTGTCAATGGTAGTGTCCAGATACCATTCTCAATTTTTTAATTACAATCTATCACTCTTTCTTGGATCACTTCCTTTTCAAGCTGTATAATCTTAGCATTATATATAACTAATCTGCTCTTACAGTTTTCCTCAAAATGGAAGTCTCATGTGTTCACAGTTTTTCTCTAGTCCTTTGCTATTTTTGCTGTTTCATACGTATCTTAAAATTTTGAGGTTGAGTGAACCTTTGGTTTACATTATTGTCTGAATTTCAGATATGAATGGTCTCTTTTTGGCTTAGAATTGGTGTGAATGGCAGAAAGATGGTAGCTTACTTGGATCACAAAATCATGCAAGAATTTTCTGATTTTGAAGAAGCAGCATGTTAAAAATATGTTTTCATCTGAGGTAATTTATTTTCAGAATCTTCCCTAATTCAGCCTCAAGATACTGTAGAGCTGAGCTGGAGCTTGAATCCAGCTTTAGCTATGCTGTAACAACCAAATAAATACTTCATATTTGCAACAGCAGTTAAAACTCCCATTTCTTTTTATGCAACTGGGGTTGCATTTGCTGGGCCGCATCAATGCCGGGTATAAAGGAAGTCTGTGGAAGGTCATGAAGTTGAATCTACATAACTAATAGTCATTTAGGTGTAAGATAGTCTGTTTTTACTGCAAACAAATTGCCTCTCCTAGTTCATGCTATCCACATTACCAAACCAACATACTAGAAGCATTTCCAGGTCAAAATACCTGACATTCAGGTCCTTTATTAAGAAACTGGCTGCCCCACAGCACTTCCTAATTGTCCATGTATTCAGGAGGTTGCTAAGACCATGGCATGGTGAGCAGGGCAGACTGCCGTCCGTGTCTGAAATGAGGAGCACGTCAAGGTCCCTGGCTCATGCACTCCAGAAAGCCTCCAGCCTTGAGGAGGTCCTCTGCCAATCTTGGTCCAGAGCAAGCACAGGCATCCCAAGAGGGAGCTGCTGGGAAACCGTGAAGACGCTCTTCTTGTCAGAGGGAAGCCAAAGAGAGGGTGAGCAGACTAAAACCAGGCAGCTGGTTAAGCACATCCTAGCAAAGGCTTACAGAGGCAGCTACAGATTATATTGGAGGGCTCATTTTTGTGTTAGCTATCAAGACTTAACCAGATGAAGGAAAGGGAGATCATGCTCAGGTGCCCAGTTAATGGACCAAAGGATATGAGCTGCATGGGTAATTGCTAGCTCACGCTGTCCCCTGATCAGTTTTTCTCTCAAATATACTAGTTCTATGAAATACAAGACACTTTTGCCATTTTACCCTGCAGTGGAAAGCACACAGATCTCTAAATAAGAAAACCTAGCTATTGGCATCTCCAAATACTGCAGGAGTTCAAAGCTAGACTGGGACTTGGCAAGTAGTCCCTGTCATTGCAAAGGGCCAAATCAACTTTCCCAGGCTTCACGCACCCTGAAATGATCCAAATTCTGCATATCTGGCCATCTGTGCTTGGAAATCCTCAGTTCCCCTAATACCTGGAGATTTTACAATAAGGAAGATATTACATTCTAGCTTAAAAATCATAAGGAAGACATGAATCATCCCTGACTAAGGCAAATAGAGCCATTTTATGTCACTGAGACCACCACTAGGAACTGGGGTCTTTTACACATCACATTACTGAGAAGCTGAATGTAGAAGACTGCATTTTGTGATTTGAGAGCCTTAAAGAGTTAATTGCCTACTCATTTTCTTGGTCTGTACCCTTATTTATGCCCAGTCGAGGTTGTGCCAACACAATTTCTATGGAGATGATCCCTTCTGATCCAGTCTTCCCTCTTTGTTAGGAAGGAAAGGGAACTGACGGGCGAGTTGCAGTATAAAACTGACTGCGTTTAGGAAATAAGGGCAAACAAGTCTGTCACTCTTTGCAATGGGTTACAGTGTTTCCCCAAACAGACTAATCTGATTCAGTTTTAAAATACGGCATGACGTTTATTTTAAGAATACAATACAGAAAATAAATTAAAACTTTGCTAAAGCTTATTGTTGAGTGGGGATGGAGGGCTCCCATGGTGGTGGCAGAACTGCTAGATAAAAAGGGGTGGGTGGTGGGAGGGTTGTTTCCCTGCACGGTCCAAGTCTCTGACCCTCTGGGTGCATTGCAAGGCCTGCCTGTTCTCCCAGCTTTTCAGCGGGCAGGGGCATTTGGACAAGCTGCTTATTAAAGCCTGATCTATCGGTGGGTGAAGAAAATCCATCATTTGCTGCAATGCTCATTTCTGTGTACAGCTTATTAGTATCACTAACATACCTGTACCTCAAAGAGGTGAAAGAGGTATTTTATTTACATATTAGATAGTTTTTAGACACTCAGATGAATTCTTGTTGGCTTAGGTTAGCCTGGCTTTTTCCAGAGCTGCAGAGCAGAGTGAGACACCGACTTTCGTGCAGAGAAAGGACCCCCCCACCTCACTCTGCCCAGTGTCTGGGAGGCTGTGCTTGCGTTTTCATGAATAAATCCTAGGAGAGTGAATAGTTGTACTTTCCCATTTATTTGGGAAAAAGTGTGAAAAAACCAAACAAACAAACAAGCTATTCGCTTCACAACAAAACACATGAAAATGAACTGCTGTTAGTGCTCAAAGGCAGTTAATTGCATGCACAGTTTAATTTTATTCTTTAAAATTAGACTTAAGGTTGAGTCTCTAGCTAGGCAAAGGAAAAAAAAACAAAAAGAGAAAGATGGCACAGATAGCTAAAGAAATACTGCCGGCTCCAACGTAAATATGTTTGCAGTTTGCAAGAGACCTGCCAGTCAAGCAGCTGTGGGAGGTAACAGGGGAGAACGCATGAGAGGAAAAAGTCTTGTGGCAACAGTGGCCAGTTTCATTATGGCCACTGCCAGACTGTGAAACAACTCTGGGGGCTTGAAATCCTATTGCCTATTAAAACTGGGCATGACAGCTCTTTTTTATGCTTCACCAACCAGAGATGGAACTGTGTCCTAGGGGAAATAAGGAAAAATATTTATTACAAGTGTTTAACACCTTTTAGTACAAAACAACCCTAATATGCAGCACTCAAGGATAATTCATGCCAGCACATGTAAAACCAAGGGGAATCGCTTATCAGCTCAATAATTTGGTCAGAGCTTTTAAAGGAAGAGATGATGCTCCAGTCAAAACCATGAGCCCAGATTTCTCTGAAGTGGAGGCACTTTAGATTTTTTCTTTTTATATTATTTTTACAATTTCTTAGTAATCGACATGTGGCTCAGACAACACACCCATCCCAGGGACTGCATGGCTGCCTGACTTGGGCTGAAGATCAGCCGTTCAGACTGGAGACTTACCTCCCCTCATGCACAGCAATAGTTGTTGGCATATTTAAGAAAGCTGCAGAACAGTTCGGGGTGGATCTCAAACAGCCCATGAGGCTGAGGTTTAAACTGCTTTAAAGGCTTATTTGAAAAACATGTACCCTGAGCTCACCTTAGATTGCAAACAGCCTGGAAGTATAAGGATGCTTGGGTCAGACGTGTATTTCAAATCTTTCCTAAGAAAATGTGTGTGTTTAGAAGCAGCAAAATATAAAATGAAGTTCACCACTTTCTTACACGAACCTACGCATTACAACTTCCCAGCTTTTGGTGAAACCTAGAGCTCAGGCAGAGAGCTCCACCGCGCATTGGGTGCCAGAGGGAAAAACCTTGAGCGCTTTCAAAAGGCTGAGCTTAAAGCTTTTTACACCACCAGCTGCTTGTCCCCATTTTATAGACAGTGAAACGGAGATGCGGACGGCGGCACCTCCTCCTCAGGACCCCCCACCTGCCCGCTGCAGAGCCAGGAACAGCGCCTGGTCCTCCAGCCCCCCGCCTGGGCGCCAGGCTGCTGCTAGCCCTCTGTGTTACTCATTAACACTCACTGTTACTCGTTAACAGCCCGAGCAAGGGCTTCCTGCACAGCCCTTGCAAAGCCCCCCAGTTTATATTGCGCAACTGACACACTGCTGCCGTTCCCTTTTTATTTCCTAGCCGAAACCTCGCTTTCTGGCATCCTTGTGAGTGACTGGAGCTGATATTTTAAAATATTGTTTACCCAGCCATTTATTTTGCAGAACCTGGGGGGAACCACAGAGAAATTGGAAAAGCCCACCCGTGGCGAGGATTTCCCCTGCCCGTGAGCCAGCTTGCTCCCTCTTCAGTGCTGGTGCACACCATCGGGAAGGGCCTGCTGCTTAAACGGTGTTTCTGCCCTTCCAGAAATTTCTGGAGTATTCAGCAGACCTTCACTGGGGCCACGGCTGGCTGCAGCACAGGGAGGCGCAGGGCAGCCGTCCCAGCTGCTGGCAGGAGCCACGCTGGGAAAAGAGCAGGTCGAGGGGTGCCGTGGTGGGGCAAGGGGGGAAACCTTGCACAAACCCTGTGCAAAGGGCCAGGAGGATGGGCACTGCTCGAGACCACATAAGCTGCTCCTTACGCTGGGCAAAGGTACTAGGGTCCGCAGCCTGTGGGCCAAGCGGGGCCCGGGGGGGTGCTGGAGGACGGCGGTGGCAGCAAGGGTCTGGACCCCCCACCGCAGCCGGAAACTTTGTCAGCAGTGGGGTGAAGCCAGTGCCCAGCAGCAGGCACCCCTGCCCTTCACGCAGCGCCCTCCCAGTATTTCCAAATTTTAGCACCATTCCCATGTCTCTTTGGAGGAGGGAAGTAAAAGGGGGGTGACTGTGGTTTTTGACAAGGTAAACGCAGCAGCAGCCCCAGCAAATAGGCACGTATGTCATCCTCAGCGAAAGACCTGTACAACTGCCCTGTGATTCTGGATATAGTGTTATATCACTTGCAAAATTCAGGATTTGTCCAAAATGTGGTACTCTTCTTTTTTAGAGATACTATCAGTAATATATAATAATTATTATTGTTGTTATTAACCTTAAGGAACTTTGTTCTTCTGTAAATATAAATGAAGTGTATTTATCCTTAATCTGATTTCAAATGACCTGAAAAGAGGATCAAAAAAGTGCAAGATAGCTATACAACAGGGAAGAAAATGGAGGGGGGGGCGGGCAGTGAGGGTGTTGACTGCAAAAGAAAGAAAATTATCCCAATTCGAGCACTGCTGGAAAAACGTGAAAGTTATTGCTGCACAAAGAACCTCTTGAACTGCTCTGCCTTCCAAAATTTCTACTGCACTCTCTGCAGTTACTTGTGTATGGCAGAAGCAGCATCTTTGTATTATATGAACAGTCTGCTTCATAATCAAATACCATCTGTCGCTACATCTGAACTTGTTTTCAACATCTGTGCGTTCTGGTCTTAACAAAGCTTTAAAAACTAATTCAAAAACTTTCACAGATCACTGACTAAATATGTACATTTACCATCTTTCATATTGGTTTAAAATATTTCTTCTATAGCTGCATCCCCTTGGCTGGGAATAGTTAAGATGTATACACTGAGTTGCTTTATTAAGCTTATTTTCTAATGGCCTTGGGTAGCCAAGTGCAAAAGAGGGACACTTGCTCAGGCACCGAGAGGACCCATCATATTCTTTCTTGGTGCCAATACAGTCCCTTTCTGCCAATGAGAAACCTGAAAGTTGATCAGCTACCATACCCCAATTACTCAAAATGACACTACAGATAAAACTGCAACCAAGGGGAGAATCAACTGTATGGCTTATATGCTGCTAAAGTGTGTCTGAACAAATGGTGAAGTAAAATCATGAGAGCCCTCAGGAGGATAAGTACGTTGTTACTTTGCACATGCTTCAGAAATGTGAAGTACATCTTTACAGAACTTTTGGCCAACCCCCTGGCAGATGTTGACCAGTTTTGCTTATGTATACATCAGTTGCAGAACACTAAAACAGAGATTGGAAATTTTAATTTAGTCAAGGCAGTTGGGCTAAAATGATGGCTTTTGTTGAAACCATTAAATAGAGCTGCCTAATGAAGTACAGTACAGCACTGGCAAACCGAGCCCTGATGAGATGCAGCAGCTTCCAAACTGCAGCCCTGCAAAGGGGAAGAAGGAAGCTTGCAAGTCTTTAACTAAAGTGGAATGGCGACAGCCCTTGTAAAGCTGCGTTTGATTTTGTGTTTGAGGGCAGACACACTTGTACATTATCGCCCTGACATTTTAACCATTAGTTGGAAATGTGCCGTTGCAGTTCCTGCCATATATTTCTCAATCCTATTTGTTAGAAAGTGAGCTAATAGACAGTGTGATGAAGTGATCATAAATTCACTTTCAAAGGGCATTTGGGTTCAGAGCCTAAAGATTGAATATGGCAAATTCTTAGGCACAGGGAAGAAGGTGGGGGCCAGGAGGGTCATTCTCACTGATGGGTTCAGTGATTGATTCCACTACAGAACTATATTTGCCCTTTACTTGGCTGTTTAACACAGAATAGCTATAATAGGTTCCCAATCCATTATTCCTCTTCCTCCTAGGGTCACTATGAAGTTGAAAGAAAATATAACCTTGGCTGTGATAAAATAAACTTTAACATTATCAGGTGTTTGGAAATTGGAAGGTGTCTGATTGCTTTATATAGGATACACACAAATACACACACACACACACACACACAGGGTTATAATATAATTCTCCATGCCACCTCTGACAAATTATTATTACCATTCAGTATTGGTTTTTTGCTCATGCAATAATATGGTGTCATGCAAGTCCACACAGCCTTGAAATTCTTCTTATTATACATAACCTTCCAAAAATCACATGCAGTATGCTGGCTTTTTTGATGGTGATTAACAGCATTTTTTTTAAAGATAGGTGGCTTAGAACAAAATTTGCTTTGAGAGCGCAAAAAATTATCTGAAATGCAAGCTGAAAACGAGTGGTTTAGTACAAGGCAGCCCCAAAATATTTTCAATAATTAGAAAAGACTTATGTTCCATTTCACTGTTTTATGTGTTATATAGTATAGAGCAAGTGCCACTGTAGTTAAGCGTTTGTCAGCATTTCCCTTGTAAATCCTGGTTTTCCAGAGGGTTGCTGTAACTTGCCAATTTCAAATCACACTGGGCTAACACTCACTATACACTTTGTCAGCCCAGATGCAAATTTCTGTTGTTGTTATTACCAAATATGAAATCAAGTGAAGCTGCTGGTTTTTAGTTCATGGCAAAAGATAATGGTTTGGAGGTGGGAGGGGTGTGCTTTTTTTTTTTTCCTGTTGCTCCTAGTTGAGGTTTTGTTGTAATGGTCTGATTCAAATGGGTTTGTTCTGAAAGGGATGTAAAAGGAAGTTAGGGTATGGATATTTTTATACACACCAAAATACAAGCAACATATAGAGGACTCAGGGAGAGAAGAGGGCAGCATTCTGATCTGGTACAACTTACTCACGGTCAGGCACATGGTATTTGGGGGTACACCTACTGACCTCCATCCAAGGCTTTGGTTCTGCATTGTAAAGATGCTAATAAAGGTCCATTCAGCAGTGGAATTCTGCAAGAAAACACAAAATTGGTAGACTCAGCTGGAGCAACTCCGCAAAGCACAGAAGCAAATCCTGGCCTCCTCCCCCAGCCTTTGGGACCAACCTTTCGGGTTCCTGCAGGACCCCATAAACTCCACTGGCTGAACCATGAAAAAGGAGCCAAACCTCGCCCTTCAACATCCGCAAAATCTGCACCATCCCCCAATGGGCACAGGAGAGCACAGGACTTTGGGGCTGCAGTCCCAAGCATCCTCTGCTTGACAACAGAAGAAGGGGTGCCTCCTCCTGCCAGTCTGTGCTGGCCCCAGCAGGACTCAGGCCCAGGGCCGATGCAGGACAAGGAGGAGGAGGAGAAGGAGGTTCAGCAAGCACCACAGACTGGGGCAAAGAGCTCAGCAGGCTGAGCACAAACAGCTGCTCTCCTACATGGATAGACAGTTGGGGCCACACAGGTGAGGAACGCTCACTAAATTGACAGGACTTTTTCTATTTGTTTTTCCCTTCACTTTTAATTAACTAAAATTCTTTTCAAACTTAAAAAAACAATGCTGAAGCATTGCTCTCCCCTTATTGATTGAGTCTTTTACTATTTAACAGCTGCTTGGTTTTAACTGCAGAAGGCTGTATTGAGATGCTCTCGGCTGCTTTCCTCTGAGGATGTAGCCCTCCCTACCTGTGAGGCACAGGCATGTAAAACCAGACTAAAAGCAGATTTACACCAGTGTAGTGCAGCAGTATATTGTAAGAGTAAGTGGAAAAATAGGCCTAAGGTTGAAGGATTACATCGAGGAGCAGTGCACTTCTAGATGTTTGCAAATCTAGTGGGTTTTCTGCAAGTAAAAAAATGGGGAGTCCCTGCAACAGTTGTTACCAGCTCTATAGAGGATAAAAAGTGGTGATACCACACTCCAGCTGCCTGGAGAAAGACAAATTAGAGAATATGTTCATATCACTTAGCAGATATCCACAAGTCTTGTAGTACTTTTAAATCAGACCTTCAGCTGATGTCACCTGCAGTTCTGTCAGTTGTAGGGTTTATCTTGCTACTGTTGGAGGTGTTGGGGTATGGCTTGTGATATTTTTGGTGCTCTGGACTGAGAGACTAAGGTCAGCAGAGGAGACAACGACATTAGTAGTGTTACCTCAATTTATATCAAGTGAGGTTTCAGTCTTGTTATAGTAGTAGCAGGTTAATTTTATAAGCCATTGCTCATATACCTGCCTCCAAGATCTGCAGCAGAGCTACCCCAGACACCACTTTAGCATAGAAAACAAGGTCCATACTAGTCACATACTGTTTTCCCCACCTGGAAAAATACTTAAGTAGATGCCACTTGAAAACAAAGGGCAATTCCCTGCCTACTTAGAGTTAAGCTAGAATACCACTTTTTTTCTATATCCAAGCCCCAAATTTCTGTATATTGTTACATTCCAACACAAAATTAAAGCTTTGAGATCAGAGGACCCCAGCTAAATGTCAAGATTTTTCCACATAAAAGAGAAACTGGATTTGCCCTCTGTGTAAGACATACAGCAGATAAAACCAATAATACCTTATCTCCTCCCATGACTTCCTGGCCAGGAGCAGCAGCAATATATATTAAGATATCAATTGACTGTTTATAGAATTAAGTAAGGAATAGCTGAAATCAGTCCTTGCTTTTATTTGAGTTTAATTCATCCAGTCATAGATCTGTGTGGTAACCACCTATAATAAAGTAGTAATAACAATAATAATAGAGCTTTGTACTTTTACAGCATCTTCCATCAAAAGCTATCTTAGTGTTCTTCATAAACGTTACTCTTGCACCCATTCCTTCAATTCCTTCACTTTCTCCTCATCTTTATCTGTAGAATTTGCAGTAATATGATAGCATGGATAGCCTTACAAATAAACTAAGGCAAGATGTTATTTCAATGAACTACAGAAAGAGTGAGGTAAAGCTATTTGAAAAATATGAGGGAAATTCAGTAGGTTGGGGATGGTATAAGCTCATTTTGCTAACGTATTATGTGTTCAGTTAAGGATAAAAGAAAATCCATACATTTTGCTAGGTTGGCTGATATTTCTTGTATTAAAGGAACATAAATCAATGTATACCACTCAGCATGTCTTGTTTCTGAGACAAAAAATGAAGAAGAAGAAAAATGTCAGTGAAGAAAGTTTGGAAAGATATGGGATCCATTTCTTTATTACAGATAATATTTTCTAAAATCTCAGTCTTATGATCACACATTTCTCATGTAAGTAAGTCACAGCATTGAAAGGTGACAGGAGATGTAGGTATGTATGGGGTTGCAATCTGAGGCTCCCCAGAACTGCAACGCTCTCTTTATCTATGGTTATATGGCAGCTAGCTCACTAAACACAGTCATAAGACAAATAAGAAATGCTAACAAACACTGCCACAGGTATTGTCTTCAGTGCCCTGAACCAGCTTCAGAACAAGGAAAGAAGAGGCTGCTTGCTCCAGGAAATTCAACCCTGGAAGCTTAGCCTGTCTCCAGTAGAAAACTTCCTAGGGTGAAATTCCCTCCATGTGGATAGCCAGCACAGAGCCCATATACCACTAAGCTTGTGGTAATGACTCCTTCCATCTCAGTGCTTTAATTTAAAGTGAAAGGGAAACAGAATTTAAAAGACAAGGAAAACACCTGAGAATGCAAAAAATTCAGGCAAGCAGGCAGATTTGGCAGAAAAATGCACTGTTTTCTAAACAGAAAGTGCTGCTAAGCAGGAAAATCCCAATCTTCCACCAGTATCAGAGGCCTTACTCCTCTTGCATTGTTAGGTTTGAATATTCTCTCCACAAAGAAGCCAGTCCCTCTATGACTAAGTGGCCATTTCCTTTGCTGGGCACTGCAATACCAGCAATAAACTTGAATCGAGGCTTGAATCAAGCAGGAGTGAAACGCTGGGAGAGGCAAGGATAGCAGAGGGAAAGGGGGACAGGCAGCGAGCTCCAGTGGAGGATCAGGAGCAATAAGAGACCTGTTGTCTCTGCCTCAACTTCTCCATCCATAAAATACAAGCAATAGTAAGTATCTTCCTGCACTACATATATTGAGACAGGCTGTCTGTGTAAACGTTAAGACTACTACCAGCTATTACCCCTTCAGTAATTTCATTCTGCCCTCCCCCTTTTCTCAGTATGACAGTGACTGTAGCACTAGCCTAGTAATTGGATATTCTCATGCCTCAAATTCCCTGGTATTTAATTTTTATATCATTCTCAGAACCTACCACATATTTGTTTTGATTTACTCAATATTGATCCTTTCTCTGACTTTCGAGCAGCTATCACCTTCCCCGCATGTTCCCAGGGAATCTGCCAAGCCAGCAGTTTGTGATTTTGTCATAATACATGTGTTTCGTTCTCCGAGTGGCTGTCACAAGCTTCTGGATCTCACAAATGTTACATCCCCTCTTCTTATTCACACATTCTGTATATTAAATGTTCCCAGAGACAGGCTTTTCTTGTGTGGTGAAGCAAGGCTTTTGTGTCCGTTTGCAGGGTACAAATCTAAACCTGTTTTAGTGAGAAAGAGGAGCTTGATTTTTGCTGGATTTGAATAAATACTCTTATACTGCTTTCTAAAATACAACAGGCACGTGAGAGGAGAAGAAAGAAAGCTGACTGAGCCAAACCTGGGGCAACATTTTCTGAACTGTCTAGGTGACTTGGGCACGTTTCACTGTTAGCAAATACATTTTGCTTGCTCACGGTGCAACTTATCCAAGCACCTCCCTCACTTCAGAAAATCAGACTGCAATATTCTAAACTGCCTTCTGCAAATCTGTTCTTTGTTAGTTCTGTGTCTCACAGCTGGTGGTCTTCTCCAGCGTGGCCATGACAAGAAGGCCGCATATAACCAGTCAAAGCATTGTCCAGTTAGGAGCTACCTGCTCCCGAAGGAGAGTAAAGCAAAGCCCGTACCGCACTATGTTAAGAGCACAATGAGCAGACCAAGGGAAGTTTTCATCCCCCTCTATTCAGCTCCAGCTGGAATATCACCTCTGGTTTTGAAACCCTGGAAGTCAAAGAGGATATGGAGAAACTGGAGAGGTCCCAGAAGAAGGCTACCAAGATCATTAGGGCTAAAGCACGTGAATGTTGAGGAAAGATTAAAGCAACTGGGCTTATTTAAGAAGGTGAAGACGCGGCTGGGAAGGGAGGTCTCTAGTCAGTATTTGAAGGCAAGTCACAAAGACAATGGAGCTGCTCTTCTTGGTAGTGGCAGACAGTAAAACAAGGAGCAATAACCATGAGCGTGGCTCAGAAGGTTCAGAATAGGCATTAGGGAAAACTTACTAGAGGAGTAGTGCAGGAACGGGTTACCTGAGAGCTGATATCTCTGTCCGTGGAGGCTTTCAAGACTCATTGAGAAAAAAACCAGAGCTGACATTATCTGGCCACTTAGTAATAGCTGTGCACTGAGCAGGAGGCTGAACTAGATGACCTCCAGAGGTCTCTTACAATTCATGCTTCTATTGTCAAAAAGTGTTATGGAAGTTCAAAGGAACTTTTCCAAGGAGGCCCCTGAGAGCATACACATATACACAATAACAGAGTGAGAAATCAAACAGGGCTTCCAATACAAACAACTTCTCAGGATATTCTGCCATCAAAGTTAAGCTCCTGTGATCTCCACAAGGTATTTGAGAGATGAAGTAGGGTAGAATATAGCAGTCTGAAAAAAAGTAGTCCCCGTGTTGTTTACATTCAAATTTTTAGTCTTGTCTCCCCATAAAATTCTTGTACCATTCAGGAAATCCCCAGCTTTCGGCAGAAGCAACTGCCAGCTTCCTCCTAGTTCTCCCCCAAACTCTTTTTCTCCCCAAACCATTTTCCCTGCTTGTGAAAGTTTTCTTTCTTTCTAATTCCACATCCTGACATTATTTGGGTTTTGCCTCTCTTCTCTCAGGAACATGCCATCTTGTGTAAACCCGAGATCTGGCTCTGGCTCCTTATCTCCCGTAATTTCCACTCACAGCAGCCTCAGAAATAATTGGTTAATTAGAGGCATATGCTTGGGTGCTGTGTCCATTTTGGCAGTTTATGCTGTAGTACTCAGGGGAAGCAATGGTGGAAGGGTCTATCCTTTTCTATGGAGAGAGATCTTTTCTTTTTTTGTTGTACAACCCCAGGCAGCTTACAAAGTAAAAGATGGGTTTGCACAGGAAAATTCAGAGATGGGGCAGACTTTTGCATGGATTCTTTTCAATAAACATTTCGCTGCATTACCATTTCTGCTATTGCGTCCAGTGTCACCAGGGAACAGTACAGCATAAACACCTCCTGAGGAACTGTTCCAGAGCCTAATGCCAACCTGAGACAGCTGCTGATGCTGAACAACATCATCAAGGGCCCACTGTCCCTTCCTGCCACTCCTCCTCCTTCACTACCAGTGAAAGAACTATGAAAAGACCAAGAGCTGGTGTACAGCCAACAAGAACTAAAGATCTTGCAGCTGGTTGTACCACCTGTGCCTTGTGAAATTCCAGCCAAAACAACGTCCCCTCCCTCCCCTCAGATAACCCCTTTATTAAAGAGAAGGGCATAACATTTGATAACTTTATAAGCGGGAGTGACACGTGCACAGCAACAGATATGGAAGGCAATTGCTCCTGCTATCGCTAGTGGCTGTGGACAACTGACCGTCTTTTGTGGGTGTGCAGGGCCACTCTGGGTGAGCTGTCTAGTATGTTCAAATCCACACGAAGTGTGTAAGCCACATTGTGCCAGATATATATAGCTGTTCAATGCCACCCTGCTGAGCCAGTGCCAGGACAGATCACATGGTGCTTGCTTTATTTGGGCTGGTTTGAGGGAGATGTACAGAATCCATGAGTGAAAGCGCTGATACATGCTACTCTGACACAAAAGGAAGAATCCTTCACTTAGGGCCATAGAGCAAATCCAATGTTCTGGATTGCCCCGTTAATATCAAAGGGCATTATACGTCCGCAGTCAGAGCACATTGTCTCAGGCCAAGTTCCACCACACAGGTCTGAGAGGGGAATTTTGCTTGAAGAATGCTAGAAATGCGTCTATAGCCATTAACTGACAACATTCTTCAAGCGGCAAAATATTAGGCCTATTTGTTTCAATCTTGTACTAGCAATTAATGTTTTTATTAATAATTTTTATTTTAACTGGACTAGAAATGGGAGGGGAGTACAATTAAGATGGAAATTATGCATTTTCACTCTGTCTCAATCATGTATGTGTTTCAATTTGTGTTTTCACATGTAGCATCAGCTTACACGTTTGTCCTGCTTGTGTCCGTGTCATTATTTAGATTCAATACCAATGGATGCCAGAGAGAAAAGGACTCAAAACAAATATGTCCGGGTACAACCAGGAAATTAGTAGTTGTGATTACAGTGCACACCCTGGCGACACTAACGAGAGAGGTGAGATCTTACTTTTCATGGCTGCTTGGTCTAAAGAGAGTCTCCTGATGCTGGCAACAGCCCTGCCTTCAAACACGTAACTGACCAGCTTTGCCTCTATTCAGTGAAGGGCAACTGCATTCATATACAGTGGCTTATTAGAAAATATCAGCATTACAGCTTTTTAATCCAATTAAAAACATCTGGCACTAGGGTGATCCAGCTGGCAGCCCATGGATCCATACCTAAGTTGTGGAATGGCTGCGCCCATTCCACTATGGTTGCCTCAGCAGAGACCAAGAGCAGCTGCTAGAGTGGTGCTGAAAGCTGAGCACCTCTGCTGCACCTCTGCCCAGCCAAGGGTTTCTAGACATCACCTGCAGGCAGGATTGCTGCCCGGGTGTCCTGGTTTCAGCTGGGATAGAGTTAATTGTCTTCCTAGCAGCTGGTATAGCGCTATGTTGTCGGTTCAGTATGAGAAGAATGTTGATAACACACTGATGTTTTCAGTTGTTGCTAAGTAGTGTTTAGACTAAGTCAAGGACTTTTCAGCTTCTCCTGCCCAGCCAGCAAGAAGGCTGGAGGGGCACAAGAAGCTGGGAGGGAACACAGCCAGGCCAGCTGACCCAAACTGGCCAAAGGGGTATTCCATACCATGTAACATCATGCCCAATATATAGACAGGGGGAGCGGGGCTGGGAGGAATTGCTGCTTGGGAACTAACTGGGTGTCGGTCAGCAGGTGGTGAGCAATTGCATTGTGCATCACTTGTATATTCCAATCCTTTAATTATTATTATTGTCATTTTAATATTGCTATTATTATCATTATTAGTTTCTTCCTTTCTGTTCTATTTAACTGTTCTTATCTCAGCCCACAAGTTTTACTTTTTTTTTTTCCCCGATTCCCTCCCCCAGCCCACTGGGTGGGGTGGGAGTCAGTGAATGGCTGCGTAGTGCTTAGTTGCTGGCTGGGGTTAAACCACGACACCGGGGCACAGCTGGAAGCTGGGAGGGTGGGCATCTCCTCCACGTGGCCCACAGCAGGGAAAGGTGGGCTAGGGGCAGGAGCACCAGCTCCTCCACCCGAGAAGTTTGGTTTTGCCCTGTATGAAGTAGCTGGAAGTCTGTTGTCTATTAGAAGCTGATCTCCTATTGAGGGTCGCCCAACATTGTACTAAAAGCACTGGGAACATTGTTAAATGATCCTTCAAGACAGGAACTACTTGGCAGGAGGATTTCATTTTGCACACTTGGTTCTCTCTAGCAATTTTTGCCACAGAAGACATACTCTTCCTTATTGACTCCACAGGGTGGTACTGAGAGGAAATACACCGTGACCTTCATCAAAATAAGAAGTACCATTAATACAAGTCCTATTCTTTCTCTGCTTTCCTCACAGAGTTAAGCGAGGTGCAGGAATCATCAAATTAAATGGCTGGGTCAGCTTAATGTAATAAATCTATTAGTTCATATCATCATATATTTGATTTATACTACCCTAGACAATTACTAGCATGTCATTTCTTTGTTTAGGGATTTTTAATTTGAAAGTGTTCTAATCCTTAGTGTCAGCTGTTCCTGGTGGGTGATGACATATCTACTGCGCGTGAAACATTCTGATGACATATAGAGTGTAGGAATCAAATGTCATAAGCATAAATATTTAAGCAATAAGACATGACAGGTAGAGCATTTCTTGGCGATTATCACACACCTCGGGTGGTGTTATGACGAGGCATTTGTCCAAAGGCCAACTGACTTTAACACACTAAAAGTAGCATGATTGCCTGGAAATGTGCTGCTTGAAGTGTCTTATTGACATTTTTCCTTCTCTTGATGATTTCTTCATTTTCCAATGGGAGCCCCAAGGAATTCCCATTCCCTTCCTCCAAGGCAAGGAAAGCTTACACCTAGAAAGATCTGAGCACCCGGAGCTACCTGGAAAGGGGGTCTGAATGAAGATGGACCTAAGCCTTAACAAAAGACGTGCACTGCCCACAATCACAGTCCAAATGTGGTATTGAAACAGCAGGTCTAGCATTTCCTACTGCAGTAAGTGCTTTCTGAATCAAGCAGACCTAGTCGACATGGCAATGAGGAGCTAAGCAATTTGTTTAGCAACGTTCAAGCTACAGACAGCGTTTGAGGAGAAAATACCATATCATCTTCACTTAGAAGTTGCTTTCTATAGTTAATTGCTCTGGTTTAATAGCATTACCTTTTCTATGAATGATATGAGGATATGCTGTGAAATATAAAGGGGCTGGTCTTGACTGAAAGTAGCATATAAAATATATACTTAATTTCAGAAGTTACACCTTTAGTTCAATCCATCCAATACTGCCAAAAGCCAAACTGAGATAAACCAGCCTAGCTCCACTACAAACAATTAGGCCAGTCATACCTCTGGAGCTCTAACCTCTTGGGCTGCAGGACTAGGTTCATTTCTGTCTGAACTGGATTATGTTAAAAAGAACATTATACACAAAAAATAAATGTTGTGAAATGCCCATAGTATTTTTTCCTATTTGCTTGCTGTGTAAGAGAGGAAACATATGGAGGAGTTTCCTACTTTGGCCAGGTCTATACCATCCATGGTGATTTCTGCTGTGATCACAATACCTCAGCTTTTTGCCTAAGTACTCGGCTGGGTTTCATACAAGTAGATAGAAGAATATATATACACACCTAGTGCACCTCACTGAGGAAGATTATGGGCCACATTCATGGTACGAGATTAGAGTTGCAAAGCCAATGTTAGGCATAACTGACTCCCTCGGCAACTCAGTTCCTTGGCAATGTGTGAGCAGAGCATGGTTTTAATTTAATAGATTTCAAAATCGTGCTTAAATTTTGGTTTTGAATTGAACAGAAAATCCCACATCCTTTTCTTTTATCCCCACCAACCAGAGAGCTCACTGAAATAATACAGAGTAGTGGCAGTGGCCATGGTAGCATTTGCCTGCTCCAGCTGAGACACTGATGTTTCTACGGTTGACTTTCAGGCTAGTGGTAAGGTAAGCCCCATTTTTTGTGAAGAAAGAGCCATTCTCCCTGGTCTGGCTGCAAACCTCCCACTCCCCCTTCCTTGGTTGTAGCTCCACAGCAGCTTCAGCACCAAAGCTCAAGTTTGTTCCCCAGCATGCTGAAAACACTGCTAGCACTCAGCCTTAGCAGCCTTTAACATTCAAATCACAAGAAGGCCAACAGGACCATCTTATGCAACAAAGTAATAGAAAAATGCAGAGATGGAAAAGACACCACTGAAGTTTTCTTTGTGATCATTGTTTAACACTGTAAGTCATTAAATATTAATGAAAGTATGCTACTTTCATTTTGTGAGCAATTTAATTCAATTAAAAATAAATGGATCTCCTTGGCTCAGTGGATATACTGATATTCAGCACTGCCCTTAACTTAGTTTCAACAGCATTTAACTCCAGCACAGCACAAAGTACAGCAACTGAAACATAGCCCCCAGCTAACATCGTTAACTCTTTAAGTCCCAGGGGCACGATTCTGTCACCCTGCTGAACCAACACGGCCTCTCCCAGGGAGTATTGGCTATGCTGTTTAACTTGCAGGAGCAGTAATTTATACCCAGTGTGCTAGCGAAGATATCTTGCACTGGGGCACTGTTTTCTTGAAAGGAAGTAATTTCAGAATGACTTAGCAGGCCTGCATGGGTCTGAATCTACTAGCATGCCGTGATCTGGTTAAGTAATATATCTGGGAACTTCATGTCACATAATGTGGAACTATTCTTTTATTGCACTGAAAGAGCTGTTTTAGATTCCCTCTGAGCCCATAGGCCATGTCTTTCTGATAATAAGAGTGTTATCAATGCTTTAATATTGAACTCAAATCTCTGCGTGAGAGAGCATCTAAGAGCTATTACTCAGTGCTAAAAGCAAAACCCAACTGTTCTGAATGGGGAGGAAAATACCAATCTGTTGACAAAAAGTTAAACAGAGGTGAAATCTAAACTCTGGCCAACATTTTACAGCCTTAATGCATTGTTAACTTTTCATCTTATCTGTCAGGAATAGGAAACTAATGTTTAAAAACAATGTACTGCTTTTACGGGCAAGGTCAGCATTTGTTAGATTTCAGGGTTATGCCGCGCACAGTCAGCCAGGGCTACACAGAAAGAATTGCTCCAGCACCCATGGGCTGAGGTCTTCCAAAAGTTAAAACGTACAAACCAATTTAATTCCCTTTTTTTCCATGCTCCGACAGGAGCTCTGCTCTGCCTTTTTTGTTTGCCCTCTGTTTTCACAAGTGATAGCGCTAGCAGTGGCTGGAGGTTAACATCTTTCAAAAGGTGCTGTTGAACAAACCCTAGGTCAAAGAAGTGGTTGCTGCATTTTGCTTTTGGGGGAGCTCGGGTTCAGGGTCACTCTGCTCTCTTCCAGGGGCGAGGTCCGATTTGTGTGCCTGCCCCTTCGACAATGCTGGGCTTTGTTTGAGCAGCAAAGCATCCTTGCTCAGCCATGCAGTTCCCAAGGAGCTGTGTAGGTAAGATAATACACGGGAAGTGGAACAGAGAGTCATTCTCTGTGAGAGAGAGACAGAGATCTTGTTCAGAAAACACGGCTCAGGGATGTTTTCCCTATATGCATTTATATTAAATAATCCCACCTCGTACATTTAGAAAGCATTTGATCCATAGGGCAGCTGTGTGGAATAGCAGATCGTGATGTCATTAGAAACAATCCTGCACAGCAAACAGGCCAATAAGAGAAAAAAGAAATTAGTTTCATGCAAAACAAAAGAGCTTCCAAAACATGTGCTCTGTGTGCTGCCACATTCACGAATTTGCTTTCCTGACAGAGGCAGCCCCTCTCTCTCCTTAGCAGTAAACATTCAGGTGGGCAAGACTTGTAAGCCTTTTTGGGCAAGCAGTAAAATCACCTTAAATGCCAGTGTAGGTGAATTTTTGTGGGAATCCTAATAACAGAGAGGCATTTTTTATCATTCACACTGAAACAAAACGTATTCGTCATATCATTAAGAATTTTTGTGGGCTATATGCAGATAAGCAAAACACCTTTCAGTGAAAAAAAGGCAACACAGTATGACTTAGGTCATCAATCACATAGAAGAGCTTATAAATTGCAAATACTCAAAAATGACCAACTTTGAACAAGTTGTAGACCCAACTTTGCTTACAAAATATAATACTTAAATACAATCATAAAAGCCAAACAACAACAAAAAAGCACAAAAGGTCTCATTACATCAGCTAAAGGTTTTGGGATGAATTATTTGACCAGCTCTAGGTGAGGCATGTTTTGTGCATTCTGTCCCATGTGCTTGGAGACTTCCCAGCTTGTTTTAATCTCTCTAAGCAAATGAGAGCCCTCAAGGCTCATTAGAGCTATTTACACAGTTCTTAACTGGAAAAAATTAGATCTACAAAAATGAATAAATAAATAAACTGATGTGAGGTATGAATGGGAAGTCATGTTTAAAATCGATTTCCAAGTCTACTACCAACATGGACATCCCTGGGGCTACTTCAAAGAAATAGCTGTGGGGAGAAAAAGAAAGGAAAAGTGAGAAAGAGAGAAGAAAAAATATGGTAAAAAAATGATAAGAGTTGAGATTAGGGTTCGCAACAAATTATAGATACCAGAGTCTGTAACAAAACAGAAATACAGCTCAGAGAAGAAGGGAATCTCATGACTAAAGGACGTGCAATTCAGTCTTGGCTCTCCGAGGGTGGCCATTTTTCCGATCTTCTGCTCATTATTTGTAAAATAAAGGTAATGGCACCTTCTTTTTCCTCCAAGTTATTGGGTTTGTTTCTCTAAGTAAGGCATATCTCTTATTGTGGATGTGCACTCCCGCGGTTATTAAGGGAGAGAGACGGGGACTCTTGTTAGATGGGACTAGAGGAGCATTTACAATCATATTGATCTCCCAGACATGCAGGTGCAACTACTCATGGCCAGCCAGTTCCTGCCATCCCTATACACATGTTCCTTTGAATGGCAGCTTGTACCTACCCACCCACCCCAAAATAACATCTATCTGATTAGCATAGCACCTGGACCATCCACATTTTCCAGTGCTGAACCACTTCTTGGAAAGCAGGCCCTGGCTTCTAGAAAGGAGAGGGGGGAAATGGATATTGCAATAGAGGCTATAAATTACGAAGTGGCCAATTCAACTGGTGCACGTGAAAGGAAGAATATCTTCCCGTCACCCTTCTTCTCAGACACTGCGACTCCATCAGCAGAGAAAGCGTTCATTCTTATCCCAAAACAGGTTTCAATCTGTTCTGTTGTACATCTCTCTCTAAGCTCATTACCTCTGTCTGTGCCCCTGCTCTCTGCAGACCTTTATCACTGTCAAAGTTTGACTCTCTGCATTGCCTCAGTACTGACACTTTCCCAGATTCACCAGCTTAGACATCAGACATTAGACACCACCCAGTACTCTAATAAAACAGTTTTATTTTTCCAACAGTCCTTTACTTCAGTAATAGGATTGCCCATTTCTTCTGCTTACTTTAGCAAGGCTTACATGGCATATCCACTGGTCAACTACCTATTTCTAATCTTCTTTATTGCCACGATAGGAAGAACACCCTTCAAGGCATTATCCACCCAGCAAGAATGAGTTGCTCCAAAAGCAGAATCTTAAACTGATCCCTTTACACTTCAGAAGGCAGAACTGAAGACCAACCAAGAAGGAAGCATTTTGTGGTCAATGGCACCACAGCTGAGGTTCTCAGCTGTGGCGGTCTCCGATGCACCGTCAGCTTCAGCTGAATCAAGAGGAATCATGCATGCAAACCTAAATGAAAACTCAGTCTTGCATCCATAGTGTGCACTCTGCATTGCATCCAAGATACATATTTCTGAGCAAGATAAAAGTTACAGCAGACTTTCAAGTGATAATCCCATCAGGTAGAGCTGAATAACTGAAGAACATTTGCTTGGGGCATTCAATAATTCAACTTTATACCCAAATATTCTCCAGAGCTGCAAAATGTACGGTAAGCATCAGAAGCTCTTTCTTGAGACTTCATCCCATCTTCAACAGTGTATTTTTAAAAAAATCACAAATTTTCAATAGCATTTGAATAATGGGATACAAATATCATAACATTGTTCAGCATTAACTATTAAACATGGCCTGCAGCTGTACCACTGGGGGCTCTGATCTTGACAGCTCTCACAAGTTACAGAAGACTTGACTCCAGCCAGAACTTGGACAAAAAGCCTCTGAGGAAAATACAAATGCTACAGAAGAGATTTTTGCAATTCAGTAGGAGAAAATGACATAAGGAGTTCCTAGTAGTTGCAGAGTGTTGTAACTGATGGCTTTTGTAGGCTCTTTCACTTCTTGGGGCAAGGGTGTTACCTGCCACATTCCTCCTTGATTATGAAATTACTTCCCGCTTCTCTAAATTCCCCTCTATGATTTCCACATAACAGTGAAATGTCCAATGCTAAATTATCAAGTATTGTGGCTGTATGATCTCAAGCAGTTGCTGCTTTTTATTCCAAAGGTAACTGTGTTTCCACAGTGAGTAAATCACTTCCTACAGATTTAAAGTCTATGGTAAATTGCTTGGGATCCTGTGAGATGACATGCATAAAATACTACTGTTAATATACTACTAGAGCTCAGATCATAATTATATGAAGTAAAGACAGCAAAAAGAAAAATCTCTGCCTTTTTGTCATCTTTTTTTCTGTCCCGCTCACCCCTTCCCAGAAAAACCGTAACTTGAACACATCTGCAGTTAGATGCAGGGCTTCACTTTCATATAATCTGACACCTGGAAGTGTTTTTCCCTCCAAACAGCCCCTTCAAAAACTTTTGAGCTTCAGGTCTGTTCCCTCAAAGAGTTTTCAGTGGGAGAAACAACACTCAAACCCCTTTTCTCATTAACAGCGATTACATTCTTTCCCCTGCTTCTCTTCCCTTACCTGGGCTTGCACTGAAAACTCACTGCAACTGCTCTAGGGAAATTCTGTTATTTGCTGACATTTACCAGGTGACAACAAGGTCAGGTCAGGTGTTTGATACCCAGGTCTTTGCATGTAACTATCAGGTAGTATTACTGGTAGCTGAGGCTCAGTACATTTCAAGGGGTTATGATGAAGCAGCTCCCTTACTTGTCTAAGCTTTTTCTCAGTAAGATTTTTAGAGGCAGGTGGAATTTTATTCCTAGTCCTGTGTTTCTCACGGTCAAACTCAGAGTTAGGTTTTTTGCAACTAAAAAAAATGTGAATAAGCAATGAGTGGGTTTGTGAGCCCAGAAAGGTGATAGTCACTAATATCTCTGAGTGGTAAAATATTCTATGAGGTTTTGGTATTTGTCACCAGATTTCTTCTCTGATGTTAGCAGATCAATCCCCGTTCTCCAAATCTTCTTAAAACCTCAAACGAGTGCTGCTTTCAACTCTTGAAAGAAAAAGCTATCCACTTTCTGGTTTTTCTTCTATGTCCAGAAAAGAGTCCAACAGAAGCTTCTTAAATCAACGAGAAGCTTCACTTGGGATTAGAGTATCAGCCTGTGGATCTGACCAGACCGGAGTTAAATTACATTTCAAAACAACATTTTAAATACTACAATCACCATTTCTGAGTCCGTTCGCACGGATTTCGGTCTGTTTGGTTTCCTTTTAAGCTCAAAACCTTGCCGTCACTGCAAAGTTGCCGTCTTCAGTGTAAATCTAATCTAAATATTTTCCAACAGAGGGAAGAAGAAGAAAAAAAAAACCAACAAACCAACTTTCTAAATCACGCTGGAAGCTTTGAAAGCGATCCCGCGGGCAGGCTTTGCCGCCGTGCTTTGCATTTCCCGGCCGGGTGCCGGGCACGGAAACCAGAGGCTCACTGACACCCAGCGGCTGCCGCGGAGNCCCGGGGAAGGGGTACAGCGGCTCGCCAGCAGGCTGAGGTTTTATTCCGGCCGACTCACGGGCTTTCCCAAAGGCTGAAGCGTAACCCCCCGCCTGCGGGCAGGAGGGCTGAAGGGCTGCCGGCTGGGCAGGAGCCCGGGAGGAGGAGGAGAGCTGCGGACGGCGGCGCGGGGAGAGAAGGGGATGCCCTGCGATTGAAGAAGGGGTTTTTCTCAATCTCGGGGACCTCTGCTATTCGCTTACTGCTCTCTATGCTACTGCAATCTGATCGGTTCTGCAAAGGCACTGAGCACCCATCACTCCCTCTCTAGGCAACGTACCAGGTACTTTTCAAAACCAGCTTCTCACGTAGAGTCCGAGAGTAAAAACTAATCAGCCTTTCACGCTCAGCAAGAAAAAATACACACACACACACACACCTCCCCAAAGCACATTCCTGTATTTTCCTTCCTAAAGTCTTCACTTTAAAAGGGTTTGGTGCCCCACAGAGAAGTAGCCTGTTTAATACACACACATCTCTTACTTACACCGGTTATCCACAAAACAGAGGAAGATACTCTGTAGCTGTAGAGACGTTGTGCTTCTCATCACCTGGGTGTGCATGCTATGAGGGGTCAGGTGTTTGGGGGAAGCAGCTACCGATCATCTGAGAAAAAAAGAATCATAGGAATTGAAAGAAGGGGTAACAAAAACACAGGAGGCAGAGGCCAAGAGGAGAAAAAATATTTAAAAGTAAAACAAATATGCAACCTCCATCTTTTTGATTACTATAAAAAATGAGGCAAAATATTTGCATGTAGAAGATGAAGTAGGCACAGAAGCTGAGTATCCAGTGCCTTAAAAGCCCATATAAACCGGCCTTAGCCTTTAGTGTCAAACACCTGAGCTGCCCCACTGAACTTCCTTTAACTCTGAGGGTGTTGTGATTAAAGGATTGTGGCTGTCTCAGCACGAGTAAAACAAAAAAAAGGCATCAGAGTCCTGAAGCTGCCGGACTGGATGCCCAACCAGGCACACGTTGGTACATCTCCAGCAAAGACAAAAGGTGGCTCCAATGTGAAGATGGGTGTAACTGTGCCTGTGTCCAAGATTAACAGCCCATCTTTTCACAGCGCGTATAGCTCATAGCAGCAGTATGCGAGAGCCTTGCTTCTTTTAATACCAGCATTCTTGCCGTGGTCAGCACCACGGTTTCTGAATGCTTTACAGACGTTAAAGGAATAGCGAAAAATTAGTATCATCTCCACACAAACTCTTAGTTCTGTCCTCCAAATTCTGCTGGAGCAAATTTTATTTTTTTACTGGAGCAGTACAAAGAGGAATTTTCTATCTTATTTTAGATTTGGGAGTGTTGGGTAGAAAAGATGCCGTTTTCATTTTGCTTGCGGTTTGTAAGTACAAGGCAAACACTAGCAGTTTGTTCAAAAACAGTCCTATGACCCTGACTTGCAACAGGTCTGTGGCCATTTACGTCTCTTCAGTTGCCCACATGCTGGGCACCCTGCAGCTGCTGGGCACTTCACAGAGCACACTGGAGGGTCCTTAGAGTACACACAGATTCCCCGTTAGCAGCTGGAGGTGCAAGGCATCTGAGACAGGGCTGGGCTGGTCCAACACAGCCCCAAAGACAGCAGAAACGTGCACTGCTCACAGTGCGCATTTGATTTCCTTGCATGGGTTTTTGCCTTATCTTCAGATGTTACTGTCAACTTTTGCAATCGTAAAGGCAGGAGGTTTGTTCCTCCCACAAGACCTGGAGTGACAGCCCCATGTGTGACACCAACCTTTTGACAGAAAATTGCTTCAGTCTCTCTTCAAGTAAGTATCCCAGGAGCACAAGAGAATCTGGAGACAGCGCAACCCAGAACTTTTGACAGACAAATCATCTAAAAAATGTGGGATGTGGCCCTAAGTTAAAAAGAATGAATTATTTTGTCTATTTTTTGTGGGCAAAATAATTCCTTTGTTCTCTTCTTTAGCAGTTTGCATTCAAATAGGTGGATCTGTTCTTTACATTACTTTTGAGAGCCTGCATTTCCCAAATTCCTATTACACCACTGGGCTTTCAAGGACAGGAGGGAAGCCAAAACATTTCCATCTAATGCAAACATGGATTACTGGAAGGATGTTCTCATGTTTTAAAAATGCACTGGGAGCAAGAGCCAGGCTTGCTAGCACCTTCTCTGCAAGCCATTGCTACCTTGGCTTGCTGCATGTAGAGAAAGAAAACCTCACCAAAAGGAAAGGGCAGAAGTTCCTGGAATGCCTCTGCCTGCAAAAAGAGCTGATGAAAGTGCTACTGGGCAAGCAAGCACAGCCACAGCAGCTGCAAGGAGGGTTACCACACCATCTAGCAGTGAAATCAAGCACACTGATGGCTGGAGGCCCTTTCCCATCAGTCTCCAGTTAGTCAGCGTCCTGTCTATATCTGTGGAAGACTATCTCCAAGATAAAAGATCCAGTGCAAGGAGGGAAGATATTTAATACCTCATATGTTAGCAAAGCTGAGATTTCAGCTGCGACTATCCCCGGGCAAATCCAAGTTTCCAAATGTTCTACGTGTGGTTCCAGGAGGTATCTTCAGTTCCAGGAAGCAGATCTCTGTGTTAGCAAAACCAATGTCCAAAGGGCTTCTTCCTTAGAGTCTAGATGGAAACTTCACGTCAACCTAAACTGTTCTTCCAGCCAATGGATACAAAGAAGTCCTGAGAAGTACTGATGAGCTGAATGTCATCGTTGCGTATGTCTGTGTATACATATATGTATGTATAATATATATACATATGTATAAATTAAAAGATAATGCCTGCACTTGTCCCTCTCTCTGCTCCCAAAAGTTTGGGGGATCTGGGGAGCTAGTCAAACACAGAGTGAGAAATCTCAGAGCATGCTGCTGATGCTCCATCCCTGCAGAACTCATTACATGTCAGTTGCTGTTCTTGGGGGGGGGGGGGCAGATCTATTAGAGAGAAAAAGTATAGAGTAGAGTTAAGAAGCAGGTTTTTTTCCTCCTAACTGCTGTCCTTTTATCTGCTCTCCTTCTCATGTTTCTGGGCTTTTTTTTTCTTCTTCCTTCTCCTTCATCCTATGGATGTGGTACTGAATGCTGATGAGATAATAAATGGTCCAACCCCAGGCAATCATTTTCGGGTAATTAGTTCAGCTACTGAACTTCTAAGAGTAATTTTTTTTCACCTGCCCAGCCAGAAAACTTGGGTGGTTAGTTACCCTATCACTGCTGAGCAGTCTTTGGGGAAGGGGCACTCAGAAGTACAAGTACTTGAGCTCCTGGATGCACTATGCAATCTCTAATTAAGCCTAGCCCTGGCCTAGATATTTAGTATTTTACTTACTTTTTACAAAATTCCTTACTTGTGCCAAAAGCAAAATGTCACATCCCAGTAGGACCAAATCTGGGATTTGTTGTGAGCTTCTGCGCACAATCACACCCAAGATCACAGATCGGTTCAAACCAATTGGAATAGCACTACTTTAGGGAACTTGGGGGGGTGCCCTTTTTCTGTTTCAGAATAAACATTTCAAATTTTCCCTTGGAAGGGAAGTTTGGAGAGGGAAATCACGGCATTTGGTTTAATGAACCTGACAGGAGAGCTTCCAGCTTTCTGCTTTCCCAGGATGCTCAGCCTCTTCAGGCCCCGTCAAAGCCCAAGGTGCCAGGGCACGTGGGGTTCCCGGCCACACAGCCTGGAGCTGGGCTTTTGTGAGCACTGGGCTTTCACAGCTCCCAGCCCCACAATGAGGAGCCTGGAAGCCTTAGGGTTGTTGTTGATCCTGGAGCAGGCTGCCTTGGAGCTGCGGGCCCTGAGGGCTCCAACTCCAAAGCGGTCCAAGTGATAGAGAAGCCCTGGATCTGCGGACCCTGGAAGCCCACTGGGTGAAGCGAGTGACAGCCTTCCTGGCAGGCAGGCAGGCTTCCAGGGGAACCTTTGCCTGCATTTTGCTGGCGGGTCCCCAAACCTGCCTAGTTCCAAGAAACGCTCTGGTTCCAACAATTTGGCATTTTCTGACAAAGATCTCTTCCATCTGAGAATTCCTGCCTGGCTCTGGTGTACCCTCAGAGCTTCAGGGGTGACCTCTGATAAATTGAGAGGAGATTTGGACTTTTGGATGTATAATTAGCTTCTTTGTGGCAGAACATGAGATAAACAGGTCTGCTGATGGGGAGAGGAAGTTCTGCGTAGACAAATTATGGGGGCTTTACGCCCTCCCCTCTGACGCTGGTCAGCATCAAACGCAGAACACTGGATTAAATAAACCAACCGTTTGTCTGCTTTGGTGTTGGCAATTCATACTTAATACTCCTTAGATTAAAAAATAAAGTCAGGCATCCTAGAAACACACAGAACTTATCAGGCACCTCTGTACTTTACAAAGCAGTGAAGGAAGGATGCAGCCACATTTCTTCCTCCACACAGATCATCTTCAGAAAGTTTTGGTTTAAATCTTCATTTTATAGTCCCTGTCTTTTTTTTTTTTTTTTTCCTTTTTCTCCTCTTAAAGTCACCTTGGGTGACAGATGTCACCAGCCCTCAAAAGAGCCGCTTGGATAAATTGGTAAATATTATTCATGAAATAGTACGTGCTAGCATATCCCGCTTTTCTTTTTATCCGTTCTAACAATACCAAATTCCTCATCCCTGAGACTCACATAAAGCCCACGACAGAGGGCTCACATTCAAACTCCAATCAGCAATTCACAAACTAACACAGAATGATCTAGCTGATTTCACTAGGGACCTCCATATGGTGATGAAATTTATTCTGAGACATGTTTAGGTTTTGTAGTTGTGGGCACTATACACCAAACCTGACAGAAACTGAGATTTTTAAAGCTGAGCTACGAATTTACTAATACAGCTACTACTGAAATAAATGAATGCTGTTTGCCCTCAAAATCTCAGTCATCCTGGAAGATGGACAAAGTCCTGTATCCTGCATGTTTATTTCTCAACCAAAATAAGGATAATGTCTTTCAGCCTTTTGAGTCTACAACAATTTCCCAAGGCGTAATTTTTAGACAGTACTTTTGCTTTTATATCCTGGAGGTGGACATGTCTTCTCCAGTTGTAATATTTTTAACCTATAAATTGTTCAGTTGGATTCAATTTTCAAAAAGCTATAATAGGGAATTCATATTCCCCAACTCTTTGAAGCATGTAACAAATAATACATTTTTATAGTATGGTATAGGTGTGAAGTTTGTGTGGCTTGTCTTCAAAAGAAAATAACACTCCAGATATATTCTATTTTTTCTCCCTACAGTTTGAAAAATGGATTGATTTTTTTCTTTCATTTTTGCCTGTTTAAGTAAAGGACTGGAGTTGTTTTTTTCTGTATTTTTCCCTTCAGACAGCATATTTTCCTGATGGAACTCCCCTCCCCCAATACACAATGTGCTTTTCTGATTTACCAGCTCTAGCATTTTCTCAACAATCATGTGAGCAAGAGCAAGGACTGAATATTTTTAGACACTAGAACTAAGCAGATGGTGAAAGATGTAAAAGATCAATAACTCTAGTTTTTGTAAAGTTTACAGCTCTGCTTATTTCAGTGTATTTCAAAACGCAACAAGAATAATATAAAACTTCACAGAATGGAACAGGAGAAAACTGCACTGGCCTGGGTGCCTTGTACGAGAACATTTTTCAAGCCATTCTTTGAAAGCAAGCCATGCACTTGCTCCAGCTTTAACTGTGAACTCTCCCTTTGTTAATTTAATTGTACTCATGTTGCTGTTTGGTAAAAGGTCTTGGACAGATGTGTGCTCATCTGACATTCTTCCAAGCATGTCTGTGTGGTCAAACTTGAAAGGTTTTTGGGAGCTGAAAGTCATCCCATCAGGAACCAGAAACAACACCATCTGCTTTAGGTGACTAAGCACACATCAAGAATAGCCACCTCCCTCCTCCTGGGCTCAAGCCTCCACACTCCCTTGGCCTTTTCCTGTGGAGCAGCTGCCCTTCAGAGGTGCAGAGGAAGGGGAAACCATAAAAAAACTTCTGGCCACAACACAGTTTTCACTACCACTTCAGGAGCCTGAAGTCTTAATGGAAAACAAGGTGGCATCAAGAAGATGCTCAAAAGCTGGTGGCACAGTGCTGGAAATGGGTTCTTCTGGCCCAGAGTAGGGGCACTTAACAGGAGAAACCAGTGTATTGTTTTGTGACCTTGATTAAGTCCCTCCATCCTTCTGTGCCTTCACTTAGCTGCAGAATGGGACAGCACAACCTCATTTCTGTATCTCCTTTCTGTTACAAACAGCAAGGCTCACAGGGCAGGCACTGGGTCTATGACCTTGGACCATGTGGGAAGGTGTGTTGTTATTAGCCCACAAGCATTAGGCAGAATTAGGAAAGCCAGTCGCCAGACCAGAAGTTGACAGAGGTTGGAAGAGACAAAGTCATTAAGACAGAGTTCACATTAGCAAGCGTGTTCACAGACACTATACCTGGCAGGGCTGTGGGGCTACAGATCAGGCACATCTCACCCTTCAGCAGTATCTGCTGTAAGCATGGTGTGAGCAGCTAAATGCCAGAGACAAAATGGGTGTTAGGCAAGCAGATCCTGCTGTAGCTTTTCATCCATGGCTGCTGACCTTTCCAGCCCCGTGGCTTCTGTTTGTTAATGGGAATGCCCACACCATGCTGTCAAGGAGGAACTGACTGGGAGCCCTTCACACATTTCCCTGAACCTGGAATGCAGCAGTCCCTAAAATGGGGGAATGAAGACATGGCCAAAGAAGACCAAAACACATTTTGATGATTTGTTTTCAAAAGACATAAGGCAGCTGCGGTTTACATGGTATTTTTAGGGCTTGTGACATCCTCAGGCTCTTTGTGCTTGGTACTGGCAAGGCAAGCACCACACAGCTGCCATTTTGTATTCAGCAAGGGCCAGCGGACTGGAGGGGCTGGGACCAGAGAGGCTGCTCGCCTGCATAGGAAGTCAGGAGGAGACACGTGGGGCAGTGATGCTCTTCTCACACCTCCCTTAGAGGGTTGCTGTGGGGCTTCAAACTTCCAGCCAGATCCTCACCACCCAAAAGAGGGCCCCACTAAGTGTCTCAGTGCCGTCTCTAGCAGCTGTCCCTTCTACCCGAGCAGTGTCAAACTTGGAGCTGGGCCAGCATCTACGTGTGGAAGCTGTTCCCTCCTCCAACCTTCTGGACCTTAGGCAAAAGAGCTACTAAATGAGCCATACTGACACCAATACTGCAATCAATTTGTTAATAAGCATCAGAGACAGACTCTGGTGTTGGGAGGAGGAGGAGAGGGGGAAGGAGATCATTATTTTTAATTTAAATAAATCAATATGTTAATAGGGGAAAGGATGCACCCTGTACAGGATGGTGGAAGGGGGAAGGCAAAGGAGTGCAGTGCAGCTCCATTTTTGTTTTTTGGTGGGGGGGGGGGAGAGTGGNNGGCAGGGATGTAGTTTGTCATTAGCCTGGGGTTAAAAAAATTATTTAATATAAAAAGAGCAGGAGTAGACAACTTCAAAAGTCCAGTAATAGCAAATAACTAATTATACCCGTCTGAGACTTAGAAGGATGCCTGGCTCTTTTCTTTCTTTAAAACAAATTAAAGAAAAAGGAAAGCTTGATTCCCAGGAGGGCTTATCTAAGGCCTCTCATCTCTAATACACATCTAAAGGGACAGGGAAAATATCTTTTATCACTTAAATCTCCCTGAAATTTAAGACCAGCTGGGATTTTTTTTTATGTGGATATGATTCATTAAATTCATATCATTCCAAAGAAACCTTCCTGCCGGTTTATCTTTGCCACTGCAGTCATCTCTCCAGAAAAGCACAGTTTCCTGAATGTTGTCAACCTGGACAGCTCAGTTTTTGGCTGAACGTTAGATTTCATTCGGAAACTATGGAACTGGCCCCACATTTTTCTTTTCAGGGAACTGGTGTGTGCAAATCATTCTCGAAGTCAACTTTTTCCCCTCTGCTGAGACAATAGGAAAATCCTGCACCACCGTACCACTTCCAGCCATTAGGCTTCTCAGTCCTGAGAGGTGGGGTGGTTTTATTTTCGCAATACATTTCAATATTTATGCATTGTACTTGGGGGTTTAGCGTCTTTGATCAAATATAGGTACAAGAGCTCTGAAGGCTCAGCTCTGAGAGCTAGCTCTGAGAGCAGCCACATCCAGCTTCCGCTGGGATCAAATGCAGTAAGTTTGTATTTCAGCAGTCTTTAGAGCCACTCTACGGTGGAGTGATGTACGAGCTGATAAATAGAGCGTTGTGGCGGAGTTAATATCCCGGTGTAACGTGCAGCCGCCGAAATGCTCTGAGCAACACTCCGCAGAGTTTTAGCAGGGAGGAAAATGTATGTTTTACATAATGAGCTCCTTCACATATAGTGCCACAAAAGTTACTAGGGAGACGGTCCGTCTTAAGCGCAAAGAAAAACAAAGGGAAGTTCACGTGGCAAGATTGCTCCTCGCTGGCGGAGGGTGGGGAGGCACTTCCAAGGGCGATGGTTTGAAAAGCGGAGCTGAGCCAGGGCACCCGGGCGGTGGGGAGTGAGAGGCTTTGGGAAGAGGTCAGGCAGAGGGCAGGGTGGATCGAGTTCAGGGGCTGCTGTGGAAGAAAGGACGCAGGGCCCTGACAGATGCTAGTCGCGTTGTTCGGCGCGCTGTTGGAGGGCACGTGAGTGCCATGGTGATGGGTGCACTCCGACATCCCGAATAAAGGAGCCCCGAGAAAGGGGGCTCCGGCAAGGGGGAAAGGGGACATATCCCGGCCTACGTGAACACTTCAAATCAGACTGCACCTAGCGCTTGGGAAATTAAGAGTAACTGCAAGCGACTGCGTAGAAGTAAGCAACCGGGAACTTCCTGAATTTATCCCAGGGTAGAAGAGCAACCAGTTTTCACCCAGGGATTTTTCTTTTCTCTCATCTGTTAAGCAGACCCAGCTCTGCCTTTTGAACAGCTCCGCAGGACATGGCTGAGAGTGGGAAACTGCCCCCGGACTCCCCATTTTGAATGCTTTTCCCCAAGCAGGTACCTGGGCACGTTCAGCTTTCACGTTTCCCTGGGTGAAAGTATCATTTTTCCTTTTTCCTGTTTTGCCCTGGAGGAGCTCACAACTTCCCTGCATTTCACTTCTACTTATTACTCGAAGATTTACAGTTACATTTCTAATGTTCAGAAAATTCAACTCGTGCTAATACTCACTGTTAGTAAAGCCTGTATTATCTGGTTTAGATATAGATGCAGTCCTTAGATTCAAATTAGGGCTTTTACCATATTTCCAAAATCCTCACAGCCCTCTGCTACCTCGAACACAGTGAACATGATTGAAAGTATCAGCTCCTCTTGCCAGATTCCTGTGGGAGTATCAGATCTAAACTAGATTATTAGACTAAAACCCTGCTTTTCAATTCAACCCAAGTTAGCAGTCGGGATCCTCTGGTTATGATTTGAAGCTATCATCAGCATTTAGGGGCCAGACTCATACAGGAATCACTAGCGAGAGCTCATGCAACCGATTTTCTTTGGCTTTGCAGCTCCTAAACACGATACAGCTCTCTACTGATCTCCAAACGCAGCCAGTAACGTAAGCTAGCAACCTTCACTAAATATTCATAAATTACTAGTTTTTAAAAACCTAGCAAAACAAGAAAAATTCTCCTGGTAGTACAGTTCTCAAATTAAAAAATTCTTTACTTACTCAATAATGGCTTTTGCTTTAGGACCTCATGCCATCATCACAAGAACAGTTTTACCAGCGGGCAATATTTTGCTGCTGCCTTCACACCAGCAATTAGAACAACTAACAGATAGTTCAGACAATAGCCAATTTATCTGCAGAAAGAGAATTTGCATTTCTCTTTATATACATTATGTTAAAGATATACAGTATCATAGAATAATTATCACCATATAAACAAATTAAAATTCAAAGGTCTTTAGAGCAGTGACCTTCCATTTTTATAGTGCACCTACACAAAAGCTTTTAAGCTCTTTAAAATGTTTTGAGCCTCTTGTTCATAGCTTTTTACTACTCCTATGATATAATTATCAAATGGTTACATATATATAATATACAAAGTATAATTAATATATATACTAATAACATATACTGATAATATATACACATTAAAATATATTTACTAAACATTAAATTATATATTATTGCATATGACACTTTATACATTACATCATATATCTTAAATGATGTCATATATTTTATATCTCATAATTTTTTAAAAAAATATATATATATCTAAAACCAGCATTTCACATGTCTCCACACATGATCAGACATGTACATACATGCACCTGTGTGTATTGTGCATACATATGTCAGCAGCATGCTATTAATGCATAACAATATTTGGGACTGCTGATTTTTAAGCACAAGGTTTAAAGAAATTTCCTTAAGACATATTCAGTAATTACATAAATAAAATAGATTATGAAAGTCTAGATTGGTAACAGGGACTTTCTGTTAAGAAAAGCACTACAAAAAAAGTATTAGTAGCTGAACCTAATTATTGGTGATGAAAGTCATTTCATTTCAAACATCCTATTAACTAAAATCCATATACAGAAATTATTGGCTGCTTGCACCAATCCCCATTATAAAAACCAGTGAAATCCCTTTGCAAAAAAAGGGAAGACTACAGCTTAAACCTTAAGTACTTCGATAAAAATATAAGATCAGTTTCATCCCAAAGTACAAATCCCAATCTCCATCTAAAACTGCCTGACCCTAAAATATATTCAGAGCTTGTTCTAATCACAGGAGATGTATTCTGAATAGGACAGCCCTCTATCATCTGCTAAGTCTCTTTAAGTCATCGTTTTCACTGTATCTGAAAAATTAATTCCTTTTCAGAAATATTCTCATCTTCTACTAAAAGAAAAAAAAAGCTTTTTTGATGTAGACTGACAGGATTATGAAGTGACCCTTCAGGTCAGAAGGAGACTTTTCCTTTTCTCATCAAGGAAATCAATTTCTAAGTCCAAGTCTCTTAAAATAATATATTCTTGTGGCACGCATACAGCTTTTTTTGATCTGCTATGAAAAGAATAAGAGGTAAAGAGGATCAGGGGTGGCGATGGAATATTATAATCTGCCACACTCACACATCAGCCTTCCACTAAGTAATTCCAGATAAATTGAGGATTTACATATTTAAGATTAAATGGGGAAAGAGTAGCGATGCATAAATAGAATACAAAGATACAGTTTAGGGAAGTTAACTCTTAAAAACTTAATGTTACTTGATGTTTGATACCCTTCCCCTGTCCCACCCCATCTTTTTTAAAGCACATAATGTTTATTAGGAAATAACCAGGATAATCTCTTTTAGATCAACTAAGCACAAACACAGATGCCTTAGGGTTTCTCTCCTCCACCCCTCCCACCTTCACTACTGAAAAAATACCAATTACCATGACAAGAAACAGTTAAATGCCTCCAAAGACACATACACACAGCAGATGGAAAACAGGAGGAAACCAGCTGGAAGTGTGTTTCCCTTAGAACTGTTTTTAACAGCCTGTGCACAAATAATGTCTCACTAATACGCAGATAAAAATAAAACATAAATATTTAAAAGGTGACTGGTCAAAGCAACAAGATGGCATTCGATATGGGAACTTTCCCTTTTCTATTCCCTTCTGTGTCCGTACTCCAAGTAATGGTTCAGAGACATCCTAAACTAGGTCTCTGATTCAAGGAGGGTAACTTTAACGTGAAAGCTCTGGAAATGGCCATAACCTTTTGGTACCGCTATTTGCAAGGCACATGAGCTTGCCTTGTTTTTAATTACTCACCTGTTCAGCCTTCGCTTTTATGTTGAGCTTCCTGTCTGGAGGGCTTCCCAATGCTGCCTCCCGGTGCCACCTGCCCCAGTGGAGCTCCAGGAGCAGTTCACACCAGCACAAGACAAGGAGGCCAACCCTTTACAAAAGTCCTTCTGTACTTGGGTGCTCAATCAGAAAGAAGCATTTTAAAGAGAATCTTTTTCCAGAAAATACTAAGCACTTTCTGATAATCAGGATATTTTTAAGATGTCTGACATGATATAGTAACCTGAGATCCCCGTAATCCATGTTCACCACCAAACATCTTGGCCTGACCCCCGCAGAGTCCACACAGCATCCATGATCCCTTGTACCCCTGTGGTTTTGCCATTAGGGAGAGCAAAATCAGTAGAGATGAGGAGAGATGGAAATGTTCATGCCCCTTTCTAGCTGAAGCAATGCAAGAGAGGGCAGGTGAAAGCACAGGCATTGCTTGTAAGAATTAAGAGGGACTTGCAGCAGTATAACCAGGGCAAAGGCAGCTGCAGGGGACAGTGGAGATGGGAAGCCTATAGTTCTTCCCTAGGATTCCCCAAGCCAGAAGCATTTGTGATACATCCTGCTTGTCCTGCCTTTGATCTTAACAACTGTATTATCAGCTAGAACAATTTTAAGCAGACTAGATGGGTTGGCTGTCACTTATTTAGATCCCTTCCTTTACAGTCCCTTCTCCACTGAGTCTCATTACGCAGCCCTCTCACACTCACCAGGAATTCAGCAAAGCAGATCCTTAGCTGGTGTTAATTGGTCTAAGTCCATTTACTTCAAAGAAGCTGCTCTAACTTACAGTGCCCAGAAATTTGACCCAGTTTCACTTCTCCGCATAATGTGGTCTCTTGATGGAGGAACAGATGCATTCCTTCTGCTCTGGGTCTGAAGCTTTAAGTCACTGCACACATTTTTGAGAATCCAAGAAATCTGTATTTTTTGGAGCAAATAAATCCTGAACATGATGACTTACTCCAATGAAAGAAGTTGGAAGCTCCTGAACACAATGCAGAAAAGTAACAGTATATCATGCTGGTTCACCCAAAGCCAGAAAGAACTAGAAAATCCTCTCATGAGGCATCCAGATGACAGGGGAAGGCAGGTGAACACACAAGCACCTGGAGGAATCGTGGCCTGAATGACATGAGGCCATCAAACACGCTCTCTAGACAACTGGTTAAGCAAGTAATCAGGAGAGATTTGGCCCAAATAAGGCTTTACTGATTTGTACCAATAAAAGATGGTTGCACGTAGTCTGATGATTCAAGGTAAAATGTAATGCTGTTATTTTATTTAGTTGTTTTTGTTAATTATTTTTTACAGTTTTTTTCACATGCCTTCAGAAGCAAGAGATGTGAGTGAGCCCTGGTCAACACCACCTCTCTGTTTAGGTAAAGCCCTAGCCTGGTTGCAGAGGGCAGTTGTAGCACAGGCAGTAGCAGCAAAGGCAGTGGGAGGTAAGGAAGGAAGACAAGTAATTGCTGGTCTGTGAGGCAAACATGGGGAGAAAATAGTCTTAATCAGGTGGCATCACAAGGGTCAGCAGCTAAGGATGAGCACTTCTCAGAAGCTTTTCCTGTTAAAATTCTGGCAGCACATCACTTGGCTTTACCAGAATATTAAACATAATTTTAAAGTTGCAGGTTTTTAGGGCTCAATTTCCTTGTTAAAAGTCTACAGAAAAAGAAAGATCTGTTTCCTCTGATGTTTCTTTCCCTCCATGAATGAACTATACTTTTGTCTGTTTTTATTTTTATACTGCCATATTTCTACCTAACACCTTCAAACACGTATTATTTTAGAGATCTGATACCATCTAGTGTTATTGCTGGCTTTTCACATCTTACACTTATCAAGTAACCACAGTCAGCAACATGTCAGAGTTCATCATTGCATCACATCAGTAGTAAAATAAAACCTGCTTCCCACCCAATATCTGTATTTACACACCCCACAGGTGGGTGGTGAAATTTACAGTTCATCTAGGAAATTTACTCTCCTTTAATCTCTGGAAATTAGTTTATCTGTATGTATACATACCATTATCATCTAGTGCCTTGCCACTGATTTATTTCAGCCTCTGTAGCAAATAGGCTTGGATTATTAATAACAAACACATGTATTTATAAACAGCCGATATACAATCTCAGGCATGCTAACATGAAGGGTACATTTACTTCAAAGCAACCAATGTTTCACTCTGTTTTTCAGTGAATTAGATGAGATTTTAATTTACAAATGGTAGTGACTGATGCAAAGTCTTCCTAAATATTCATAGTGACTAAAAGCTGGTGCTGACCAGGAGGGAGATGCTTATATGATTTCATACCAAAAGAGAACAAGATCAACAAGAGCCAATCTCTGCTGGACAACATAGTGTGTTCATCTGTTTGGGCACGATGAGCTTTAAAACACAAAGTGTTGCTGAACTGAAAATATGCAGAAATACAGTATATTCATAAAGGTAAACAAAGAAAGGAGCAGTGTGGTTAGTATTATAAAAGATGGTGGATTAGTATCCATGGAGACTCCTTTCTTTTCTTTATCCACCCAATATGTACAGGCCGACTGGTGATTTCTCTACAACATCCCAACACTGCCTTAATCTGGACAGACAGCAAACACCTCTTTAGCTAAAAGGGTAATTTGGACTCCATGTCCCTTAGCTCAAGGCCTCTCTTCTCTTCTTGTGTAATTGGGATGGGTGTCAATTATGATAGTAATTTCTGCAGCAGGGCCACTTGCCTACTTCAGAAGTAGACTGGTGGCCATCAATACTTTTAAGTCACTCAGCAACCTAGAAACAGTGATCTACAGGAGGTTCATATTTATTGCTACCCCTTGTAAACAATTTACTACCCCCAGAGGAAATTATTCTTTAATGATTAAGTGCTTCATTGGAAACAGGGGGAGGGGAGTTTATTATTCCGTAGCTTTGTGGAACATAAGATTAGGATATTTTTCAGCGTTGTGTTTCGCTTGCTTACTTATGACTGCTGGCAGTGGGTACTAAATGCTTTTACACGCTGAAGGTGTAGTTTTCTGTGATGTTTACACATGCTAAATGCCTGGGGCTAAGAAACAGATACCTGTATTTTAGGAACACTCCTCCAGGCAGCCCTTTTTATTATACAAGCCATGTGAATGAGATCAACTTAGAGGGAAATGCCCTTTTGTGCTTCTAGTAAGAAGGTAAAGAACCAGGAAAAGAGGGAGAAAGCCTATCTAGACGTGGCTGACTCCAAAAAATGAGGTGTTGGCATATGAACGTTAATAAATTTTGATATTGGAGAAACAATTCAGCAGGTAGGAAGAGTTGCCTCGTGCCTCTATTTCTTTCAAGATGCATGGTTAATTCATAAAACAACCACTAAAAGTTAGCACACTTCATATGTGACTGTCCACACTTAGAACATAGCTGTGTTGAACACTGAGTTAGCTGAAGCACGCCAGCTACACTGCATCTCCCTGAAGTAGACCTGGCCATATCCTCCAGTCAATCGACAACTTAACCAAAACAGTAGAGTTGTCAGCACACACTACAACCCACTCAGATGTGGCCACACCATTTGTGAGAGCAGGCATGATGGAGAACTTCAACTAAAATAACATGCTACTAGCTTTAGGGAGTTCAGCTGCCAGGAGCTCCAAAGAGGGTGGATCCAGCAGACAGCCTGTCCCAAGGCAGGGGGAAAGACATTTTTGGATACACCTGTATCTGTCATAAAGCCTGCAGCCCACCTTGAACACCCCATCCAGAGGCACACAAATATGCAGTGGTACTACTTACTTTAGGAATCTTTAAGGGTTTACTCAAGCCAATTATACTACAGTAACATAGAGGTTACACAGACAACAAAATGTCGATAACACAGAGGGACAGTCACAGCCTTGGGGCCTACTGCTAATGAGAATTAGCAATGCATGTCCCTATGCCTATTATCTAGGAACTGAATAACACTAGTACATATGATATGACCCCAAATATATTTAGTCTTCCACTCCTCAGCTTCATTTCCCTTCTAGTTTCCCCTCTGTTGCTCCAGTTACAGCTTTTTAGTCTCCATGCTGTGCATATCTCTATGGCTATTCTCAGTCTCTTTCTGCCAGTGCATGTGCAACAGCTCTGTTGGAAAGTTTGCAAGAGGCAGGCTATGAAAATAACGTGGGTTTTTTTTCTATAGTAACATTTTTCAAGGGCTAAGAACTGGCTTGGAAATGATCTTTTTTCATGTCTCGTGAAAAAAATGTTAACTTTTATTTTGAAACACTGTCTTATCAAAGCAGCTGTTTCACACCCTTTGAAGCAAAGCTGACTAAAATATCTCATATTTTTTGTTCTACTTAAATGTTCTATTTTCATTTATATGACAAGAGGACTTGGAGCAACCCCTCTCCTTTGAGCTGACATTTGATTTTTTTTGAGTGATATCTGTTCTGGCTGAAGTCTTGAGGAATTCCAAACCATGAAGTTCTTTCATGTGAGCACAGGACTTCGATGTCACCAGCACGTACAGCAACAACTACATGTGTAACAGTTTTTTGACAACAGCAGTTCAGTCTACCTCAGCTGATATCCCAAAGTCAACAATATATGTACATTTCTCACTCTTGTAGCACACGTGGGCTTTTCAGCCACAACTACTTTCTAAGTTTAAATTAAACATATGATACACTATATACTGAAATGCTTTCCTTGTGAAACATTCCTTGATAGACTGCAATAATTATTTGCTTTTACATAGTTTCAGAAGGTGTGTAAAAGCCCCTCAGTTTGACACGGATACAACTTGGGTGCCTTCTATTTTTAACTAAGAAAGCTCTTAAAGTATCCTTATTTTTACTGCTGTTACTATATTAGCAGCCGAAATGTGATTATCCCTTTGAGATCCATCATGTCACCTATAGTTATCTGAAATGCTGTTCTCAATTCATTATACACAGAAATAAAGATACAAATCCAGTCCTGCAATCTCGTTTTATATGACAGCTCTCAGTCATGTGGGAGGTGTGTACCACCAAACTGTATTTATTACAAAGCTATATTAAAAGCCTGTCCTATATGAGCATGTGGATTAGAAAATGTGTTTCCTGAACATGTCTACAAACACAAAATCCAATCCATATTCCTTGCCCTAATACAGATCTAATAAAAATGTTCACAAAATTCTTAAGGGTTTGCTGCCTTTCAATTTCTCCCCCTCAGGTGCTTCCTTCCCAGGGGACTGGTTGTTTTAAAAACAAATCTAACTATGAGTCTTGTTTTTCCTAGAAAATCTCCAGATAAGCACAAGTTGAAATAGCTTTTTTTTTTCATCAAAGCTATTTCTTTATATCTTTGACAATGTTTTTGTTCTTTTAAATTAAAGGGGGGATCTGTAAATCTCTGAAACTGCAAAGGACTGAATTTTAGCTCTGTCTGGGAAAGGCCATGGTTTAAGGCAAACCTTACAGCTCTGGAGTTGAACACGGGATGTAAAGGGCTTTCCAAGCCACTGCATTAACGGCTTGTTTCTCTGTGCTTAGGTGTGGCCACTCTAACTCTGGAACAGTCCAGTAATGTTAAGTCATATGTTGCGTGGACAGGATCAAGGGAGGAAAAGGGAAAATGTGCCATTTTCCATCACTTTGCACCACTTCCAAATTTAGAAGTGAGGCAAGGCCTATGGAAAAAAGGCATTACCTCCCACAACACACCTTGACTCTCTTCTATCATTAGACCATCACGGCTACCGTAATATGACCGTTACAGGCTTAGAAGCAACAAGAGTTTAATTACCCAGATATTCAGTGAGGGAATCTTCTGGGTTGTTGCAGTACATTCAGAAAGACCTGCTTTAAATTAATTTGAGTGATAGGCAGCATTCCCTGTGAGAGGCACACCGCTTTGTTGAATTGATGCAGACCCCTTCTCTCTAAGGTAAGAAGCACATCTGCATGTGCTGACAGAACCCATGTGAAAGCTCAGAGCTGCTCAGGGCTTTCTTGACATGTTTGCATAATTGTGGTTTTTCAGACCAAAAGCGGAAGGTAAACTTCATTCATGCCTGACCTGCTGGCCTTCACAGCTGGAACATGTTGGGAATCACTTCTGGCACCGAAAAGGTTAATTGTCTCCTGCTGTGAGGTAGGAGTCTAGAAAAGGATACCACATTTGGTGGGAATTATAGTAAATGAGGTTTTCTTTATAGCACTGCTCATTCTCAACATGTTGAAAGGGCATTAGTTCACAGTCACTTTCTCTGGAATTATCAAATCTGCTCAGGAAGCCTTCATTAGGATATTAAACAAGACTTAATAAGTGAAAGTGATTTGCATTGCTGATAATCGTGCGCATTAATCAAGCAAGCTTCTGTCTCTCCCTCTGCAATATGTTTCATGTTCCATTGTAAAGCCTCTTTAATTCTGTAGGGCTTCTTAAAAGGGAAATGTTACATTTAGAAAGCCATTTTTAAAATGATTTACTTAGCAAAGATCACTATAAATAATGTTCAACTCACTCCTCAGCTCTAACCATCAATATAATTAATACTGAGGGGTTTGTATCAGGGATATGGACCAGATGTGTTCCCATTTATCAGATATAGATTGCACTTACTCTAATAAATGTGTTTTCATTCTGAGTAACTTTTGAAACCAAATAACTGCATGTGGCACTTTAATCTGAAGTCAAAATTTTAGGCTAAGGCATTTATTTCTCATGCCATGGGGGTCCATGCAAGCTTTCACTACATCATCCCACATGCCAGAGTCACACCCACAGTTCTTAATGAAATCCTGTGGGAAATATCTCCTGTTGTTCGGTAATTCCAAGGTAACTTTGCATGATCTACTCTCAGGGGGTGATGCCATTACTATAGAGCACAGTCAACTAGCACAGTGTAATTAATACCTTACACTTCTCCAGCATCCTCCTTCCCAGGATCCCACAATGTGCGTAAATAGGTTTAATTTTCAGAACGCCCCACAAGACAAGCCTTTTGCACGCAGGCAAACTGACCCTCAGGATAAGTGTTTTTGCCTACACCAGCAAATCCTTGAGAAAACAGAATTAGACCCTTAAAAAGACTTACTCTGCTGCTCTTGCCACTAGCCCGCAGTATGCCAGTGTTGGCCGCCCCCTCTAACATGACCCCACAAACACCAGGAGGGCTCTCCACACTCCCAAGTGCCACCTGGGTACTCCACAGCCATGGGAATATTTTTAACAAGAAAAACAATATCAATGTTACTGTTCCTCACCAAATGTCTCACCAAGGATAGCCTTAAGGAAAATCTTGTCACAAGAATCAGCAGCCATTGTGAAAAATGTGGCAAAATGAAAGCCTAAATTATTGTTGATGGTGCATCAGGAAGGACTGTGGCTATGGTCTGTAAATATACAAAAGTGACCAACACTGTAGTCTAAGTGAGGAATAATACTGGTGTCAAGATGAAGAAAAGCAGCACAGCATCTAAACAAGCTCACCCATGGGGGTGACCTCTTATCCACCAAAATGAGCTATAACAAGGAGGTGCTTATGCATTTATTTAGGGGTCCATATCAGAGCCTGAGCAACTACGATCATGTTAGGCTGCTTCAGATACATCTATGCTTCTGATTCTGAACAAGACAGGTGGAAATTACTGGTGGGAGTGCAAGGTCCACTTTTTCTGCAGGTCTGCTTATTTTGTCCACTCCCTGGGAGGAGTAATCATTGTTTCTCATCACTTGCTGCATGGACTTTTTGCAGTTGTCCTTACTGCATTTCATGCCATTTACACTCTTCCGAGACCTGAAAGCATCATTTAAGAAAGCATCACTAAAATTAAGACTGTGAGAGTACTTAATGCTTTTAAGAAAATACTGTTTGCTGGAGATCTTGTTTGCATTCACTCAGGCTGAGCACATAGCTTAAATGGAGCTAAAGAGATGGTGTTTCTATAAAGTTGTGGAGACTCAATTCATTCTAATGGCCTGAAACATGAATTATGTGCCCTGCTTCACTACCTTCATGGTTCAGTAAGCTGCTATAGTTCAGATGGAACCACTTATCTGAAGAGAGAAAGGTGTTATACCCTGCTTACTGCTGATTTCCTTTTATTTGTGTCTATATATGTGTTTATGTGTGGTGTTTTCCAGATATCAGGTGTTAAGCTTCATAGGTCTAGCTGAGCAATTTTCTTTGTTTTCTAGACTATATTTGAGAAGATCAACATCCAGTAATTCTTTTCTGTTTTCAGTATCAAGTTTTATGGTTAGACCATTCACATGGGTGAGAAACTGCCTCTAAGCTTTGAAATCAGTTATGTGGATTCATTTGATGATAAGCAAATGGGAAAAATATTTCAGTGTCCACTAATAAGAGCACAAATGCAACCATATTTTTTCCTAACTGCTGTACAAAAGTTTTAAATTTTCAAAACAGGAGCATAAAGTTTAAGCTCCCAAATCAATGCTTTGATGTTTAAATGGATTTGACCATTTATTTTTCAAGTACGTTGGGAGTTGCAGCGGAGGTCAGTGCAGCAGGCTTGCCTGAACACAGTCCATTACCCTCTGCAGCAGCAGCAAATATGGAACAAAGGGACCCCTTCATTATCACACACAAGGAAAACTCTGGCAGAGGCTGAAAGAAGGTAATGAGTATATCTACAGTGAACAAATACAGTGCCGTATGAAGATATCTAAACTAGCTCTAATTGACAAAATGCAGTTTCTCTACATGGCATTGCACTGTGCCGTGTAAACAGAGCCTAAACCTGTGTTTATGGTGGTACGTTCCCAGGAGTTCTGGGTAAAGTTAGCTTTAGGGCCAAGACCCCCTCCACCTAGCTCTGACAACTGGAAGATTGGACAGAACACTAATGATATCCCTCTATTCTGAATTATTGTTGCCAACTGTATCAGTGTTAAAGCCCCTACTCCTGGGATCATATGATTTGCTGAGAATCTCTACTCTCATTTAATAATAAAAAGGTAATTTCCATCAATGATGCAGAGGAAAGCTTGGAAGCATGACCAGAATATGTCCTAAAACCTCTCCTCTCTCCTGCCAAAAAATCCCTCAGAGGTAATAAAAGGAGCCTAAAAGGTATTATTTTTAATCTTCCAATATTTAAGCCAATGACATAATTCTCTGTGCTGCAGCATCTTATGATTTTTGAGCACTCAGAAGTATTAATAATGCAGCCTAAACCAGGTATTTGTGAAAAGACAGCACTAAATAGCATAGGGGAGAGGCACATGAGGCCTTCAAAATAGCATAGCAGGGCTGGGACGGGAGGGAGGGGGAATGGACACACACATTGTATCAGTATGACTAAATAAAACAGGCCCTAGATGTTTCTCTGTTCAGAGGGCAAGAGGAACAAAATGGCTGGTGCCCATATACATCAATTTGCTTTTCCCCAAAACAGGGTGGCTGCGTTAAAATTCCATACTGGGACTAGTCCCTGACTGATGCTGGGGAATTATGGCACTGTCCGGAAGAGTGCTAGTGGCTGTCAGCTAAAACCACACCAAGAAGCCTGTTGACAGTTGAACAATATAGAGAGTCACATATGAGTGCTTAAGCCCATGCCCAGGCCTGTTTTATTTACTACTATAAGCTCCTGGTATAAGAAGGGATAGTTGCAGAGCTGCAGACTCGGGTAGCTGGGGAATGGGGTACATGCAGAAGCTCTGAGCCAGTGGCAGGCATGAGGGGGCTGCAGGATGATGGAAAGGGGTAACAGAAGCACAAAGTGAGTGAGTGCCTGGCAGGTGGGAAAAGGAAAGCATAACTGCCCTTTTTGCTACAAAACATTACTACATAGCTTCAGTTTCCCACCACCTCTCCATCTTAGCCCTTGTAGAAGTTTCCTGATAAATATAAGCCTTACTAAGTCAGGCTGTCATATAACCCTGAAAGAATTCTGTACCAAGTTTTAATTTAATCTTTATACGCCACATTGAAAAATCAGGCAAGATGATATCAACCAACCACTTTCAGGAAAAAAAAACCCAACAAACACAAGAACTCATCTATAATGAAATTGTTGATTTAGGCTTAACTGGAGCAAATGCTGTTGTAAATGGCATGTGTATATAATTTGTCAGACTGCTAAAATGAATGAGTAATATTGGTGTCACATACAGTTCTGTATAATTATAACATGGAGGAATATGTCCAAATATAGGGCCTGACTCTATCTCCATTGCCTCTGACTTAGGTTTTCACTCCCTGAGAAAAAGATTACACATTAGAGACAAATACTTACTCCAATTTGGAGAAAAATTTGGATGTGAAATTTTTGGGCAGGCTCATCTCACGACCTGAGGCCAAGTCTAGGAAATTTTTTTATAACCATAGGGCACAAACACAGAGGGATCTAGTCACAAACATTTTTGTTTAGTGGAAAAAGTCAAGCAGAAAACTCTGGCCTTTGAGACACAGAAGAAAGCAAGAAAGTTCATTGAGCTCACATAATCAAAGCACACAGACTCTGCCAGAAGCCTTGGACATCACCTGTTTTTAACTCCGAGGGCCAGAAGGTCAGATATAAACTGCAATAATTGTTTTCAGAAATTATAAAAAGCATTCAGCAGTACTTCTCATAGAACATGAGTCTCATTCTGGTGATCATGATGTAGAAATAGTAAGAGAAAATCCTTTCAAGGTTTTGTGCAAGCATTGCCGTGGACTCTCCCAGCCACCAGCTTTCTCACTGTTAAGCATTAATTGATTGCTAATCTCCATTTGGTGGCCCAGTTGCAGTGGGACAAACAGACAAACTGCAGTTGCACAAACTGACTCCTCTCAGAAACCCCACTCCTCTCCCCAGAGGCAGCTTCTGAAACCTACAGTAGACAATAGCTCAGTGGTAATTTCTATAATGATGTGCCAGTGGTACTAAGATACTTGCCTTCTTGCTGGAAGCACTTGGATAACCTGTCAGTGTCTGTTATGTTACCATGTCATATCATATTTTATGTGACACTGCCTACAGGGCTGCATATATGGAGTTTCTTGAGCCCCTTTCCAGTGGTCATGGGGGGTGTTTGGAGCAATAGTATTTTTTACAACTTCTGGAGCAATACAAAACATTTTTGGATTTAAAATAATAAAACTGACCTCAAACAGAGCCTTTGCTGTTGGCCTGATGTATGGTGCATCATGAAAAGGACAAGAAATGTGCCTGCTGTCCTTCACGGTAAACTATCACAAGGATTCAGCAGCCACATAAAACTGGATTCTGGCAGAGTGATCAACTCATTTTTACTCATATTTCCTGTCATTTGCCTTGTGATCTGCTTAGCAATGTCCTCTTGGTGAACCTGACATTACATCCTAAATCTACAGGTCTTTATTTTTTGCAGCAGTATTACCACTCTCACATGCTGCAAACTCAGCGTTGGTGCTGAAAAGTATGCAAGTAAGAGAAAAACACAGATTAATCAATCAATATAAAATAGCACACTATCAATGTAACTTAATTAATATCAATGAGACTTCATCATAAAGGCAGTAAATTGAAGAAGAATCATTGTAATCAATTCTTCAAAGTAGGATTTACAGTATCCTAGTACAATAGCAACTGCATCTTTCTTCCTGTTGGAGACGGACTATGTACAGAAAGGAAGAGAGAGGATGAGAGAGGAAGGAAGGAAGAACAACTGATGTTGCTGGCTTTCTATTTTGATATATCTGGGTGATACATCTTGTTCAAGGAAAACTGAAATACCAGTAAAGACTAGGCAGGAATTACCAAGACTGTGGGAAGCCAGAGTTTGAACTGCTTTCACACCTAACAAAAAAAATCTTAAGACCTTTTATTGATTGGTATTATTTTATCCACATTTATAAGAAAGCTAATGACTGTTATACCTTAAGAGGTGAGGATAACCTAGAGTACATTTAGGCTGCAAAATGCCTGTGAGGGTGACAGAGCCATGGATGGAACCAAGGGGCTATAAATCCCAAATCCTTGCTCTGACAAACAGTTAACACCTTCCCCTCAAGTGTGAAGAAGGATGATTTTTCTAGGTTATATTACGCTTTGGGCCTACATAACCTCTTATTGGCCAAGAAATTAGTAGTTCAAGCTCAAAGCAAATTAACAGGTTCCAGGATGGCACACTGCAATGAAAAGCGGAGATCCCATATTCATTTGCCTGTGATAGCCTCCACCTCTGAAGAAAAATGCTCATTTCAAATATGATTTTATTACAAAAGCAACAGAAAAGACTCTTTTCTTAAATGAAGTTATAAAATGATTTTTACCACATCCTTCCGCATCTCCTTTTTCTATGGATCAGAATGACAGGAACCAGATGCTAAGCCAGCAAGGACATTGTTCCACCTGCAACATCTGGCTCTTTGGCAAGCCATACGGGAAGCTTCAAAGTTGCATCTCTGCCTCTCACATGGTAAGGCTGCTGGTGGATTGCTTTATCTTCCTGGATGTAATTTTCCTTTGATTCACCTATAATTCTGAGGAACTGATGCATTTGTATCCATTTTGAATAAGGTTCCGTACAAATACCACATTTGATCTCCAGGCAGATCTTTTTATTTCCTTTTATATGTTCTTTACTTTAACTCATGCACTAGCTTTACTGCTGCTCAGTTTCATCGTGCCTGATACTTGCACACACACCACAGCCTTTTTTCCCTACATGAAGTTAAATATCCAGGTTCTCAGCCATGCAAAACCAAGCAGAAATTAAAATACTTTTCTTAGTGGTTCTCCTTGCTGCAGTGAGGCGTTTTTAGAGGAAAGGCAGCCTCCTGTTACTTGCTAACATTCCTGAATCATTCCTTTCCTCAATTCCTCAGTCTTTTTCTACCAGATTTTTTCCAACTCTCATTTCTTGTAAGCATTAAATCAAGTAAGTTAAACATTAAAGTAACTTTCAGATGAACCAGAAAAAGCAAGATGACTGTAAGTTAAGACTGGGCACCACTCTCCTCAGAACCAGCTGGTCTAGTGAGGTAACAACTAATTTCAGCTGTTACCAAGCGCTTTGATGTCTGAGTATCAAAAAGCCCTTATCCCTTCAAAATAGTGAGATAATCGAGACAGCGGAGAACTACACAAACCATGTATAGCACAACAGTGTTCTGGGTGGGCTCTCTAGAGGGGGCTGTGAAACACTTTGTTAATTAATAGGAAAGGAGTAATAATTCATTAGCATTCATTCATTTAGGATTTAAATCCTGATTAGAAATGTATCCTGCCCTACAGCTACTGGTATCTTTTTTCTCTGTGCCGGAATCTGTAAAAGGGAACATGGTTCCCACCTTCACTCTGCTATTCCCTTCCTCCACCTGCATCAGCCGTCAGACCAAAATCTATTTTCCTAATTACCGTACCCCTGCTCTGAGGTAGGTAACATGCAGCCCATCTTAATGTGGGATAACATGAAGCCTAAGAAAATTGGTTTTTTCTTAAAGAGCCACATTTTTTTAGGTTGTCTACCTGGGCCCCCAAAACCCAGCAGCTACTTCAAAAAAACATAACTTGTGACAGCAGGGCAAGTCATTAATCCACAGAAAGCAATGAGTACTTTCCAGGTTGTGGACCAGAAATACTTGCCTCATCTATTTGCTTTAAACACGCTGGGTCGGGCTCTGTCTCATGGTGGATGGACACAGGCCTACTTCTTAGCAAGTAAATCCCAAGGGAGAGGGAATTGCAGCTTTGCCTATGTCTAAGTACCAAGCTCGAGGATAAATGCCTTGCAACCTACAGACAAAGTTTTAAAAAGTAAAATTACTGGAGGTAAAATGAATGAGGATTGCACCAGTGGAATTGGCAGAAACACGACCTACTGCATTCCAGCTTCATGAAAATCAGGAGGAGTAAAGGAAGCCTGTATCTTTCTGAATTTAAGTTTATTTGAAAATATGGGCAGAAAAGTACCCAAAACTTGTTTTGCCTTTCTGAGTTTTAATCATAATTCCACCCTAAGCCAGAAAAGCTGTATTTTCTCCAACCTTTAGAAACTTGTTGACATGAAAGTTTCTAGTCATGGCTATTACATTCAGTAACACAGGAAGCTGCAAGTGGGGTTAAGTCCCAGTTCTCCTACGTACTGTACAAACTCAAGGTAAGAGATGGTCTCTCATGCAAAGGACTAGCAATAAAAATGAAAAAGACATGTGGAAAGTGGCAATGGAAAGAGAAGCATAGAGGTGAAGTGACTTAATAAGGTTACATAGCAGAGCTAAGAGTAGAATACAACTCTACTTGTGCCTTCCTAAGTACCCACTAGAAGAGGCCACAGACATCCTTCAGTGTTTCCAGGCGGACCCCCGGTATTTGTTACCCTCAACTGGATGCCCTCACTTGGTCTTTCCGGAAAAAAAAAAAAAG
>VYZV01041359.1:32333-45366 GCA_013401275.1 Pandion haliaetus | reverse complement strand
AAAAAAAAAAAAAGTCCTTGGACTGTACTTCACAGTGTTGCCACAGTAGTTTACAATCATAAACAGCTACAAGTGAGTTTGAGCTCATTTATTATTTTTATTTTACCTATTTTGCACATTTATATAGTTGGTGGTATAGAAATATATGTGGGGTTTGTCTTGTTTCTCTTGCAATCTGTACAGACCACCTTTTGCAGTCTGACAATATGGCACCCATGGTTGATAATCTCCATTTTGAGGCAGGCACAGACAGTTTGTGGAGAAAGCACTTTGTCAGTACTTGACTCAAAAAGAAAGTAAGAACCAAATATGATCTGAGAGTGATAGCTTCCATGGAAGTCTACACATCCTTTTCTCTCTTAACCGTGGAGAAGCCAATCAGAGGTGCAACAACTCAAGCCTTCTCAGACTGACAGTAAAGAAGAACTTAACTCCACTCACTTCATGCAACAGTGTACAGTGAAAGGGAAGGCATGGGTGTCTCTGGTTGTCAAAACCTCATGGAAGAGTTAAAGTCATGTTGATTGCAAGCCTAGGAGTGAACAAATAAATGCTATTGATTTGTATGTATTAACATGTACTATTGAGAAGAGGAGGGGAAGCACTTGTAGCTCCAGTGGATACCGGCAATCACAGATTCACTGGGTAGGTATTGACTGGTGTCAGGTAATGCACAATCCTCACTGGCCCAGCTGCAGCAACTGCCTGTCTCCCAGCCCTCCCGCTTTTCTTTCTGTCCGAGGAAATCAAAACAACTGCTTTGCCCACTCCAGAAGTACCAGTCCCTCTTTTCTCTCAAATTGCCCAATTGACCAGCATAGTTAAGTCCAACTCAGAGAGACTGTTCCCAGCCTTTACTTAGCTTGCTGACGCTTCTGCTCCAGACTGGAAAGAAGTTTTGTGTACCAAAACCCACACCTAATTTTCTAGCCTGACCTACAAGCAGATACTCTTATTCCAAACCTTGCCTCTCTCCCACTGGGCTCTGCACACTTCCATCTGCCGCAGAAACTTTGCCTGGCAGAACGGTATCACTAGGGAAACAGAGCGGCCATGGAGAAGAATCACTGTGTGCAGGAGATCACCTTTGCTGCTATGATCGTTATCCGAGAGATTCATTAACTGCCAATAATGTCACCTGCCACACAGTGCCATCCGGTATCTTAAGGAAAGGTCACAAAGAACAACCTAGGAGCTGGGAACCTAACTGGCACCAGTAAGATTAGATGAGGTAGAACACATGGCCAACTGAGATGAAAATCAGACATGCAAAAGAGCTGGGTGCAGACTTCCTCCAGAGTCAAAAGTCTGAAGTGCCAGTGAAGCCTTTGCTTCTGAGTCCTTCCCTAATGCTGGCGGACTACATAGAAATACAGATTTTTGGTCAGACCTACACTGCCTTACCAGCTTTACAGATGCACCTTTCCTCTTCTGCAATTTTAAGCTGTGCAGCTACCAAGATAATTCTACAATGTTGAGCTTGATCTTCTGAATAAAAGACCTCATCTTGTGTCCAAAAAGACTTAGTGTTTCTCTCCATATATATGATTTTATGATTCGTCCTTCCTCATTTACAGTAACTTTGTAGTTCATTAATGGTCAGAAATCTAGGGCCTGATTTTCAAGTGTGAAGGACCATGAAAAAAATAATTCCCTGTGAAGTGAACAAGATCTGTGTGTGTGCTCAGCACCTTTGAAAATCAGGCTCTCTTGTGCTTAGCTATCAAAATGATTGGCACTGGGCATATCCCTAGACAGTGTGATCTATATAAAAGTATTCCTCCTTCAAAATCTTGTCACTAATTCCAAATCACATTCCTTCAAAACCCTGTCAAAAATATATTAAATTTATACATAATCCAGTCCAGCTTTTCTGCAGAAGAACAGTTTAATTCACCCTGTTCAACCTGGTTAGGCTATTCACATTCTCCATTCAATTAGGCCAGCTCTATTTTTGATCACATCAGCACCAGAACAAACATCATTTCCCAGATACGGTCTCAGGACATTCACCTTGTAATGTCTCCACTCAAATTCTGCCGTTTTGATGCTTTTTCTTCTGTTGCCCGGCCCTCTTCCTACATTCCAAATCATTTTTCAAAGGATTTCTTTCTATGGTGCCCTATGAGACTTTCCTCCACCGTCCCATGGAGTGCCTCAAAAGTGAATGGCGATTTGCCATCTCTTCGGTCATTATCCTTTATGTGTATATTTGTGAAATCAACAGCATTCTCTTTATGAAGGCAGTGACACTGTTCTTTCATAAACCACTATTAATATTTCTCTTGTGTCTGTGGTCTTTCCCAGGAAAAATGGGATGACAGAAGGTGTCTCAACAATGGTTAGGGAATTCATCCTATTTTAGTTGAGTGTGCTTACACCATGCAGGCTTGCCCATGCACACCCACCCACAAGCATATATATTTTTATAGGAAATTCAGTCCACCTCGTAGATGGAAATCAAAAAGGCTACACTGCCCTGTGACATATCTACCAAACACCCAGGAGAAAAACTTGGCATTAACCTTCAATAAATGAATGGATTATATTGCAAATAATACGAAGGCTAAATATAGGCACAGTCTATGAATTAAACATTGCCTAACTTTGCATGATGCTAATTTATTTCGGCATATCTTGATGATTGTGCTGTGGCTGTGTCCTTCTGAATGCTTTAAAATTGTCCAGTGGTTGTCCTTTATAATCCAGCTGCTTGGCTACTGTAATCCATGTCAACAGTAGGTACACAACTGCACACACACATTGTATACCGGACATGGATTATGCTTTGTGTGGTACAGGTAGACAGACAGGCATACATGTACACAAGGCCTCATTAATTTCAACAAAAATAAAGCAAAATTCAGTCTATTGAACTGATTAGAAATACCGTCAGTAGAGCAACTGTTTGTGTATGATATGACTGTAGACTAAAGTTCTACGTGCATTTCCAAACAATAAAGCATTAGCATTCCCCATACAGAGAAATGTTATCTTACTCTTAGGAGTAAATCTCTGTATTTGACCTTCCGTAAAAACTAGAGGCCTCTGCCAAGATAAAAGCAACCTTTATTGGGTGCTATGCAACAACAGAAGAATGAGCCACTGCTCCAAAGGCAGTCTAATGTACAAAAGAGATGACAACAGGTAGAAAGCAAACACACAGAGAGGGGACTTCCCCAAAGTCCCAGGTGCATGGCAGGTATTCAGCTCCTGTAAGCTTCTGCTTGAAAGCAGAATGAGACTAACACCAGACGAAATGGGACAGCTGTTGGTGGGAAGGCAGCTATAGGAATAATTACCGATGAAAGAGGCTGGTTGAAGAGAGAGAATTCGAAGAGGAGCAATAAAGAGCTGAAACGCCCCACTGCAGGTTGCAGAAGGCCCCACGCCAAGACAGGAGGATGTGCTGAACCTGTCCCTGTCTGGGGTGCCATAAAAGGGCACTCACGCCATGGCAGACATCCCTATATACACACATAGGGTGCGCATTTACCTAAATGACACTTAGCTTTATGAGGACCCTGGTATGTACATGGCGCAATCGCTTCTAGCACAGCCAGTACTATATGGCATATGACTTTGTCCTCACATGTTCATTTCAAATACAGGTGCACTGTTAGCGCCGTGCTCCTTTTAGCCAGAAAGGCTGTTTGATCCATAAACATGCTTTTTACTCTTTTGCTGCTCTTAGAAGCCCACCTGTGCCTCAGAACTAATTCGTGAGTGGGACTTTTAAATGCTCCAAGGGTGCCTGTTCCCCTCGCCACTTCCAGAGCTCTACCATATCTGTTCTTCTCCAAGTCTGAAAATGCACCTAAGGAAAATGTGCCAATGCTTTCACACAAGACATCGTGCATATTACTGACGTGAGGCTGCCTGTTCTGCTAAGACACATAAATTCAGCCTCTACTACCTTCCCTGTGTTCTAAATGGACAGTCACCTGGAAGGAAGCCGCAAAATCAAGCAAAGAGAATATATTTACCATTGGTCACTGTTAGAGGACATACAGGATGCAAGCCATTACAGCCTGTAAAACCTCCTGGACCAAACCAGGCACAATGTACCCCTGTTTACTGTCCTTCTTCCCAAATTATGCAAATCCTGCTCAAGTTTCTCAGATACCAATCAATGGCTTGATTCATGTAAATGAGGGCTGGAGAGGGCTTTGGCCCTTTAAAATTTGTCTTTGGCACTATCATTTTTACCAGGTTTTTCCTGTTATTTTCTTTCCAACTCAAAATATGGAATATTTTGTCACTTTAAATGTGCAGGTAAGAAGATTAGCCAGCTTTGGAACATAGAAATGTGCTTCTAAGCAAGTGGCAAATACCACCTCAAACATGCAGCCCTGAAAGATGTGCCCCGTAAACTAGTACAATTTTTTTTTTTTTTTTTTAATAAAGAGAAGATCTTCCCATTGCTCTCTCTTGTATAAAGCTCATTATGGAAGCCAGTTTCACCAGTTCACCCCCATGTTTACCAAAACTGTATACTGAGAGCTCAGAGAAATAAAAGAAAATGCAGAAGTATATAAAATAATAAATAGTAAAAACTGTATGTTTCCAGAGATTACTTGTACAAGTAGCCTGCAATGTCCTTAAAAATATTCTTTAACTGAGGAAAAGTTTTCTGACCTTTGGAGGAAATGCTTGCTTCTAGCTATGACTAAAAAGAGATTTCCTTCTTTCTCTGTTGTGTTAAGAATCTTTTCTTCTTATAAAGAAGGCACCACAGTGGTTTATAACTGTCATAAAAGCCTGCAATCCTTTTGAGGTTAAGCTACTCAGCTATTCAACTTTTACTACAGAAACTTTGAAATTCAAAAAGAAAAAATAATGTAAGTTTTTGAAGGACATGTGTTGCTGTAGGTGATCCTGTTAATTAAAAGTGATTGCCTGCTAGGAAATCATACTTTAAAAAGTTTCATGAATTTATTAGAACCCTGAAGGTATCTTTGTATGCACAGGGCTTTACATGCCATTTATGCAATTTTGTTTCAGATCTGTTTAAAGCTTCACTGACGCTCCCTGAGCAGGGAACAGCACTGCCAGCATTTGTATGTATTTTGGCTAATTGAATTATGTGAAAATACATACTAATGAAGCTTTACCAGTGATGTTTGCTGAGGATAGTTTAAGTGTCATTTTCTTCTGTATTAGCAGTATCTTTCTGTTGCAGATTTACCTTTTTGAAAAGCACAGATTCCTATAGGTTTTTTTGTGCAGAAACTAAGTCCCATTTTTTTGCAGTGTTATTCAGAAAGTAGCTATGTGAATGTATGTCAATGGACATACAGCTATTAAGAGAGATTAAAAGAAGACAAACAGTAAACTACGACTTGAGATTAAAACATACTAGTTTGTTATTAGGAGTGAACAATTTTAAATGCAAAACTAATGAACGTCATCGTAACAATTTATTTTTCCTATTCAGGAAATTCCTATTTAAATAACAATTTATTTAGATGTACAGATTGCATTTTAATTGGTCATTACTTAATTATCCATTTCTGCACAAATCCATCTGGCAATATGCTTATATAGACTTTTCCTCAGCAATGCTTTGCTACCCCTTGACAATGGTGTTTGAAGAATAAATGATTGAGACAGAACAGCTATTTATTGTGTGTGTTTTTTTTAAACTGAACCATGGGAAATATCAAAGCTGAGGTATATGAATCTATTGCACTTGAGATGGGTGGGGATCCAAATCCCTACAGTCACCAACTGACTGCAGGTATCTCAAGTTTGTCACTACTTCACAAAAGCAATCAGCTAATTGCCTAATAAAAATTGTGATCGGGTATTTGCTGCTCACATTTTCTTTTTCAGGTCACAGACATTAGAAAACTCTTTTTTTCTTTTCTGTCATTTTTGTACTTTACAGTGTATTGCATAAACTAACCCAATATGTAGGCAGCACCCTGCCTTGGTGTAATATCAAATACTGAAACGTTAAAAGGAAAAAAAAATCCTCTGTGACTCTTACCAGCCAAGAAAAAAAGTGCTGAGGGAAAGTAACAGGAGATTTATGAAACTTCACCGTACACTTTGATGAATGTGTGGGCAGGTAGTTTTGCACATGCTTTGGAATATGTTGTCTGTTACAGAGAAATTTATGCATCCCAGGATTGAGTTGGAATGATCAGTGTTGGGGAGTTGTTGAGACCTGACTGGGCACTCGGTAACATTAGTGTTCATCTGGAGCTGCTGCGCTCTCTTTCGCTGAGCTTTTCCAGATTGACACCATTTTAAATAATATCCCAGTGTAGCTATAGACAATGTGCATGATTTCAGAAAAAAGCATATTAATAGCAAGCAGGGGAAAATGTCATTTGGTATAATTCATTCCTCTTTTTTAGCTCTAGAGTTCTTTCAAATTGTTGTTCTTTGTTTCATAAAGACTGGAATTTATTTTTTTCAAGCTTGGCTTCCCAGGCTATTTATGAAATTTAATGGCAGCACCTTTAGAAACTTAAATATTTAGGGTTTGCATGTGGGTGTGCATGTGCATGCACTTCAGAGTCAACATTACAGGCTTGAGAGTTCTGTCTATATTTTACCTTTTTAAAGTCAGAATCTGCATTTATCTGATATATCAACCAGCTGCAGCATGGACAGTTTGTTATGTAATGCATGAATGAGAGATGGATGCATTTGCAAATAAGAAAGCCAAGAGTTAATACTTTAAAGGGGAGTATAAAGTACAGTAAGAAAAGTAAATATGCAATTTTTATCAGTCTCCCACTAATATTGGTACTGTAGATCTAGACTATAATGTCTTTGAGGATTAAATAAATGTGTCAGTTCATCTGAATGAGTGAATAATGTATTAATGTGCATTTGATGTGTACACTTACGAATATGTATCTGCCAAGACCAGTAAAAAAATCTCTTCTACAGAGACTCTCCTTTTTTTCAGAAATGATACCTCTTGAGGCATTAGAAAACAGGGCTTTTCTCTCAAGCTCTTACAGTCTCTCTTCACCCTCCAAAGTAATCAGATAAACATTATTGACACGTCAGTGAATTCATCATTAAATAATCTCTAAGTTCCATCACTGTAATAGCAAGGTGTTTCAGAAAACTTAAATGAAAGAAGCCTGCAGGTTAAGGGGAAGACTTTGTTCAGTCATGCAAGACAGGTACATAATGTGGAAGAAAGCATCTGAAAAGACCCTGAGCCTTTTGAAAAATCTGTAACTTCTGACCAACAGAAAAGAAGCATATTTTGCATTTTGTCTTATTTATCTGTCATGCTGCTCTGCTCAGTGCTAGTATCTTGTAACTGCTTCTGCAGCCGGAGCCACAGCCAGTTCTACTACAAGTTCTCTGCCACCAGTACACACTCAAATACTCACCAGCTGTTTTGCTCTGAAAAGAAAAAAAAGACAACCTGGTGTTGTTACCAAATGCCAAGACCCTAGTTGAGATGCAGACAATGTCTCTAGGCTCCCATTATGTTGCTTCAGTCCTGAGCTCTGAAGAGTATCGATAAGGGGCACAAAATAAAACAGGGAAATCAAGAGACGCTGAGTAATAGACCTTTGAATCTTTGTTATTGTTAGATTTACAAATAACACAAACTGGTTTGGGTAGGGAAGGGAAATCAGTTTGCAGTTCAGCATTGGCCTTGGTACAATATCATTTCTCCTATGTGGAAAAAAGCATATTTGAACACTGAGAGTCATCCTGGTACAATGAAAGTGAATAAATCATGGCTGTTGTATTAAAGGGTCAGCCTCTCCATACCCATGTAAAAGGGTTAGCAGTGTTCATGCTAACGTAAAGCTTATCCACCTGAATGCATAGTGTGTATGTGCATTGAAAGAGAATAGTTTTGTGTCCTGAGTATTTTCCGTCTTGCAAGATCCTGTTTCCTTTGCATCAGGCGTTTTTCACCTCTTTATATTTTGCCTGCAGCCAGTAAGATCTTATGCTTTTGAACCCAAATGAAGATTTACGTAGAAATTCTGGATTTTGAATGAAAAGAAACTCCAGAAGCTGAAAGCCTGTTTTGTGTGGATGTCAGCTTGTGTGCATTTGCATGCAATTGTTCAGCCTTCTAGAAAGAATGTATAGTTACTTGCTCTTAAAATGTCACCAAACCCAAAACATTTTAAGCAAAGCATATTATGCTTTACTAAAAACTAAAAAGATTTCACCTTAAATGCTCATAATTGAATCCCCTTCCTGGAAAAGATGCCTGGCACTCATCCAGCCGCAGGGCTTGCCAGTCTTTGTCCCTGGGTACTGTCTGTCTCTGAGGAATGTCTGGGACTGCTGTGCCTTTTCCTAAGTCCTTGCTACATCACTGCCCTTTACCCGTTCCAACAAAACTGTGGTGGCATGGTAGTCCCACCTCCCTGTCCCACCGGTGCTAGCTGCTGTCTTCCCCAGAGCAACAGGCTTCAAAATGCAAAATAACTGGAATAATTACAAAGTCAGCTTAGGGTAATTGTTTTAGATGGGTTGTAGATTCAGATGGACAAAATTGTGTTGCTTAGTTCAGATCAATTTTTCAGCATCTCTGTACAAAAATGAAAGCTAAAAATAATGTATTCAAGGAAAAACTGTGGTTTTGCCATCTTTGCATGTCTCTGTAAATAGATGGGCTTATTGTGCCACTACTGAACCTGGAACTCAGTCTTCCAAACACATCCTTGGCTTCAGGTAGGGTTGTTATCTGCTTGCTTTCCAATCACACTGCCCAGTTTGGCCCACACATAGACTGATCTGTGCCTGCACAGCAGCCCTTTGTCTGAAGTGACTTGGGTTTTGTATTTCCAAGGTAGCAACCCTAGATGGAACAATAAATACTCTTTTCTGGCAACGTTTTTCTCCTTAAGATGGCAGCTTGCATCCCATTATTTTTAAGGTAGTCCACTGAAGCAGGCTATGGCTTTGAGGCAAAACCACAAGGAAGCCAGCTCTGTATGTGGTTCCTGGGTAAAACACACCATGATTTCCCACCAGACTGGTATTACTGTAGAGATTTAATCCTTTCCCAAAAGATCCATCTTTCTTGAGCCTCAGTTCCAACCAGTAAAGTAAAGGATGGGTCATCCAGAATTTAAAAAAAGAGAAAACAGACATTGCTCTTTGCAGCTTGCAGTCCTGATATAACAGCTTCCCCAGCCTCTGGGGGATCAGGTAACAATGGGGTTTGATAATACTGCCGGAGTTTATTTGAGGGATGTTGACAAGCCTAATTGCTTGGCAGCTCGGAGCAGCTGTAGGGCCCCTGGCTGGTCTGAGGGGGGGCATTAACTCTTGGCTTGCCTGTGGGGTTCCTCATCACAGCTGAAACACTGCCTGAGAGAGGGTTACTGTGACACTGAGCTGTGAGAAACACTCCTCGAAAGCATTCAAGTCCAAAATATGGGAAGTGACTAAGAAAGATACTGAGAGGATGTAACAATACTAGAATGAATAATAGATTTTAAATAGACAGCAGGTCTAGAAGTGGGCTTTCTGCATGAGTTCTCCGTACATTTAAAGTAATGTGCAACAGTGTCAGTTCTTGCCATAGAAGCTTTTTCCTGTGTTATCCAGATAGCTAGTTGCCTGAAAAGAAAGACCAACCAAGGCAAAAAAGCCATGACAAATCATTTCTCTAACAGAGACAATGAGTCAACTTCCCTCAGCAATCTTGCCACCATTTATTTTTACTTTTCACTGAACTTTGATATTTAAAGCAAATGGGAAGAATATATTTAATATTCTACTGAGAAACAGAAGTGAATCGGGAAACAACCCAACACCACCATTGCTGACTGTGATATAAAACATTGCAGATGTTAGAATCTGCATTATTTCCACTTTGTGTTCTACCCTAGTGTAAATGGGTCATTTGCAAGTCTAGCAGCAGGTATATAGCTGTAACATGGCAGGGTAAAGTTGCTGTGGGAGTTTCAACTGTGTATTTACAGATTATTTTAGTGTAAGTGAAGTCTCCATTTTGCATTACAGCGGCGATTTTGCAAACAATGTCATTATCTGATGTGGAAAATAAACCACACAACTGTACTATTGTTTTGGAACACAATAAAAGTGCAATTCTCATTATGCAGTGACCGTTTAATACAGAAATCCCTGAGTTATAACTTAAAATTTTGGATTAGTATTTGGCATTTCACCATTTCATGGCTTGTGCTAGCAGAAGTCTGAATAGCCAGAATTTTAGCAGAAACCAAGAAACCTGCAACTCTTCACCACCACTGCCAAAAGGTTTGCATGGTGCTAGCCACAATGTCTTGTTTTTCTCAATTCTGTGTCAGTTGGGAAACAATCCTTAAAATCTGGCATGCAAGGGCAGCTCTAAGTCAGCCCACTTGGCACAACTATCCCAGGCCCAAAGGATTTCTAGGATTACTATCTTTCAGAGAAACCCCAGCTGTGGCATACAGTGTTACGACTTCTCCCTGCCGTGTACATGTGCTGTCCACTTTTCTACCTGGCTCAAAACATGTGTGTCATCTCCCAGTAAGTGTCAAAAGGAAATACATTCCTTTCCTTAATCATGAATCTCCTCTTCTTGATTTTATCCTTATTTAAGCATTTAGGATAGTGTTTTGAACCCATTCCTGCAACATTTCTTCATGAAATCTGGAATTTCAAGTCTATATCATCTGTATGTTCTGTACATGAGAAAGATTTTGTTTTAATTCTTTTTACTGATACTGGGCCTTCAGTGCAAGGTTTTCTAATATATGAGCTGTAAACCCTAGGGGATCTGTGAGCTATTTCTAAGGAATGCCTAAGGAAATCAAGTATATTGCAAATAGTTTATTTTCTTTGCAAGCATCTAAACATTCACTAGAAAAAATTTCAAGGGTTACAAATCAGAAAAGGTTGAGAGCTACTGCCTTAGTGCATTCTTTCTGGGAATGCAGTTCAGATATGCTTGCTGAAAAGATGACTCCCTGAGCATTGAGAACACTGAAAGCTTCCTTTGCACAACTCATGTGATTTCTTTGTGTTTGTCATTTGGCTTGGATCAGTGAATCCCACACAGTGCATCATTTCTGATAGGAATAGCCAGAAGTGCTTAGATATCAATCCACACTGTCTGATATTCAGGGAATATTTTGGCCACACCTCTCTTTGGTGCAGACCTTTGGATTTTTCCTTTTGTGATTTGCAATGCTGACTTCTATTTTCTTGGCAATGGATAAACTCTGAATATGACAGCTATTTTTAGCTGTATATCAACACATTAAAAACAAAGAAATCATTTCCAGTACCAATATACAAGCTAATGTATAGGAGGAGACAAGATTTTAGACAGCTAGTAAACTCAAGTTGGCTCTCATGGCTTGCAAACTAATTTCTTGTTTTGCACTAAGTAAAAAATACCTTCCTATCTGTTTTCAATAGTCTTTCCTTTCATCAATTCTATCAGAGAAGAATACTTCGTCTTTGTTTATGACATGTCTTGTCCTCTTAAAGTGCTGAGAGGATTGATAAAAGCTAATCAGTTCCAGCATTTAAGATACAGTAAATGACACAATTACCAACTGTGTGTTAATGTACATCAAGGTGATTAATCTTATTTTCTTCCAGCTCAGTGAAAAAGAGCACAGTAAGGTAAAAGGGGCACTGGATTCCCAACAAGTAGTTTCTCCTGCATCAATATTTTTCTTTTACCTGGGACAGTTTTGCTTTTAATTTTTTTGAATGCAGCTCTTAATTCGAGGCAACCCTACAACATGAGCCACCCAAAATGGCATTTATGCCAACATAGCAGAGGGCCACAAAACTTAATCTGCCAGCAGTGTCCATGTGATTTCTAGTGCATAGTAAAAGCATACAGTGCTATGTGGTACTCTGAGGACTCAGACACACAGTGCACATTAAAAGTAATGCCTGCTTACTTCTATTCCCTTTGACCATAAACAGTTTTGTTCGTAAGTGGCATGTTAAGGACAAATAACTGCTTGAAACACTTCCAGGTAAATACTTTGAGGCAGCACTAATTTGAAACACCAGAGATCTGCTCAAAAATAACCTGAACACCTGTATAGAAATCCTACACCTGGCCCTTTCTCCTTATGTGGCTCAGACTTATTTGCAGTTCTTTGTGTCAGTCGACCCATCCAGAAGATGAGGACAGCTATAGCAACTCCTGCAACAGCCAGGGATTACTCTAGCCTTCATTTGTTGGTGATTATGAAGTACATTAAAAGCACAAGGCTGAAGAAGAACTGGAATTTTATTCTGTCATTAACTCACCCTTCGGCCTTGAGTGTATTATTTACATTCCTTATATCTTCAGTCAGACGCAAAGGGCTTCTGAGGGATGTACTGGCCACCGTCACCACATGAGAGCATAGACTCCTTCCAAAGCAAGGCAGTCCATTACAGTTTCCCTCTGAAAACATGGGGAAAGACAGAGGGTAAGTGGACACAGCATGGCCAGGCAGGCCCCACAATCTGCCAGCAATTCCCCCTGTTTCCTGGCTCTCCCAAGGCAGTGTGAAAAGCTGCTTACATGCTTCAGCACCAGTAGCTTCCTCCAAACCATACGCTGCTGGCCCATGCCTGGCTGATGTTCCCTCGGCATCCCCAGAAGCACCAACACCCGCTCTAGCTAAATACACTGGGGCCTGCATGTACCACTGAAAGGAGGGACCTTCCATTAAAAAAAAAAAAAACAAAAAACAAAATAGGGACTATCACAAAGAAGGGCGCCGGGCCCCCTTGCTCCGCTGGCACACCCGGCCGTGCCAACCCTGAGGAGAGGTCTGCAACAGCCCGTTCGCTGTCGGGCCTGGCTCCTCAGGGAGGCTGCCGCTGGCTCTGCCCGAGGAAGGCCTCCCCAGGCCAGGCCGGCTTCTCGTCCCTGCTTGGCGGCCCTCCGAAATAATTCGTGCCGCAGCCAGCAGATGTCAGCAAGTGATAATAAAACGCAGGCCGAGCCTCGCAGGAGAGTGTGAATTTGGGGTTGCCCGCACCTGGCGCGCGCACGGGCCTCGGGGTGCACCCGCACATTAGTAGGCCCGGGAGAAGGGACCCGGCGCCCCCCCCC
>VYZV01041359.1:6283-27389 GCA_013401275.1 Pandion haliaetus | reverse complement strand
TATCCATAAAAATAGAAAAATACGTATTACGGACTCGTGGAGGACACTTTCAGCTTCTACAAATTTCATTAAGGGCTAGATTGTGATACTCTTACCCATGTCAAGTGATGTCTTAATACTTCATTCCAATGGGATAACTCAAAGAATTAGGTATTATTCAACTTGAGAAAGGTATCACAATCTAACCTTAAAAGCTGAGTGCTCTTAATGCACAGTAGCACCAGGCTCATTGCAGAGAAAATTAATGTTAGACTTTTGAGGTGAATGAATAATATTCATTGTTTTCCATAAATGGTATTTTCTACCAAAAATCATCCAAGAAATTGCTTTCCTTATATGCTAAATTCTCGGGGGGGAGGGGAAAGTAGCTCCAGTTTCACTGCCTAAGTGTCTGTTCCATTTAAAGGATATTAGCTAGCCAAATGAAAAATGCATGAATCAATCAGCAACAAGGACCTTGATCTCCGAATGAGACAATGCTGAGCTTTGAGATTTATGGTCTTGCTTCCAGAATTCCATTATTCGGAGGAACAACAACAATAACAATGGGAGATGACATCAGAATAGCGAGTGTTCTTCTTTTCCTTTCGTTTCCTGTTGATCACAAGATGCTGACTTCTGTGTCATTCACCCCTGTCAAATGAGTAAATGTTCAGTGCTTTAAAACATTACCACATGCATGCTCAGTTCGAAATAAGATGAGAATGTCTTGAATGGAAGGGTATTACTGCGCTTGCAGTTTGCATGGCTAATTAGTTTATCCACAGAGCAATTAGCTATTGCTTACTTTTCTCCCATATTTCTTCTGCAGGCAGAACTCCTTTTGATTTTTACACATCGAAAACGTGTTGTTAGGAGCCATCCTGCGCTGACATAGAGCAGACAAGGATTTCATGCTAACCACTCATGATTCTTGTTTTCCATTTCCCTGGACAACTGCAGAAAACACAGTAGAGTTGCCCCTTAACTGTATGTTATTAATTTTATGATATCTCTAGTTGGTGAAGTTCCTTTAGACATTGTCTGCCTGACAAGAGCTTCCTAACAGGCTTAAACTCTTCTGCCCTAGTGCCAAAAGTCAGAGAAGGTAACGAGGGGATGGATTTACTGGAGGAGGCAAGAGGGACTCACATTAACACTGGTGAGACATGGGGATACTCTCACATAATGTGATATGCTTGTGACCATACAGGTATGGGGTGTCCTTCCCCATTCAGGTTGGAGTTGTTCATCTTATTAGTGAGAAGTAAATCCTTTTTCAACCTGATCGCACAAGGTATGTGGAGAACCAGCAGAGCATATATGGGGCCTTTCCTAGAGTCCAGGTTCAGACCAACCTCTGGATTAAAAAAAAAAACCAAAGCTCTAATGCCACCTTGAACATCACCAAAACACTATGGCTGCATGTTTATAGAGAGATGGGTAGAGATAGATAAAGACTGGATGGAAATACTAAGAGNNNNACTAAGAGGATGATATGTTCAACATATAGATTATTAGTAGCCATTTATAACACTAGTTCTGATATTCCTTTTAGCATGCAGCCAAATATATATATACTTTCTGGTAGGAGAAACAGGCAAAAGTAGCTTATTGTGAAAATACGCATACATTTGAAAATGGCAGCAAAGATCAAATGCAAATCCAGCCCTAAACTCTCTCCAGACTAGAGGATATTTGGATTTAGGCTTTGTTCGTTGCATTATCTTGCATGAATGGCTCCTCTCTGGTGCTGTATCCCTTCTGCAAACATCACGGCATAGCTCAGCCAGTGAGGCAGGAAGGAAGGATAAAGAATATATCAGAGAGAGGGATGCCCTTGCTCCATTACTTCAGTAAGTACAGGTTATCCTAACCTTGATATAATCTTAAGATCTGTCAAGATAACCAACTAAACCTCTTTCCCTGATGACATGGTCCTCATTTGGGATGACAGTGAGTTTAATACAGAATATATCAAGTTAGGGAGGTAAAGCAAGAATTACATCACTTGAAACCTCCTCACATTTCAGGAGTGACTCAGTAACTGGTTATCTTCAATGAAAATGGCATCCAGAATGAAGCCATGGCTCTGTATACAAATGTGTGTATAGAAAAAATAAATTCCAGTGTTAAACTGCAAAAGCAACAACCTCATTGGCATAGAATCTCTTCTCAGCAGCTTTGTACAACCTTTTGCAAATACATCTGCACAGAACATAACTTACTTATTCTACTAGCATAGGGAAGACACCTCCAAAGAAATTGATATATATGCTTGCTAACAGATAACAATGCATTGGGTGCCATATTCAGTAACAGGAGCAAAAAACCACACATAAATGTCAGACCCGAGACAAATGTAGTAATAGACCTGTTGATAAACCCATTAACTTCTACACCACTAGTTGACATGTTGTGAAAAAAGTCAAAGCATTGATTACTAAACTGCAGCAGTGGTGGTGTTTCTAGCCATGAATGTATTGTGCTATCTGCTCAGTGTTCTTTGGAGAACGATCCAGCGTGCTGCAGACAGAACATCATTCAGTTCTCAGTACGAAATCCGTATCTCCTAGTAGGAACACAATTTAAACCAAGACTGATTTCTTCCACAGATTACTTAAACATGTATTTTAATCCCCTTTTGAGCCTGAATATTTATACCATATTCCATTTGAATTTGCTTTCCTGGAAAAACTTTTGGTTACTCTGTCAGGATACGTTTTACAGAACTTATGATGAAGACTATGAGGAGAAGGCAACTGTCTTCAATACTTCAGACCTGATGCAAAAGCCACTGGAGTTAATATAGGAATTCCTCACTGGTTTTGGTGAGTTTAGGATTAGACCATTTAAAATACAATATCTGTGTTTTAAATGGTCTAATGGAAAAAGGACGTAGGAAAATTCTGAAAATATGACAGCTAAGAAACTGTCTTGCTTGGAAAAATATTAGGTTTAATAATAAAAAAAAAAAAGTCAGATGATGTCTATTTTGTATACTTTGAATAAGTTATTATTATTTATTAGCATTACTGGGGATGCTTGCTTAACAAGAAATTCTTATGTTTTCAGAGTTCACTTGCTCCTGCTGTTTATAGGAGCAGTTTGCTGAGACTAGCAGTCCTCCAGCTTTTCAGGTCATTTATTTCAGACAAACCAACCTTTCCCCCTCTGGCTACTGCTGCTGTCCTGAGTGATGTGGCCATATAGAAGACACTTCAGTGTAGGACATCATGGCATTGTCTGGTGGTAGTTAGTTGATGACTCAGTGCCATTTCTAGGAAAAGCAAGTGACAGACAAACCCACCTGTGTATCTCATACATACCCAGGTGAATCATGTTTTGGTGAGGGAGTTAGGGATAAGGGAATGGGCTGCGCATGAGCTCAAAATGAATATATAACCTTAAAGAAAAAGATCCCCATGCGTTATGGCCTTGAAGAATTAGAAGGTTTGTGCAGCTTCAGGAATAAAACACAACTCAGTGTGAGGGGAAACAGTAAAGGTAAGCAGGAACTACAGTTTCCATTTTGTGGGAAATTCTACCTTTTTGAAAGTGTTTTCCCTATTCTGAAACAGAATAAAATTCCCAAGTTTTTCTTGAAGTAAAATGCTGACAGAAAAAAAGTATTTACTATTTACCCAAATGCTTTGCTTTGACTTTGAAATTTTTAAAAAATTTGAATTAAAATACATTTTGGAATGATAACACAAATATAATATCTTTATTTCGATCAGGTATTTTTAAAATTATTTTTTTTTAATCAGCTTTCAAGGAGGTACCATTTTCCATATACAGTTTTCTGTTAATTTCTGAAAATTTCCAGACAGGCAGGGAAAATAACTGGGAACCATTACCACCGAGCTTTTAAAATACACTCCACTGCAGCAGGTAGCTACACATACAATAAGCCTTTGCCAGTGCCATTCTAACCTGGTCTCAGTACAAAGTTTCTTTACCTGCCTTCATTGCTCCAAATGTTCTTCCAGACGGGTAATCTGAAGGAAGGAACCATATGGTCCTGTTGATGACATGCTTTGATTTATCAATAGATTTCTACTGCAAGAAAAATGATAATGTGACTTCAGTGGCCCCCTGTGGATGGAGAAATCTGGAGATAGAAAGTTAGGTTTCCCATTTTAGCAATATATTATACTATCTAGTGATGGCTTTTCTTTTAGCTAAGAGTATCACCCAATTTCCAGCATGGTTACAGCTGCAGGAAAAGACTGGCAGCTAACATAGTAATGAGTCAGTATCTATTGAGATTGACTCATTACTATTAATTTCCCCATTGCTTCCAACTGATTCAGGAACTACTTATGGAAATTCTTCTTCTGTCTTACTGAAATCCAGCACTGTTGCCGTCAAACCTGCCAACAGGCGCAGCAATGCTACTGTGATAAAATAAGTCCAATTCTATCCCAATCTTGCTTTCCTAGGGAAGAACAGAACTCATTAAATAATTATCAACTGTGACAAGAAAGTAGCTGGCCAAACACTTGCTGCTAATCTAGGCATGACAGCAGGACTATACCTTTCAAAGCAGTAATTAGCTAGATGAACAACAACATAAGTACCAGACAATGACATGGAAAGGACTGTCCCTAAAGGACAGATTCATTATACGTAGGGTTTAGTGTTTGTGTGACTTATGAATGTTATTTTGCAGTATACAATTACACTTCTCTTCTGCTGCCTTTCTCTTTGTTTTCTGCGCACTTTATGGAAGGGGACAGAGAGAAAATCTGGAGCTGAAGCCATGAGAGAACAGGTGACAGAAGCTCTGCAAGACCTTTACGTTCATGAAACAAGGGTGCCTGCATAGATCTCATGGTAGAACACCACCATCAGTCTGCACCCCCATCTTGTGGGAATAAGAAATCTGGTACTTGCACCCTGCCCTCATTTTATGCTTGGACTGATACTCACCTAGTGTTTGTAGATTAGGACTAGTAATCCTTATGGTTTTTCTTTCTCAACAGGGCAGATTCTCAGTTGGTGTAAATTGGTGTAATGCTGTTGAAGCCAGTGGAATAATATGGATTTATCCACAGCATACACCAAACCAGCAGTCAGCACCAGTGCTAGAGGTGTTGTCCTATCAGCTAAAAGAAATCACAAGCCCAAACTGCTTCCATTGAATGTAAAAGGAAAGACTGTGGTTGCACCTAGAGCCGATGCTGGAATTACACACAGCCAAACTTATTTTCAAGTCGACTGTTCAAGTGCTTAAAGTTAAGCATACACATAAGTGTTTGCAGGATTAAAGCCTCCGTTTGGAATGACAGAGTAAATCCAAATGGAGATGGATTAGCTGGCAGGGGGCAGGTGATGTGGTCAAAGGCACATGCAGTTTATCATATGGCTCTGTAATTTACTACATGATTATCACAACTACATATTTGGTGTGGGGATATAGATATACATGCACACATGTATACACAGAGCCAAACTTTTCTGGCACGGGGGCCACACAGTCATTTCAAATTGAGACTCTGGGCTGCACTTGTTCCAGGACTGCTTGTCTGTTGCCAACACACTGAAGCGCCTCAGGCTTCAGTCTGATTCTTTGTTTGCTTGCCCATTAAAGTTCTTATCCCATACTCCCTTTTGGCAGAAAATTTTGTTATTTCTGCTTTATGCTGGCCTAGGCCCTTCTCTTGCCTCTGTTGCTATTAACCTATAGCAGTGACAGCCAGGAGCAAACTGAAGCAGCTGGTTGGAGACGCTACTATCAGACTGCGAAACAGCTGTTGTGCAGAGGGGCCACCCTGAAAAACTTCTATTACAGCACTGCTGGGCCATATTTTGGCCACTGCAGACAGGGAATTGGGGAAAGAGAGGACTTTCATTTGCAGATACTTAATTGCTGAAAAATGTAGGGGTGTGTGCAGCATCTTTATTGGATGTCACACAGAAGTAATGCTTTCCAGGTATTTTTTTGGCACTTCGCATCATTATTCTCTTACTGCCAGCATGCAGTGGCCCCATGTTGCAACTCAGTGTGAAACAGATTTCCAATTTTTCTGTTTAAATTAATATTTACCAGTTGGTTATTTTTGGCAGACTTTTATTGATAGCATTGATTCAAGACGAATAGCCAAATTCAGTTCTTGGTTACAGCAGTATGACATCTGGAGTTAACTCCACTTTTGCCAATTTCACCAAGAGCAGACCTGGTCCTTTTTCTGTCTTTTTATAGTGTGACATTTGCTCTGTCCTCACCTATAGATGAGAGTTGGGCTGCGGTTTTAACTTTGGAAAAGTTGGGATACAGCATTGAGTATACCCCTGGAATTTATTGATTTGGCACTTCTCTAAGATACTTAATAGTACCTGCATCTTAACCTTCAGGAACCAGCCACTTCAGAATACCATTATGTATGTGCAGAAATAGCTCTTATGAAAGCAGTATAAATTAGACCTTTGCTATCAGCCCCCAATATTTGAGTACTTTTGTATCCATCATCAATCAGGTAGATTAATCACTTCAGAGTTATTTTAGCTATTTCTCAACTAAAGATGTAGTAGAATCGTTGACCAGGGCATAGGAGCTACATTGTAATTATAATGGACTCCTAGCAAGTGAGGTACCTGACACAGCTGAGCAGAATTTTCTGCATGTCCCATTGCATGGTGGGGGTGTATTGCCTTCACATCTTTGTAAGTGTACAACAGTCCACATTGCCTGGACTAGAATCCACTCCATTGGATATTGATACAAGTAAATACTTCAGCTATGTCTAGAGAAAAGCTGTAAAATTGCATGACAATGCCTATGTAATTGGCATGTGAGCCTAAGCACTGTTGCATTTGACTCACATTTAAGAGCTGTACTTCGAACCACATTCCTGTTTGTCATCTTAAGGGTGGGAAATCGCTAAAAGAACAAAGTCAGCCACCAAGGCCGCCAAGCTAAGTTTGCTGTGACATTGATAAATATTCAAGCCAATGTCTTTCAAATGTTATTGTGAATCACCTTTCCCTCCTTCCTTCCCCTGCTTCAGTCATCTTGCTGGCTCAGAATATTCACCTTTGTCTCAGACCTCAGCTGCCTTCACTTTATTGCATATGATTGCTATTGTCTTTGTCTCTTTTATCCGCTTCGCTGTGTCTCATTTTCCTAACATACCTGGCACCCACTTTTCCATAACACTGTTCCTTTGTTTCAGGAAAACATAATTTCAGGAGGCAGCAGAAATACAGTTCCAAAGGCCACAGGGTGACATCCTCTCTCACCTGATCTTTATTCATATCAGGGTTTAATGGCATTTTTTTTTCCATTTCTCAAGCACCCTGCAACTCCCTTCCTCCCTGACAGGAAGGCACATTTTATTTCTCATAAAAATGCTTTCCTACCAATCTTCTGTTCTTCAGAAGTTTCACAGGCCCTTCTGTTAAACATTGGTTTTCTCATGTGGATGGACCTGTTGACCTGGTTATGGTTTATTACTGTTTCAACATTTTTTCTCCATCCTAAATTTGGAGGAACTTAGACCCCTTTGTCATTTCTAATCTCTGCTGTATTGGCTTCAGCAGCAATCTTCCCAAACTCTGTTTTTAATTTTGTGGTAGGAACAATTGAGAAGTTTCAATATCTGTATTGGCTGGCCTTCTAAAAGTAGTATTTTTAATGTTTGCAGCTAATCTTGTGTTTGAGGTTCATTCATAATCTACCTGCCTCAGATATCACCACCAAAAAAATACAGTTTCTCTCATTTCTACCAAGTCAGGAAAGGATGCTGTTATGCAGTCCTTTATGTACACTTTCTTAGCTCCCTGATGCACTAAAAAAGGGCCCTCAGTCCATTGAATTAATACAAAACCTCAGTTGCTGATGGAAGTGGTATGTGATTTTCTGTGTACATTTTACACCAAAAGGTGCAGTGCCTATTGTACATCCCCCATTTGAAACTCAAACACAATGGCTCGTGCAGCTGGATGGTGACCTGCCAATGAAGTTTAAGAAAGCATAGACTTCCACATGAATCTGCAGATTAATGAGACAGAGAACTGTCTTCTTTTTTACCCACAAAAGGCTACTCGCGCATTCAGAATGTGCTGCAGACTAAAACCAAAGTTCAGCTCACCACAGGAGTAGAGAAGAAACACGCACAGGATACTGCGTGTATCACCCTCAGAAACAGCCCAGCCCTTACGGAAAACTCCTGTGGAATTTAGCACAAAATGATAAGCTTTCTGCAGCTTTTTTTTTTTTTTTTTTTGTACTGTCCTATAGCTCAGATACCTCTGCTATTAAATTCTATACAATGGCTCAAAAAAGTTCATATAAAAGATTTAATGCTCCATAGGTTTTAGAGTAATTTCTGCAGTGTTCTGTTACATTTCTATAGGACTCCCTTGTTTCTATTCCAATTACGTTATCTAGAACTTTTCATAAAAGACCCCTCTTATAACGGCCCTTTCCCTCTCTCTCCATTTTCCTTTAAGTATAACAAAATGTGTATAGAGATATATATTACAATGCATACTTCTCACAACTCCATGATTTTAGGTGTACTACCACATGTGGCAAAGGCATTATTTGTCTTTTGGCTAGTAAGCTAAGTAAACTAGTAAGCACACTGTCAAAGCCAGACAAATATAAATAGCAAGAGGGGAAAAATGAGCTTTCAATCTTTTTTTATTATAATTTTGAAGCAAAGCCCAAATTATAAACACTTACAGAAACCTTTATTTGTGAATGTCCTGTCGGGACATTATGTTGCAAGATGAAGTAAGTTGTGCAAGGGTTAATTTAGCTCCTCAGATAAATAAAATAAGTCGTCAGGAAGTGTTTGGCACATCATAGTCCTACAATTCTGATGTAATTCTTACATATCTGTCCTTCTGGAATACAGCGGCAGTTGTCTTAGGTGTTGATTCAAGCAGTTCCATGAAAATGGGCTGCTTAATATTTTTCAGTGGACACAAAGACAGCAGATACTTCAAGGCTGACTAATCAGTGTTTAAGGTGTTTTTGTCGTCTTTTATTTTTTTCCTCTCGTATCAGTCAAAATTTTCACAATTTTCTCTTGCCCACCTCTTACCCTCTTATGACTGTACCCAGTGAGCTCCATTAGAGTCACAGTTTCTGTGTTCCCACCCCGTTATCTCCCAAACAGACTCTAGATCAACCTAGAGAGGGGCAGATTGTGGTGGGAATTTGGACACTGGAGACACGGACAAGCTGCTTACACTCTACCAAGACCCAGTGGCAGTGCCAGTGGGATGGTGATGCTGTCAGGCAGGTGGCTGTGACAGCCTGATCACGAGTGACCCAAATTCAGAGCAAGTTAGGTTAAAAAGGAACATCTAATTTATCTCAACAGACGCTCAGAGAGCAGAACTCTGCACAACACTTCATCTGCCTCTTCCTCATCCTAGGGCTTGACAGGGAGAGCTGAAACAGAAGATTCATTTGATCCAATACCTTTATAACCAGAAGGTGGTAATCCGCCATAGAAAGAGAGTTCAGACTATTGTTTGAGCTAATAATTAGAGGCCAAATTAATTTAAAATGGACTGGAGAAATGGCAGTAGTTAGATAGAATTTTTCATTTTAAAGGTCACCTAGTTAACTATGTTATAACAACATTGGATTCACTGGTCCCTGTTTATCATGGTCATGGCTTCAAACGTGAAATTGTCTTCACATATGTTGCTCAGAGGGAAGGGGGCTGCAAGAAATTCCATATGACCTTATGATGAGCAATACAAATTACAGTGACTAAAAAGACGCTAAGAAATAGCTTTCATTACCCAGTTTTTGCATTTACAGAGGTAGTGATCAAAATAAGTAATTTGACATCTATGAAGGCAAATGCTGGGTGTAATAAGAAATGTATAGAAGACTAAAAGTTAAAGTAATTGAACCAGTGAATGTCCCATGGTCTATTATTTTTTTCTCTTCTATGAATTTCATAGACTAACCATGGTTTAATCCTAAAGAAGCTGGAGATGGAAGCATAAAGCAAAGTGGCAGGCTTTAGCTTACCAATTTGAGACAAATAGATTCTTGACACAAGGATTACCCATGCCAGCTTTTGTGGCTTGAAGAGAAGGGTCCCAGAAAGTTTTGTTGAAGTCAAAATGTCTTTTAAAATGACTCACAGAAAAAATACAAGTTACAGCAATCCTCCTTGAGATGACTAGCTTGATTTGTTAAGCAACTATTTTGTGTCAGTTTTGACTCATCAAGAGCTTATTTAGCTCATGAAGATGCCTTTGATGGTGTAAAAAGATCTCTGAATACATGAATCACAATTCAATACCATCTAAAGCATCGTCAGATGTCATATAAAGGGATAAGCTCAAACTCCTGAAGTGTTTATGTGGATAATGTATCCACTTAGTTTTATTACCAAATCTTTATTTCATTCCTGAGACTACAATATCTTGTCTTACTGCTTTCATGATTTTTTCAATTCATCTAGTTTCTGCCTATCTTTGAGTATTTACTTTTCATTTTTTACGTAACTCCCTTGAGAAGCAGCTTTGCATTGACTCATTTTCTTTCTTTCCTTTCTTTAAGAAAGTTTTGTCTCTGTGGATTTTCTCTGAAGATGTTTGGAATTGATGAGCTGTGATTTCAATAGTTTCCCAGGCTGACTTGAGCATTACAGTGTCATTCATGTCACAAGTGTGTTTGCTGCAGGTGGTACTATGGGTCCAGCTGAACACAGTTTTCAACTGTTAATACTGTAATCAATCCTAATGCATCTTCTGCTCTCTGTCTTTCCTTTGATAATTTAAAATATTTCTTGAAGTATAGACAAGCCCTACTCCTCTTTAAGCACTGCAGGAAAAGTACCGTATTAATCTTTGGGGATGCTGATTTCTGTTTCTAGTTTTCTAGTGTTTGGAGAGATCCTGACTTTCTGTTAACACAGTCATTATCTGGGACAGAGCTTATGGTTGATGTACTTGTCCATGCACTCCTGTATTTAATTTTATTATTTTAATGAAACAGATTAAGACAAAACAATATATTTTTACTTTCATTTCATATTTGCACCAAATCCTTGGGTGGATCTAAACCCAGCTATAATACCCAGATCTGTTGCTGAATAGCCTCATTTTCTCCCTTATATATTGGGATTTTCCAAATTTTTGTCTTAAAGAACATTTGCTTTTCCATCTGGTCAATCATGTCTGCTATACTGGTCCTTCTACAAGCCTGGGCCCTACAGCCCATTTATCCGGTGCAGTCCAGGTGCCCCAACCACGTGTATGGACTCTGACAATTCCGAGTCCCACGCAGCCTTCCTTTCTCACCACATTCACAGACTTCTCAGTTACATAAACCTGCAGGACATTCACACTTGAAGGTAAAAGCTCCCCTAGTTTTATCACTATTATTATTATTGCCATTGCCATTCTCTTAACTCTGAAAGCTAATAAGCACTGATAACTGAAAAGTAAGAAGCAAGTATTTATCCAAAATGTACTTGTTCTGGATCTAAAATACTTTCATAATATAAATCTCCATAGTGCTAAATACCTGAAATCCCTGCTCAGTTCACGCGGATAGCTTATTCTCTGGCTCTGTTCTGGACCGCTCCAAGTACATCCCCAAAACAGTGCCCTGGCGGTTTGGCAGATGGTTTCCTCCAGAAAGCATTCCCAAAGGCAGCACAGACAAGACTTCATCATGTTATCTCCCTTCCCCATCCCCATTACGTTCAAGCCCTCCAGGTATTCCCCTGTCCCGTATCCCTGGGCTCACAGGATTCTGCTCAGTGGAACTAGCACCAAAGAGGCTGCAACCTAGGGGCCTTCTTATTTCATATACATTGAACAAACACCACAAATGAAGAGTGGTCTCCTTGGGCCAAAGGCTCACCACCCCAGGCCCAAAGGTGAGCCCCCATGAAGCAATGGCCCAGGGGACACAGCCAGCCTGCAGGGAAGAGCGTTAGGTGTGGGCTGCATGGTCGGGAGCCAGACGGAGCCCCTTAGCCCCGCGGCCAGGGCTGCACCCCAGGTCCTCTCCTAGTAGCAGCGTGGACTCAGCCAGCAGCTAACAGCATAGCTCCCAGGCACATTTTAGCTCCCAAGCACATGGCTGAGGTGTAACTTCTTTTTAAATAACTATTTCGCTAAGTGTAAATGTAACGTAATAGTACCTGGCCTGGCAGCTATCTTCCTATTAACCTGAGAGAGGCACAGGCCTACTTTCATTCAAAGCAAAACTCCCAGGCTTTGACTACATTTTATTTCTCCCCCACTAAGCAAAAAGGATCCCAAACAAGCAAAACCACCACCAAAAAATTCTTGCAAGTGGTGAGAATTCCCCAAGTTATTGACTGTAATAAAAATACTCTACACTTGGCTTCATTTTCAAATGCACTCTGTACCCGCAGCCCTTGCTGGTACCAAATGCAAAGCTGGGAGAGCACTGCATTACTGTATAAACACATCTGGAGGCCTTCTAGCTGCTGCTGGTGTGATGCCTCTCAGCATGGGGTCGCTTACAACTATTTAGCACTCTGCTGGACCAGATTTCATCTTTCAAGAAATAAAAGTGCCTGTCATCTGATGATGGATGGGGCTCTTCTCTCAGTAAAAGTCTGTGTATTCTCAGCTTCTGTCCATGTAGAAAAGCAGTCACAGAAGGAAAAGCAGAAGAGGTGGTTGACAGAGAAACCATCAACTACATGGACATGAATTAGCTTGCTGAAAGACAGGCCCCTTGGTCAACAGGGAATATTCACAGAAAAGGGAATAAGAGCGAGCTGGTATCACTCCTACTCCTTCTACCTGGAGCATACTTAAGGCTTTTTGGTTTCCAGAATCCATCCACTTAAAGCTTTTTAGAGCACTGGGTGAAGCCAAATCATTCATGAAGTTAAACTGGGACAGTAAGGTAAGAAGGTAAGAACAATATTAGTTATAATTAAAGAGACCCTGAAGACAGCAAAAGAGTGAACTCTTTCCTTCCCCTTCTCAGTCCATCGAGCTATCACTTCATTTTGTTATAGGCAGAGATTAGAAGGAAGAATAGTGGCCTGCAGCAAAAGGAAGAAAATGGGGAATTATGATGTGCAGAAAATTGAAGCTTAAGATATCTGCATATCTAGCAAGGGGAAAAAAAAAAAAGACAAAAAATAAAAGAGAATTTGAAGTACATTTTACACAGAAGAAATCCCAGCAACAGAATTAGCCAGTTACCAGATGAAGGTGGTAAAATCATTAATAATGAAGAAAGCCATATTCAATAAACATGTCTTTCCTTGATTTGGAAAAAGTAGGATGACAGCAGTATCATATCAGACAGCCAAAGCCTTTTTCAGTCCATTAGTAACCAAATAGGATGTTAAACATCTACTTGTGATAAAAACCTGTAATTCATCAGGCCCAGATAACTTGCACCTGAGGAGTCTCAAACAGTTGGTGGAGGAGATTCTTCCTTCCACATGTTAATTTTTAATGGGTCTTGAAATAATATAGAAATTCCAGAAGACTAGAAAAAGACTGATGTTTTGCCAGTATTCAGCAAGGACGAACATCATGACCTTGGTAAATATAAGCCAGCTAACCTAACATCAAACTGGAGAGGAGGTGAGGGGGGAGCAAAATAATAGAATATGGGATTCAACTGATAAAGAATGAAAGGACAGGAAGTAATTAATGCCAGTCAGCATGGTTTTATGGAAAATAGGTCTTGTCAGAAAAACCTGATTAGATTACAAATTTGGCTGAAAAGGTAACTGCTTCAGTGCGATATACTGAGGCATTTGTAAGGCATTTGATTCAATTTTGCAAAACATTCTGATTAAAAATAATAATGTGCAGTCTCAGTGAAATACCCACTACCAGAACAGTGGTCTTATTAAATGGCAAATCTCAAAAATGAGTTATCACTGGGAAGTCATCACTGAATAAAGGTATTTTTAGCAAGGCTGGAAAGGGGTCAGTCTTAGGCCTGGCTCTTGAGCATTTTTGTTGCTGAGTTAAATATAAATTACTGCTGATTGTACTGTTAATGCAATCTTCACACATATAAATAGAAAAGCAACCAATATGTATATAGCTGTGATGTTAACATCTTTATACAGCAGTGGTGTGGCTACTGAAATGCCGCACAGTTTCAGTGATCATATGTTTAATGAAGCTGGAAAAAATCAGAGGTGTAGAAAATAGCTGCAAAAAATCATTGTTAGAACTGAAGATAATGCCTTAGCATTAGAACTTTAGAGAATATGGAGAGATTGCTTGATTACAGTGTGTAAATGCCTCCATCAGCAGAAAAGCAGCTCACCCACTTACCTTTTCCAGCACCCACAGTGAGCTGGGACAAAAGAAGTACGCAGTGTTAGGGCCCAGGTCACCCTGAAGGATTTTTGTTTGCAGATCAGTAGCAGGATAGGTTAAGCATGGCCTGGTGGCAATGGGGTGTCCCCTCATGTCGGGAGGGGTGCCTGACCTACTACACACGGCAGCACTCATGTAGGTCGTCTGCATCTGTGAAGGCTCCAAGACTTTTCTCTTGCCTGTAATCCCTCTCCAAGTAAAAGGGCAGATAAAATGACCCTGGATAACTGAGGAAATGTCCTGGCCAATTATCTTAGGGAGCCTCAAGGAGTTATCAGAGGATCAAAAAGACCCTTCACTAGTCTTCAACACAGAAAAGTTGCGGCTAGACGACAAAAGGAGAGGCAGGGGAAGAATGTGACAACTTAATGATGCTACAGTAGCACCGGGTAAGATCCTCAGCTTGAGTGAGCAGGTGCCGTTCCTTCAAAGTCAGTGGAGGAGAGATGCTGATTTACACCAGTGGAGAATCTGACATATTATATTTTTTTATTTGCTTGAGTCCTGCCGTGGCTCCATAAGCAAAGGTTAATGCAGGTCTGCCAGGGGCAGTCTGGAGTTAACACAGAATGGCAGTTGTGAGGTTGCTGATTCTGATAAAAGCAAATTGTGAACTGCAAGCATCTGAGTGTTGAGTGTCACATTCACACCTAACAGCTGCCCTTGCCTGTTCCCCACAGTCATCCAGTTCTGTCATCATGATACGTTCCTGAAACCACATTTGTGCTGCTGTCACTTTTTGTCTTTGGAAATTTGTGTACAGGCTTTCTATAATGACATACTAAAAATGCTTGTAAACTTCAAACGAGTGGATTAAAATATATTTAACCCAGGCAAATCACTTCCATATATTAGGCAGAAACTTGGGTCTTTACTTCTTCTAGGTCTGCACTCTCCCCTGTAAAGACTTGCAGTAGGGATGTTAATATTTATAAAGTTAAAAAGGAGGTATCTGATGGGTGAGGGTGGTGAAGAAGAGTTTGTGCCCTTCATGAAAAAAACGAGGAACCTCTTTCTAGATCTCTGGGTCTTTCACTATCACAAATGTCTCTAAAGAGAAGAGACAGACATCTCTATGGGGTTGCCCAGCTTCTCCGTTTCCACCAGTCCTTTTTGGTTGGGAACAGCCTGACTATCAACAGCCAGGGCATCTCTAGAGCATTTTTGTCTGTGTATCAGTACTGGGCAATGTCAATCCTATGAACATGTCAACAACCCGTGGCACAGATGTGGAAGATAACAGGAGGACAGATTTTGAATGTCAGGCTCAGGCCCCTCCAGGGCTGGGAGCTGGGAGCACACCAGCCTGAGAGACACACCAGTGACACGCCATGCTTGCAGCCTCTACTGAATTCTGAACTCATTGTCATCCGTGAACTCCCACCTCATAGGTTATTTCCTAAAAGTGATTAACTGCACTTTTCCTCTTTGAAAGGCACCATTTCCCAGCTCCTGCTGAGTTTTTACCTTCACACTTAATCTCTGGTTTGCAAAGAATAATATAGACTTGCACTCACGTGCTGAAAAGGTGCAAATCTCTGAACCCAAACTACCCATAAATTGCCAAGATACCAGAAGCAGCTGCCTAGCTACAGCGGGATAGAGTTTAGGGTGAGCCGTGAAATCTGCCCACAAAGCCTATTAAACCAGCTTACGCTGATTTTTTTTTTACTTGGACAGCAGTGCGGGACGTGCTTCCAGCTGCCCCAGCTATCCTGTTGTCAGTACCTGCACTGGCCAGCTGAAAGCAGCTGATGGTAACAATAGTTTTGGGAAAAAAAAAAAAAAGAAAAAAAAGACAAGGTTAGTAAACCAGATCTCTCTGGAAATAGTTGTATTAAATATAGAAGAGGTTATATACGTTTTCTTTTGTCCTTTCTCTCCCCATAGGCTTCTGGCCTGTGATCACTCCTTGTACCTACCCTGCAGCTGATTTTATTGTTTATTCCTAGCTCACCCTCCAGTTTGCTCAGGGCCCTGTGTCTTAGCGAGTGACTCCCCGCTCCCTTTCCAAGTTCAGAACCTTTCTGGCTAAAGTCTGCGGTGACACGTAACACAAAAAGACAGCTTTGGGCACACGGCGTGCAGCCGTTCCTGGAGAATACAGGCTGCGGTTCGGCAGTACCGTTTCTGGAAGATTAAGTGATTAAGCCTAACTAAAAGTGACTAACAGGGATGGATCTTTTCCTGTCAAATGTGCACATTTTTCTGTAGAGCGGCTCCAAGGTTGTGAGTGAAGGTGAACAGCTCTGCTTCTAAAGACTCCTTAATTTTAAGAAATTCAAAGAGCAGGCACGACACTTTGTTCTGTGACTTTCTTAAACCTATACCCTACTTCACATCCTTTCATGAGCCATCATCTTTCATATTTAAAACAGATGTAACGGAAGTTAAAAAAAAGACAGAGGAGATGAGAAGTACAAGTCTCTGCAGATGTAAAGTATAATTTAGCAACGTATCATTTTATCACCCAATCCTGCCAGGTCCTCAACACATCCTGTGGGGTACAGATTCCTCCACTGATCTTGTGAGCAGTGGGGAGCAAGAGCGCTCCAGAAAAGTCTTTTTCTGGTTGCTTGAAACTCCCTGGTGTTGGCTATTTATTCAGCAGTTGCATGCATATTTATATGGCTAAAGCCCTGAGAATCTTCATAAATTGATTACCAAGTCTGTGTTTTGCAATAAACGATATTTATGTAGGCATTCAAACTGATCCATAAAAACCCATGTTCAGATTACCTGATGAGCGTGGTATGAAAACATAGATGAAATAGGGAGATCTGAAAGAGTATGTTCTATTTACAGGTTTTGTATAAATATAGAAAAAGGGAGACAGGATAAATATACTAACAAAGTAGTTACAAAACTGTTTTCATTAATAACTTATCAAACCAGTTTTATTTCTTGAAAACATCCAAAGTAAGCTAAACGCTATACAGGCAGCTGGTTGAATTTCTCCTGGAGGATTTGAATGGGGCTGCAGGCCGGTGCTGAATTTCACTCTTGTGAATAAATTCATGCATTATCTCTTGGAAAGCAATGTTTTTCAGGGTGGAATAAAGCCTATTTAGTAAATTATTATTTTTGTTTTTAAAACTAAATGACTGTTTATTAAAAAAGAGAGCTACTGAAATTCAAATTTTTCCTCATTACCTGAGGCATAATCAAATTGTCAGCTGTTCAACAAGGGTGATAATGTGGAACAGGAGTGTGATAACGTTTGCCATCATCCCAGCTGGCTCCCCCAAAAAGAAACCTCCTCACAAGCTTCTCATCAGTGAACCTACAAAATCTCAGAAAAGCCTATGACCCAGCACAAGGGATCGTTCAGAAGTGATTTGATAACATATATGAGTTGTGAGACCTCTTTTATTTGGACACAATGTTACTTGAAACGGAAATTAAACCCTGACTTCATTAAAAAATGGAGGAATTTGTCATTGACTTCAGTGTGACCAGGATTTCACTACTGGAGTACATAATGCTGTTTTCAGATTTCAGAAGCAAATGCTGAATCATTTCATTTTACCAATACGTACAAGCACTAATGCAGAGAGAAGAAAGCTGAGTTTATGTTATAACAGGATCCAGTAGCTGAAAAGACAACTGGGCATATTAAGGGTAGAAATAAAGCGTATGTGTTTAGTAGTTTTTTTGGTAAAACCACTTATTAAGGGCATTTTAAAATCAAGACTGGCTGTTTCCTAGAAGTTTTACTCTACTTTGAGCAGGAATTAGTTCAAGGAATTCAATAGCTTGTGCAGTATAAGTAGTCAGAGTAGATGGTTTTAGGAGCTGTGACTCTATTTGTCTATCTATAATTGACCCATCAATAAATCAAACTGGCTTGAACATAAGGACAGTTTCCCAGTGAATGCTAATTCATTCATAAAGTGAATACATTATCAATTACTATTTTTAAATATACTTACTTGTAGAAATGCCTGTAATTAAGAGTCCAGACCTTTGAGCTAGACATCCACGATCTATACTGAACAGGGATACAGAGTAAATGGCAGTCCTTGTGCACAAGATACGGCACTTAGTTAGTCAATTAGATACTGCTTTTATTGTTCTAACTGGATACACCAACTCCATCCCTGCTGCCCATAGATCTACAGTGGGTAATGATGAACATTTAGCTCAGTGGTAGAGGGCGACAGCATATTTTTCAATGACTGAACCTATATTCATTGCTCATTCTTTCCTTGTAAAAAAGTGATGTTTTAACTAATTCAAATAATGCCGTCCAGAAAGATACATTATTTTTGCAGTGGCTCCAATAGTTTCATCATGTCATGATGGATGAGAACATCAAAGATGTTAAAGATGTGCAACTGGATATAAAATATGTTAGTTACATGGAATAGTTTATTGTTAGAGCCCTGAGGGCATAAATAGGCCTTAATTTCTCTGGCCAGCCTCCCTGGGGATCTCCCACCCACAACCTCCTTCTGCCCCAGGCAGCAGCCCTGGACCTGGTTCACCCCCTGGCCACACCTGGGGCTGTCCATGGACCTGTTTCCAGCACATGGCTTTGTTTGTCCAGCTCAACCCCTGTGGGACCGTGCCACTGGTGGGTGAGGGATCCAGCCTCAAAACAGGGCAAGGTTGGAGTTTGGAAGGTTGCATCATTTCCCTTACACTAAAGTACTTCCAATTTCTGATTCTCAGGGTGGCCCCACAAATAGTTAAGCTTACGCAGCTGGGGAGGTGCTTCAGAGCTGAAAATGTGCTGGTGTTAGGGCAGATGCAGATGCATAGAGGCTGCAGCTCAGGTGGTGTGCCGATGTGGTTCTTTTGGGTGCTGGCAGCAGAAAAGGACCAGCAGCACCCAGCTTAATGGATATCTATGATATTGGGGAAAGTGCCTTGCACCTCGGTGTTGCTTTTCACCTCCACTGTGGTTGTCACCCCGTGTCTGCAGTGAGGCAGTATGGGATGCATTACATTTTTTACAAACTGAATTTTGCACGCTTCTTTTCTCCACTGTTACTTTAGTGCTTCTATTTCTACTTAGTTGAAATTATCCAGAGAAACAGATTGGGTTGGAATATTAATATTGAATAGCTACAGACTACTGCTGCTGTTTTAATTTAGGAGTAGATTCGCGGCTCAGTGACACAAGAGTAGCTTTAGCAAAATGAATAGCTCTGTTGCATGCTGCACTGTTAATAAGATCAAAATCTAGTCCTTTCATCCTGATCCTACTGGATCAATTTTTATTTTATTTTTATTTAGCGACATTCTCAAAGCACTTTTGCAAGTTCACTTCTTATTTCAAGTTTGCTTCTTCAAGGTACTTCTTTTCTTTCACTTTAGTGATTTACTTCTCATGGAAATTTTGAGCCTCCCGTTTCAACCAGTGCGTTTAATCAAAAAGGAACTTCCAATGATTTACTGCACAAATAATTTAACAGAAAACTAAATATATGGATACTAATAGCAGAGATTACAACCTTTGGATGCTAACATCAGTCTACACTGCTCATGAACTACAAGTGGCACCAAAAATATTTTCATTCACTTTAATGCTTTACTCATATTTCTGAAAGGAATGTTCTGTTAGTGCTGTATCAGGGTGTTGTACAACCGATAATTCCATGCAAAATACTTGGGCACAAAGCTGTACCACTTTTCTTAGTATAGACACCTTTATTGGTTTCCCTTGGGTTACATTTGGATTTCAGCAATAGATTTATTCTTAATAATTCTAAGATAGGAATTCTTACTTTGCATAAATTCAGTATTTTCTTGCTGTTGGAGGTTTTGTTGTATTTACAACATGGCTGTCGCTGTCATATTCAGACTTCTTGTTGTGTGTCTCTGCTGATTGGTTGATTATTTATTATAAAGAGAAGCCCATCCCTTACGACAATTTTTCATTAATTCCATGGGATTTTTTTGGCTCGGACTACAGGGTATTATTCTAAAATACTGGGAGAGGATGGTCAGCTTTCCAGCCTCTGAGCTGTACCCTAAATCTGGCATCCACAAGCCGTGCACAACGGCGCTAGGCTGGCCAAGGCCCTGGCCCAACTCTCGAGCTGGCCCAGCTGCAGCAGGGGCGGGCCGGCCACCTCTGGAGGCCCCTTCCCCTCAGGTTTTGTGATCTCCTGCCCACCCCACCATCTTCCGTGGCTTTGCTTCCTTGCACCACTGGAGAAAAGGGTCACCCAGGGGTCCCTCTACCATCACGACCCTACAGCAGGTGGTGCAAGCCAGAATGGGGAGTGGAGAAGCCTGAATGGCACCTGACTTGCATGAGCCGAGTCCTGCCCTCGTTAGCAAGCAGGCCGTGACACCTGAAGCCCCCTGTGACCCCCCAACAGCAGAGCTGCTCATAACTGACGTGCTTTGGCTTGGGAGGCCTTGCTGTTACTTTAAATAAGGGCTGTGGGGGTAGTGGGGTGAGCCTCTTGCCTTGGGCCGCTCGCTGGAGAACTGGGTCGAGGCTAGGCCTCGGGGAGGCTTCCACCGCGCCTGTGAGTGGAGGTGCGTGTGAGCAGCCCTCTCCCTAATGCCAGCCCACCGGCGGGTGGGCTGAGGGGGCCGTGGGCCTGGCAGCTCTCCCAGCGCGCCTGCCCTTCGGGGTTACGGGGCCCTGCGGGGCGACGCTGCCCCGGAGCCTTCCAGCCACCGCGCCCGCAGCGGGAAGACGACTTCCCGGGTGCGCAGCCGCCGGCCGCCCTCCCCGGTCACCGCCGGCTAATCCCCCGCCGCCCGGAGGAGGCGCTCCCCGCGCCGCCCGGCGAGCAGGGGCAGGCGGCAGCCGCCCTCCGGCGCCCCGCAGCGCGCTAGGACC
>VYZV01041356.1:75559-97582 GCA_013401275.1 Pandion haliaetus | reverse complement strand
CCATGGTAAAAACGGCGCTGAAGCAGTGTGAGACTGGAGAGCAGCCTGCAGAAAGGAACCATGTTGGAGAAGTTGGTGAAGGACTGTCTCCCATGGGAGGGACCCCACGGTGGAGCAGGAGAAGAGTGAGGAGTCCTCCCCCTGAGGAGGGAGCAGCAGAGACAATGTGTGGTGAGCTGACCCCCATACCCCATCCCCTGTTCCCCTGTGCTGCTGGGGGGAGGAGGGAGAGAGAACCAGGAGTGGAGTTGAGTCGCGAAGGAGGGTTGGGTGTGGGGAAGGTGTTCTGAGGTTTGGTTTTCCTTCCTAATATCCTTGTTTTGATTTGATTGGTAGTAAATTAAATTTTGTTTCTTCCCCAAGTTGAGCCTGTCTTTTGCCCATGACCGTAAGTGGAGAGTGATCCCTCCCAGTCCTTATCTCGACCTGCGAGCCTGCCTTTATATTTTCTCCTCATCCCACTGTGGCCAGGGGAGGGAGTGAGCGAGTGGCTGTGTGGTGCTTTGTTACCAGCTGGGCTGAAACCATGACACTAAATAAGGTGCCAAACTACAATATTTGCTTTCAGAGTAGATGGCTCCAAATTCCTGGAAGGAGGCTCACATCTGAGGCTTCCAGTGGGTCCAAGCTGTGAAACCTGGCTCTGCTTCAAGGCCCCTTCCCCTTGCAGGGGTCCAGACTTCCTTCTTCCCTCGCTCCAAGTCTCCACAAATACAAACATCAGAAAGCATGGGCACGCATGGAGTGCCTTGAGTTTCTGACTCTACTATAGCAGTGCCTTGAAAAAATATTCCCACGGTGCACCTCCGGCTGTGGATGTGAGGTGATAAAGGCAGGCCTCTGTGCACTCCCAAAGATGCTGGGTGCTCATTTTGCCATTCATTGCCCTATAGAGCAGCCTTTAGGCTGCTCTGAATGGTAACAGGTGCTTCTGGCCCCTTTGTGTTGTCCCAGCTGTCAGGGATTTCTGGGGACCAGTGAGTGAGATTGTGTAGGAGTTGCTTTAGTGGCTTCTTGCCATTCAGGAATTCTTTTGCGCCAAGGGAATCCTCCAACAGCTGTTTGGGCTGGCTTGGTGACAGCTTTGTGCTGCTGGAGCTGGGCAAAGCAGCCCCAGCTGGGCCAAGGATCTGGCTCCTTGAGTGTAACTTGCTTACTTAGGCCTGTCGCCCTGTTTTGTAGGTAATCTCTGCTACTGTTAGTGAATGCAGTAAGCTGCTGAAGTTGGTGGCCTTTGCCAAAGAGCGAAATACCAACTGATGTAATTGGAATGTGAGATCTGCAACGCTTGAAAATTCTGCCAGAAACTAGTTAAATGGAGATGGCATCTCATTAAGGGAAGAATGGGGTCTCTGTGCACGTTTTCTGTCCTCAGTCCGGGCAATGGATCTCCAGCAAGTTTCCTCTGCAAAAGATAAGCATTTGAAAGAGAGGATGGAGAAGAGCTGGATCTGTGAGTGAAATGCGTAGGTGCAAGCCTACTGTATTCAAGGATGCGACATCCGGGTGCAACAAATAAAGACCTAGCTGAAGGCTACACGTCCCTTGTAAACAAAGATATGCTTTGCCATGCCATACTTTTGGTTTGTGCATGTGCCCTGAATGTTTTTCCTCACCCCTTTGTGCTATTGCCTATTCAGTATCCACGAGGAGCATATCATAAGGCCAGCTAGCGACAGTGTCTCCATATCTACTGAGTCACGACTGGCAATGCATGCTTCGAGGATCAGCTGTTTGATTACCCAGAGAGCATGTGGCTTTACTCAGCTGCTTCAAGCAAAAAAAGCCAAGGACAACTGACTGATTGTCAAGAAGTGTGGACAATGAGGCAGGAGGGGGAATCCATGTGACTGGTTTCTGAGTATGGTCCTTCAGTATCCAGTCAAAATAGAATGGGCTTGAGCTATCTGATGACCTGCATGTGTAAAAATATTTGTCCTTATTCAAAAAGGAGTGGGACACCATATACTGTGAATGGAACAATACATGCAAGCATTTGGAAATCCAACATGTGCCTTGTAGCTAATTCATATGAAGTGACATTATCTCCCCCAGTGCATTGTTGATGGGCATCAGGTCCCAACAAAGCTGTGAGGAAAATAAAAGTGACACAAAACAAACTCCTTGCTAATGAGCAAGACCATTATTTATCTGCTGCAAAATATGTAAATACTGAAACAGGTTAAGCAACAGTAGCTTAAAAAGAGGTATTTTTCTGTTCATTTGTCTGTGTTTTGTGGCCTAATGGATTAAAGTGTAAAGCTGACAGGCTGCTTTAAAGAGATATTCCTTGTGGGACATTAAAAACTCTTCATACATTACACTAGCCAAAACAGACAACCACATCACTGTCTTTGCTTGAGTGAAAATGGGGCTGCTTTTTATATTCAGTGCTACTAAAGGATATGCTTTATTCCGGTAACTGAATGGAGGAAGGATACGCTATAGAGATAGACATCATCTAGAAATTACACTATTTGCCATTATTTGAAATACATCTCCCTCGGGAGAATGGTAAGAGCATTCACTTTCCTTACCCCTGTTACAAACATGGTTATGAAATGATGTGGCCTGGATTCACCTGTGAAAGTAGTGCCTTGAAGGGACTTTCCCAACAGAAGAGAGGCAAATGTGATCCCATGGTTCTCAACTATTTCCTTCTGGGCCTTAGTGAAGACACTGCCTGCAGATGGTGCCCCTATGGGATGCCAGGCTGGACGGGCCAAGGCAGGGCCGAGTGGTTCTGTCCCCAGGACAGACCTCCAAAGCTTATCTGGAAAAGCCAGAAAAGACTGGAGCCCCACCACATCTCCTGCACTGTCTCCAGAGCTGTCTGCTGGGGAACAGGGGGGAGGCATGGGGTGTCCAGCCCCTGTGGGTGGGCCTGACTTTCTGTGGATCCCCTAGGATTTGTGATATCCCTGGAAACCTCTTGGATATGAACCGCCCACCTCTCTTCTTTCTCCAGCCCCAGTATTGAGACTTCACCACATTGACTGCATGAGGGATGGGGGCCTGGGCTTGGATAATGGGCACCCTCCAGACTCTCACTCGCCTGGGGCCTTTGGCATCCCCCTTTCCCACCGCGGTGGAAGCCAGTGCCCGCATCCGGGGAGCCAAGCTGGGGGGCAGTTTCCCACAGGAGGAGAGAGAGGCTGGGTGGGTTTGGAGCCAGGGCTTGCAGCTATTCACACACAGAGGTAAACTTCATCTGCAAGTGGAGCCAGCATGTGTGGGGGTTGGCAGGAGGGAGGGATGGACTCTCCCTGAGGTGTTATCTTCCCTGCGAGGGACTCTCCAGGGTTTTTAAGCGTAGGCTGCAGAAATCTTTTTGATTCATAAATACATGTTTCTCTTTGAAAGAAAACAATCCCTTTTTCCGTGCCCCCCCCTTCCCTGGGCTACTTTAAAATCTTCTTCTCCCATGAGGACTTTAACCAAAGAGAGAAGACTCCTCGTTGTATTAAAGAGAGCCCTGCTGGGTGTGAGCCATTGCACCAAATTCAAAATAGGAAAGCAAGGGGGCGTTTTCCTGAAGTGGAGCCCAGAGGATCTCTTAGGGCAAAGCCCAAGTGTTGCTGACCCGGCTTCTGCCCCTCCACTCCTGCTCCAGTGTCCTCCCAGGTCTCCTGGCTCTTCCCCATCAAACACAGTGCCTCCTTTGCCACATTAACCAGCGTGCTGGATCCATCCCACTGCCCTCATTGCCCCACACCAGAAAACACAACAGCTCTGTACATGAAGCTTGCTGCAGATTTACCTGCTCTAGAGTTAGAGCATAGTAGAGATTAGGAAGAAAAGCTCCGAGCTCCTCTGAAAGTCTAAGTTTATGTCATCACAACCTGCTAATACAGGAAGAGGGCCAGCTACTACTTTTTCATGCAGTGCATTTTGTCAGCTTGAGCATGAGTAACGTCAACTCACTCATATTTTTCATGCTTTAATAAAATGCCATCAACACTTTGGGAACAGCATGCATTTACATTTTCTCCCTCACTCTCAACCACCTTAAAAGTCAGCAGTACCAAATGCTAGGTAGTTACCACAACTGACTTACAGTCACTGGTGATGATGGACCAGATAGGAGAGAGAATACTATTTTCTCAACATCACTTTTATCTCATACTTTAAACTCCCATCAAAGATTTTCATACATATTTCTCTACATATTGCAACTTGTTGTAGGGGCTGGACTGGGATTGTCATTTTAGTTAATTGCTACTTCACTTCATATTTTATTTAAATTCTAAGAAGCTCTGCTAGCAGGTCATTGTCTCAGGTACTGCATAAATGACAGCTATGTTTTCATTTGCGCCTTTATGTCTTTTTTCTTTGTTAGGATTTTCCTTCAAGCCATTCCCCATTGAGGTTCAGAGTTCTTGAGCCTCTGTGCCACCTCCTTTACTTTCCGGCTCAGCATCCTGCTATCATTAGTGACGTAGTTCCAAAATGCGCACATTTCTTAGAGCTGAGATAAGAATCTGTGTACTTCTCTTTGAATAGTCTCTCTTCCTTCAGCCTCACATGAAAATGTTGCCCTTCACAGGCAACAAATTTGCACCACTTTGATTCACGGATTCATCTTCCTTGTCCTTGCGGACCTAATCCTGTAACTGGATCCAGACACAGAAGCTATGTGTACACTGGTAAATTAAATATGCCTAGCAGTGTTCCTGGGCACTGCAGCTGTTTGGCATGGAAAAGGCAGTGTCTGTGCTAGTGAACTGCCTAGTCAAAAGTGTTCACATGGTAATCACTTACTGGAAATGGTTCTTGGACTGGTCTAAGTACTGTGCCCAGGAACAGAGTTAGAATGGGCCAAATTCATGTCAGGGATGCTCTAACAGTCTGCTAGTGCAGGCAGTCACAGCCCAGCACCTGGGGATGCTGGTGCCATACCTGAACTTACTAGCACAGCTGTTGCTGCCTGAGTATCTTGCTACAGAGACAGTGCTGTGGGAGCATGCCATAAGGATCAGCCAACTACTTATCTGGGCGAGTTGTTAGTACCACGGTGCAATCCACATCTGCTGTATATGACAGCATACCACTGGTGGTGCAATTGCATGTCAAGGTACATTTATCTTAAGCACTGTAAAATACACCGTGAAGCTTAAGCCATTGCTAAATGACACACATTATCTGGATACATAAGTAGGTAGGTAGATAGGTGGGTAGATAGATAGATAGATCAGGGTTTTTCATCCTTTGGCTCTTCTCCAATGTCTAATTAGAGAAGATGAGGTGGAAGGGATCTCAAAGGGATGTCAATCCTCACTGCAGAGCATCAACATAAAAATTCTTATACAAGGTCACCCATGAGTCCAGGTGCCCCAGGACCCTGTCTCTGACAGTGACCTGCAGCAGGTTTGTAGAGAGAGTCCAAAGCAGGGCGCATTACAGTAATCCTCCTGTGGGCATAGCCTCCTCTCAGCTTTTGGCAATCAACAACTTCCTAAGCCTTTGCATTCAATAGACACTAAAGGAATTTTTCATCATGAATGTTTCTATTCCTTTTCTGAAACCAGTTATATTCTTGGCCTCCATAGCACCCTGGGCAAGGAGTTCCACAAAAACCATTAGATGTGGTATGAAACAGTATTTCTTCTTGTTTGAATTTGCTGCTTGATCATTTCTTTGCATGTCTCCCAGTTCTTCTATTGTAAGAACAGCTGTCTTTATTTACCTTTTCTATGCCATTTGGGATTTAAAACATTTTTTTTCTCAGATGTTGCCTTTCATCATTGCTTTTTTCCGTAAGGAATATTCCAGTCTACTTGTTCAGTCTTTGCATAGAAGTTTTTCCTCCATAACTATCATACCCTATTCTATCACAGTTACAGAGCTAGTCTAGTTCTGCTCTGTGCTTCTGAGATGGGGGGGACCAGGCCATTTAAATGTATTTGTATTCAAGTAATAGCTTAATACTATTTTCTTTTTTTTTCCGGTATTCTTTTTCCAATAATTACTAACATCCCATTTGCCTTTTTGATCACTACTGAGCACTGGTGGTGTGATAGTTTCATAGGACCGTCCCCAGTGGCTCCAGTTTCCCTTTCCTGATTGGTAATAGGTATATTAGAAGCCCTCATTAGATATGTAATATTAAGATTGTTTTTGTCTGAAGTGCATTACTTCACACTTTCCAACACCAAATTTCATTTTCTGTTTTATCATCCAGTCACTCAGTAATGTCAACCTCTTCTGCAACTCTTTGCTGTCAGCTGTAATTTTGACAGGCAGGTCCTACCAGATTTGGTGGAAACCCCCTATGCTGACTTTTTATTCCACCTTCAATTCCTCTCTTTTTAAAAAAGTCAGTTCACAGAGGAGCCCATCCATTCCTTTGCAGACTCTCTGCAACCCACATGCTATTGCTGTTGTCCAAACAGAAACCTTGTCATAGACCTGCCATTCTTCTCCAACTGAGGTTGAACTAATGAATTAAAACTCTTATGCATGTTGCTGGGAATAAGATTGGACTTCTACTCTATAAGTGATATACTGTGCTCCATTGGCCCCCTGCAGCAGTTTTCATCTCCACATATCAAAGTACTTGCAAAGATGGGGGAGTATCAATGTCTCCAGGTGACAGCCAGGGAAACTGATATCCCTTTTAGCAGTAACAGTATGCAGTGTTCTAGAGTGGCCTGAATGCTATTTGTTGAATAAATTAGTTAATGAGTAACAGCAATAGTTGCTAATTAACATACTCAATGAATATTTATGCTGGCATCTCGCCAGTTGTACATCTTATACAATGTGTCTTTCACTCTCACTTTCGCTTATTTATTTCATACCATGAGCTCCCATCGGAAACGACCTATCCTGGCTCTGCCTCCCCAGCATCTGTCGCAAAGAAAGCCGACTTCTTCCCACCCTGCAATGGCCAATCACGATCAAATGTAAACCTCAAAAATCATTCCCAGCCTCACTGTGTCCCTACTTCCCAATGTAGCAGTCGATCAGTGGGTCCTACACAGTATCCCTAGGATTTACAGAGTCAAACTGTACAGGGGAAAGAAGATCCCAGCTTATGGGATGAGACAGAACCAACAAGTAACCTGTGGGATTCAAGATTACACCTGCACGTTTTTTTGCCACTGTCACAGACCAGCATCAGAAGGGGTGTGCCTTCAAAACATAAGTGTCCTGAGATATGTAAAGCTTCATAAAGCAAATCAATAGCTTAATTTCAACCTGGAATCCAATCTGCAGCCTGCATAGCTCCAGGCCCATCACTGTACCCCACAGCCTGGATTAGCTCCAGTGCCTGGAATAGCCCCAAGCGTGTGCATTACACTCATCTCACTAATCAGGCATTTCAACTTTGTACTCCCTGTAGTATGATGAGGTAAGAACTAGTGTTTGTAATTCAAGAAATGAGGGAGTCTGTTGGTGTCATCTCTCCTTTTGAGATGTCCAACATGTCTTTGGTACAGAGAAGAGCACCATAAAGGCACTAAACCCAAAGCCTGATGGCTTGTGTCCAAAACTACCTTTATAGATGACACACTAAGCATTAGCCTTGTGTTAGTCTTGCCCAGGTTACTAAAAAGCTAATGCTAACTGTGAACAGTAAAATGACTAATGCTCATTTTGAAGAGTCACAGAAAAGCTCACTCTACCAGTGACTGCAATGTCACATTAGCAAACGATAAAATAGCAAATAAAAATTTCATGGTAACAAATGCAAACTCATGCTTACAGGGAAAAAAACCCCACCCTGTCTATACAGTAATGGACATTACATTAGCTATTACCACTCAGGAAAGACACCCTGCAATCACTGTGGATAGTGCTGTTAAGTACTCAGAAAGAAAAACTGAACATCAGGAACTATTAGGAAAGAAACTGAGAAAACAAAAAGATGCCTGTCCTCATCCCTGTGTTGCTGTGTACATTGATGGCATGTGCCCTCTTCACCACTGCAGGCAGGAAAAACAGAGTAGGACCAGAAAGGTTCACAGGACATCAACAGGGATGATCAAAGCTACGGAAAGCCTTCAAAATAAAGAAGTATCATATGGGCTGGGACTGTTCAGCTGGAAAAGAGACCACTGGGACAGCAGATGAGAGAGGTATGTGAAATCAGGAATGGCCTGGAGAATGTGATAAAAATGTGTCTCATAGTGCAAGGACTGGGCAGCCTTTACATGATTAAGTGTCAGGTTTAAAGCATACACACCCAATGCATAACCACATTGTGACACCCGTTGCCGCAGGATGTCGTGGAGGCCAAAAGTATAAATGGGTTCAAAAAGCAATTAGAAAATTCTTGAAAGGAAAGTCCATCAAAGGCTCCTAGACTGCAGAGACGAAGATACAGTCCTGGCTCAGGAAGTCCCTAAACTCCAGATTGCCAGAAACTGGAAGGATGAAGTGGAGGAAGTATCGCTGTACTTGCCCTGCTCTTGTGCTTTTTTGCTGAGCATCCGCTACGGGCTGGACAGAGACAGGATATGGTCTAGGTGACCCCTTGGTCTGACTCAGCACTGCTGTTCCTGCAGCCTGGCTCTTTTCCAGCCGGGCTAATTCACATGATGGCTGCTTGGAGGTTGTATTTCTTCACGTCCCACCATCACATGTTATTCAGGTTATCCAGAAGAGAGGATTGTCTCTGCCAATGGGGGCAGACCCTCACTGGGATGAAGTCAAAGGGGCAAAGTTTTCAGACACAATGACCAGAGCTGAGGAACTTCATACTAGGAGGTCAAGGGTCCTGACATAGCTGCAAAGGAAAAGCGATGACAAGGACAAGAGCTAAAATGGACCCCGTGCCTGTGTCCAGACCAGAACTGGCTACATCACTCTGGCAAGACCTCACTGGGGTACAGGAAATCGCCCTCAGATGCATGTCTTCTGAGACCTGCCCCATCTCCAACCTGTGCCACACAGGGTGGGATATGGATGTGTAAGGGATTTTGGATGCACGCCATGCCCAGCACTTGAACACTTTCTGCCAACTTCACCTTCTACCAGGGCATAACAGCTCTGGGTTTTGCACTGCAGGTCCTTGTTAAACAAAAGAGGGGGCGAGTATTGCTCTGAGCTCCTGCCAGGCTCTTCTCTGAGACTTCCTGGCCTTCCCATGGCAGATGCACAGAGCTGCAGGAGGTTCAGATAAGGCCTCATTCCAAAAAAAACCCAAAACCCAAACCACTTGCGCACCCAGGTAATGAGCAGCACCTGTGCACCTCTAGGCACATGGCGCTTCCCAGAGGAGCCTGTGGAGCTGCTCCATGTGCTGGAAATTATGCCTGCACTTCAGTATTTTGTTGTATCAGGGCATAAATTTGTGCAGAAAAGCCTTCCTTTGCCTTACTTTGCATAGCTACAGTATTTGTGAACATCTTGTTGCAGATAAGAAATTTAAGTGCATTGTAGCAGTGTGGCTGTTTTTGAATTACTAAAAATCTCAGCACTACAAGCTTTGTCTGTGATAAGCCTAATCTTCTCTTCTCATCATTATCATGCTAGAAATCATGCTGGAGGCCTCTATAATCCTACTTCATTTTGCATTAGCTATAATTGTGAGAACTTGCTTTCTGTATGCGTGTTTGGGCAGAGATTGTTTGCCAATGACTTTATAGAATTATTTTACTCCCAGAAGTTAGCCAGAATTAATTTATTTTGCTTGATTTAAAAAATAAAAAAAGGAATTATCCCAGGGGAAAAAGAAAAGGAGAAGAAAAGAAAGTCCCTGTTTTACAGCATGACTCTGAAGTGTACAGTAATAGCCTTAGTGGCACAAATTACAAGGTTAGAGATACAGAATAACCAGGGTTCACCAGTCAGCTTGGTGTACCTTGCTTCAGTGAACATTGTTGTGACAGATGAAGTCCCAACATACCCGCTGTCAGTGGGGAAACATGTAATGACGTGTATTGCAGATGTATCTTCACCTTTGTTACACTCTAATTAATACAGATACAGTGTTGGGTTTGGACATCCTTTGTTTTTTTCTTCCACTTTTACCAAAATCCACAGTCTGTTCACTCATTACTTTTTCCTTTACAGACTGTCAGGAGTTTTCCTTGCCTCTAGGGACTGATCCTATTCCTATTAAGCCAACAACAGACCTCACACGAGGTGTGGGACAAGGGCATGGGTTGGGATGGGAGCTGCAGAGGAAGCTCTGCACTGCAGAGGGTGTGGAGACTGGGCACAGGCTAACAGCTCTCTGGAGTCAGCCAGGAGCTACAGGGCTCAAAGAGCAGAGCCAATATTTGCAGTTGCAAAACAGGCCTGATGCTGATCTCAACCTTTTTAGATCCCACTCTGATACGAGAAAAAAATATTTCATAGTATTTCCATTGAACACCTTATCAGCAATGTTAAAGCATCTGGAGTGACTGAGTGCTAAGGAGGAGACACTCATCATGAGAGAAGTTTATAAAGAGGAACACCTAAGAACATGAAACCAAAGATATTATTATGGCTAATGAAACAAAGGCATTTGATTAATTACTGACATCGCAGAAGTACATTTTTAAAACTGATTACTGTAACTAGAGATGTCGAATATGATAATATGCACTAAACAACATACAGTAGGGCTGGAGAAGATTTATGAGATTCCCCTGCACCTTGGCTGCAACAGGGTAAGTTCATAGAGTCCCAGGAGTTCACAGGAAGAGACCTGAAGAGCTGTGAGTCTTCTCCAAACCCCTGGAGAGCCACATTAACTAACCAAGACTGTCAGTGATACAGATAATATACTGTAAGTCACCTACGAGGGGGAGAAGGCAGCAAGGCTGCTGGGCTGAGGTCCTGTTCCCAGTACAGGGGGTATGGTGGCTTGGCCCTGACCAGAACGTCCAGGGAATTATCTAACGGGGAGCACATGGGGCAATTGCAGTGCTCACACTTTGATGTGCCACTTCTTCCCGGCAGTCCCCATGGAGCAGTTTGGAGGTGGCGGGACATTCTGCCACAGAGCGACTGTCATGGTTTAACCCCAGCCAGCAACTAAGCACCACACAGCCGCTCACTCACTCCCCCCCCACTCTCCAGTGGGATGGGGACAAAATCAGGAAAAGAAGTAAAACTCCTGGGTTGAGATAAGAACTGTTTAATAGAACAGAAAAGAAGAAACTAATAATGATAATGACAACAGTAATAATAAAAGGATTGGAATATACAAGTGATGCACAATGCAATTGCTCACCACCCGCTGATCGACACCCCGTTAGTCCCTGAGTGGCGATCCCCCCCACCCCCACTCTCCCCAGTTTATATACTAGATTGGACATCACATGGTATAGAATATCCCTTTGGCCACTTTGGGTCAGGTGCCCTAACTGTGTCCCCTCCCAACTTCTTGTGCCCCTCCAGCCTTCTTGCTGGCTGGGCATCAGAAGCTGAAAAATCCTTGACTTTAGACTAACCATTACTTAGCAACAACTGAAAACATCAGTGTGTTATCAACATTCTTCTCATACGTAGCTCAAAACCATAGCACTACACCAGCTACTAGGAAGACAATTAACTATCCCAGCTGAAACCAGGACAGTGACAAAACTGAGTTTTCATGAAGGGCTTCGCCATGGGACGACCTCCAGCTGTCTGGTGGTGCTTTCCACCACACTGGCCAAGGCATGGTCACTTGCATGATAGATAGAAGTGTTGGAAAATGGGCAATTTTTCATCAACACCTTATATGTTACCAGTTGCCACACCAGGGTCAGATTAGTCACTGGTGGTTAGCAGAGCAGCCTGGAGAAGTACCACTATCTGCTGTCCTGTTACTATCCTCTTCCACAGACACCAGTCCCTGGCTGCTCTCAGAGAGCACTGACACATAGTCTATACTCAGGGTACATGTTGCATGTTAATTTGTAAGCTAATTTTGCTCTCTTTGCTCTGTTTGTGCTCTGGCTCTGAGTTCCTGTTCACAGTTAGAACTAGCCATGCATATTTAGACAGTGACGGTAAGGAGGGGAGAGCTCAGGACAGGCAGGCAGCCGAGTCTTTAACATTGCCACCTGCATTGAAGTTGAGGACAGTACCTAGAAACACTGCTCCTCTCTGCATTCTGCATGGAAATATAGCTTTATAGATTACAGGTAGGGCTGCAAACAAAGCATTTCTGAAATGGCAAACAAATGGTGATCACAGAAAGAAAAACAAGCTATAAAAAAACCCAGATCAGATATAAGAAGGCAAGTTGCAACAGTGAACACTGAGGATTTGTCTAAGGGCCAAAAACTATCCCAGTGTTGGTTGGTGCTCTTGGAGAACTGCAATGTAAAGATTTGGAGCCAGATTCTCTGTCGGGGTAAGCAAGCAATGAAGTAAATTGCACTAATCTGACTTACAGCAACAGAGACTCTCTGCCATTAAAAGCATAGATCCCTCCAGAAGAGCAAGGGGCACCTTTTATGAATTGCTGCATGACAGCAATTCCTTACGTACTGGAGAAATATCTCAATGATTTCACTGGCAGACACATGCCCATAGGGATGTGTCAAAAGGTGAAAAAAATAGCAATATCCTTAAGCTACCTGTAACAATTGCTAATTTCCAGCTACCTGCTTTTTTAATCATCAAGACTGGTGTATGTTGACATTCCTTTATGGTTGCTATTAATCAGATTTGACTATCTCTGTTTAACTACCACCTTCATATGCCCCATGGCATTTTTTGCATTTGTATGACAGCTCCATAACCCTAACTGTGTTGCCCTGTGCTAACGACACTGAGTGTAATGCGATAGGTTCAGATAAGGTGCTAATAAAATATGCTTGCAGATGCCTTTAACATCGCGGTGTTGAAGGAAGATTATAGGCCTTGCCCTTGCCAGCAGAGGTCACTGCAGAATGGATGTGTGAACATTCACCCAGAAACCATTTTAAGTCAAATACCCAAAGTGAGTTTCTTTCTTCCGTCTCAGATGCACACGTGTGAACTCACACACATCAAGCCTTTTTTAGAAAAAATGTAGACTTACAGAGATCTGAATCCAAACAGTGCCGAAGCCTCCAGGTAGCCCAGTGGATCTCCCCAGAGCTCAAGTGCCCAGACACAACGTATTTCTAATGCTCCCAGTAGGCCAGATCACACTGGGTTTAGGCAAAGGTACCCACTATAACCAAAACCAATACAACATTTTCTTAAAATAGCAATATATTTTAATATCATTGCTCGCAGATTGGTTACTTTTGATAGCAGACCTATTGTGTGAAAAAAAAACGGGGCTATTTTTTTATTCTTTATCTCAGTTAATGAGGCCCTGATGTTGAATGCTGTAATCTCAGTGAGATTTAATTCTGATTACCCAGTATGGAAACATTTCTCTCATTCATTTCTCTGGGGTATATAAACACAATGTGAATATGGACCGTATGGATTTCCCAGTGCACCCAAGGCAATACAAGGGTTGTCAGAGTAAGGACTAAAGGGGATTGGCATGGAAGATCAACTCTGCTGTACATTCAGTTTTGTCATGGGATTTTTCATGATGATCATCTGACCTGCTGTACAACCCTGATATAAAATAATTTCCCATGAGCTCTTTTCCATCTTCAGATGTTGCACAGGAGATTTTGGGAAGTCATCCACCCTTGATTTAAAGAGAAACTGAGAATTCAACTTTACTCTAGTAAGTAGTGGTTAATTACCTGCAATTTTTTTACTTGACTTCTGTTCTGGATGTGTCTAGCATCAACAACCAACCACTTGATTTTATTATGGGTTTATTTTCTGCTTGAAACATCTGTTCCGTTTTCCCCATGCTTATACTTGTAGACCACAAGCAAGTCACCCCTTAGCCTTCTTTCAAACAGACGAATTCCACTAAGTTCTCAGTCTCCTACCGTAAAGTTTTCCAGATCTCAGATTGCCATGTACCTTTCCCTGATGCCTTTCCAACCTGTCAACATCTTTTCTGAAGTGCAGACTTGAAAACAGGACAGAGCGTTCCCGCGGTAGCCCCGTGCTTTTGTGCGCAGAAATAAATCCAGATCACGGCTCCTCCTGTGCATGTTCAGGAGCACTGCATATGGAGCTGACATTCATCTGGTTATTTCCCATCATGCCTGCATCTTTACAGCTCCCCTGTGGCACAAAGAATGGAGTCCTCCTCTTTTCGGAGGGATCTTTGACACCCCCTTCCCCAGCTCCTTACACTGTAATGAAAGGCCGGCCCTGAGCTTGGGGAAGAAAATGGCTCCCCTGATCCTTGGACCATTTGGCCTAGGACCAACCCCGGGTTTAAGTTAGAGCCTCAAGGGAGACTCCCCAGCTGCAGCAGCACAAAAAGGATGGAGCTGGGAGCAAGGGTGGAGCCTGCATTCCTCAATCTAAAAGGAGACTTTTAGTCTCTTCCTCACCTCCCTTTCTTTGAAATGTCTCTCAAGAGATGGTTAGAGAACAAAGGTGAGGAATGAATAAAACACACATTATCAGCACTTTGCATGAGTCCTGCAGGGAAAGGTGGCAAGCTCTCTACTTTTCTCCTCCCTTGTTCCTCCCTTGCCATAGTGACTCTCCCAGCTCCGGATGGCTTGGCATTCTCCTTGCAATTCTTTGCAGATCTCCCCTTGGAGTCACAGGAGATGCTGGCTCCCTTCTCTGAGGGCCTTGCTGCTTTGCTGCTGCTTATTATCAACCCAGTTAAAAAAGCCTCGACTGGAATGACACAAATGGCAGTAGCAGAGGGAAGCACACAAGAATGGGATCAAAATGCTGCACAATGATAAATGAAAAGCCGTAACTGTTGGGGGGTGGTGCACACCACTGACTCGCTGGGGAGCAAAGCACAGCCATATCACTCACTGCCATCAGGAAAAACTGGAAGGACTAATGTTACATCCTAGAACAATTACATTTTTTAAATTATAATATTCTTTCTTTTCTGTCTCTTGAAGCATACTTTTGAAAACTACATTGTCCAGTGCTGCACCATACTTCTTTTATTTTACATAGGACTTTAATAGAAATTACTTCCTTTCCAATCCATTGAGCTTTACACAGAGTTTCTCCAAGTGTAACTCCATTAATGCCATGCAGTGGAAAACCAACTACATCTTGTTCTAATTGGTCTGAGTTATTTGTATAGGCCAGAAAATCTTTTGAATGCATTCTTTTATTAGCTATTAAGGGTATCATGCCTTTTCCATGCAAGTGCTACAGAAGACGAGCATTTGCTAGCCTGGAATATGTCCACATAGCCTCATGAATGATGTAAAGTCAAATTTAAATAATGCCATTGGTGTTAATATGCATGATCACTTAATATAAACACAGAAAAGGGGATAGGGATGGATTGTCCATTATTTTTTGCTGTACATGAAATGGGTTCAAAACAAAGAAGAAGTGGTAGTTTTGCATGTGATAGATAGCAGATCTATGGAATTGCTTGCCAGAAGACATTGTGGATGACAAAAGTTAACAAGGGTTCAAGGAGTGACTGGACAAGTTCACCGTAGAGAAATGCACTGAGGCTACTAAACATACAGAAACTGCACCTAGTTCAGAGAGTCCCTTACCTGAGAATAGCTGGCTGCTTGAAGAGTATCAGGGGAACATATCTTATAGGTTTGCCCTTTCCTTACTCTCCCCAAGGCATCTGCCAGGCTAGGTGGACTTTGGTGTGACCTGGTATGGCTACTCTTCTGGTTTCATGTTTGTGGTACAGATAGTGATGATAAGGAAGCAGTAGGTGTGTTTGTATTTCCTGAACTGTTTAATTCTTATGAGAAAAATGACCTAGATAATTGTATTTATTTCTATCATTACAGTATGTTTTGGGTTATGCATGGCTTTCAAGAACCAGTGTTGGTTAGTGGAAATATTGCCTATATTTTCTGTGGATGTCTTCTTTATTCACAATCTCACAAGAAAATCAGGACAGTAAAAAGAAAAAGAAGGGAAAATTAAAAACAATGACATTGAGTACACATGTTATTTTGACGCAAAACAAGTCCATGACAGCTTAGTACACACAGGCATTTCAACAGGCATGTTGGCTTTATAATCCCTTTTTTGGCATCAGCATAAGTGATGAAAGGTAGCCATGTGTCCAGATAACTCTGTATGAGTGATAAGAAAACCTGGTCATTTTTCCCATGGCACAGGCCCCTACCTGCTTTTTCAAAGACAGCCTTCATCCAAGATGCTTGATGAATACCGGCTTGTTGTGGTGTTATCAGTAATGTCATATACCTGTGAACATGCAGCCCAGCCCTGCAAGAAGCAAGTGCCAGGGAAGAGGATGAAAAGCGGCTCTTAAAAGCTTGAATACTCCAGATGGGCAGACTGTCCCCAGGGAAGAGCTCTCCTCTTGTTTCTATCAGCAAGCAGAGGGAAACAGTTAAAAGAGACAGGCCTTGTTTGCATTAATATTTAGAGTGTTTTGGCCAAAACGTAGCTAAATAATGAATCTGAAGGTACTAAACACTGTTGTGTGAAGCTGGAGCTCAGACCAAACTGAGGAAGAGAGGTGGCAGGAAGGCATCTTGGGGAAGCAGAGACTCTACTTGGCCCTGTGTGCCATCAAGGCTATCTGGAGGACTCCACAGAGATCAGACTCTGAGACCATGATGAACCTGACAGCAACCTCAGGAGGAAACATTGGTGTCAAATTAATGGCTAGTGGACAGCTTTTATCGAAGCAGCTAAGGACTGCAGCTTAGCTGAGAAAATTCAACGAGGGCTTGTCTATGCAGCAAGCCAGAATCACCTTGGCTGAATTAACCAGTGAAAGCAGGAGAGGCATTACTTCCCTGGGAGGCTGGAGAACACCTGAACTTCCCCAATGCCAGTCAACAGAAGCGGTGAAGGAGGAACAGGCGCTGAATGAACACCACTGTATGGGATGTTCAAACTACAGGTGGAGAACTGAGCTCAAAAACTACTGCCAAGATGTTGCTGGGGGTGGGAACCAGTGAATCTCACTTAGCAGCCGCAGATTAGATCTAGATGCAGACGCAGATACTGTTGGTTTATTAATGTGCCTATTCTCAAACTGGGTGGCATGTCCCCCCCGGGGGCTGGAAGGCATAGGGTTGAATAGTTTACTTCAGTGAGGGAGAAAGCAAGTCTGAAGCAAATCCCTCACATCACTTCCCCTGTGTTACTGCTTGAATCAACCAGACTTGCTCTTCCAGGATGCCAAGACCCACAGGCCACATCCGATGTCCACGTGGAGCCCCCACCTCTGCATCACCTGTTCTCCCCTGGCCAGGGATGTGCCCAGCTGCTCTCCCCATGGCCTTGGCACTGGCCTGGCCACATTCCTGACCCTGCACCATACAATCCCCAGTGATTCCTCCTGCTCCCCCAAATTAGGATACTTTCCCTGGGGACTGCTGTGTGAGTTTTTCCAAGTTGAGTCTATGCCAGCTTTTCATTCCCTTTTCTTTCCTCATAGACTAACTCAAGCTTTGTCTGTGGGAAGCTTTGTCTACTAAAAGCACCTGGTGAAGACACTAGTTTTCCTAGGTCTCCAGGCTCAGGCTCAGTCTGGTGCTAGCCATCATACTTAATGAAATTACTAGGCATTTAAACCCATCTCTGCTGCTGCCAGTAGCAGCTGACGGGGTTGCAAGGTATACAACAGCAATTTATAACAAATGAATAATGTATAAAAACTGACCAAAGATTGAGGTACAATGCCTGAGGCACATAGTTGGTCCCACGGCTGAGAAAGGCAGTCTAGACTGACCAGATATCCTGACCTCTTTGATTCACTGCCACCCATTTTACTTCTGTTCATGCAAGTATTTGAGTACATTCCTCTGCTTCTTGCACTGTAGTGCAAGAGGTTGGTCCCGGTTCTTGCTCAGGAGGGTGTGCTGCCACAGTGGTCTCCTCATCTTTGCCCAGGGTAGAGCCAGAGAGCTAGTCTTCACCACCTGGGCACTTCAGTCCTGCGTGAAGAGCATGGACACCCACCTGCCCATGCTGCTTCAGTCATTGGTGTTTGAAACCCTCCTTCAGTTCCTGGGTCATGTGGGAGCAGTGTCAGTGCGGAGGAGGTGTGAGCATGGGTGAGAAGAAAGGTCTTTGGTTTCCAGTAACTTGATGCTGGTTGAGGTCCTGTCAGGGCCCATGGGTATCACAGCCTAATGGTTGGGCAGAAGCTGCCATTGGGATTGTCTGATGGGAAACTGAGGCCAGAAGTGGGTTTAGGGACCAATGACCAGATCAACTTAGCAGGGCCACATTAGTGGAAGTGTGTAAGTCACATAATAAGAAAGATCACCAAGTGCTGGGTGAAAGGGAGGAAGATATTCTGCCTTAGCCTCCCCTGAGGATTACCACAAGTTTAACTCCTGAGTGTAGGTTCAAGAAGGCTCTTAATTTTGTGATGAGAAATGCAGAGATTTGATTTGATGCTGGACAGCTCAACACCAGAGACCTGGTGACTTTGAATAAACACCCCCTATCAGCAGAGCCTGACACAGCTTCAAAAAGAACTGAATTTCACTCTAAACATATATATTTGTTTTGGAAAGGTGTCCGTAAAGCTGAATGTGGTGCAAGTATGCTGCTGGCAGTGAATTTTCTGGCAGAGTCCCTCTTGGCATGCAGCAAAGTTACTAGTCCAGTCCTGTCGTTCATGCTGGGCCTGAATCACCAGCGTGTTGCTGCAGCTTTGTGCTGGTACTGTTCCAGAGAAACGAGTGAGCGGCTCCAGTGAGCCCCTGAGCCATGCCATGCTCCCACCTGCATGGCAAGGACAGCAGCAAAGCTGCCTGCCAGTGGCTGGCTCTGTGCAGGAATGCTCCTCCGGCCATGTCAGGATCCTCTCAGTGGTGTTTGCCATCTGCCCGTCTGTGCCTTGTTTTCTCTCCTGGTCCTACATCAGGTTGGATGGGCAGAGAGCAGCCCAGTGAAAAGGATAAGCATCTGCTGTGCCTCCTGCAAACAGTAAGAACTGTGTCTCAACTGTGTTGTAGAGTGATGATGACAGGGATGCTATAGTGGAAACTGGGGGGAGAGGCACAAAATCCCGGTGAGGTTTGCATCTGACCTATGCTCAAGGTGAGTAGTGCCCTGCTTTATCGGAGGAAAGAGTCAAGTGGCTTAGAGTCAGATGCATGCCTTGTACACACAGGCAAAGAATTATTCTGAAGCTATGACCCTCAACAAGGACTTGAAATAATAGGATTTAGTTCTCACCACTGTCATGACTTTCATGTGTCGCCAAACAAAATTATTTCTCCGGGTTTCAGTTCCTTGCCTGCGGAATGGGGAATTTCATCTTCCTTCTCCCATCATTTGCTGCTCCTACCTATTTAAACTGCAAGTTGTTTAGGCCAAGCATTGCTTCTCATAAGATGTACGTACAGTGCATATGCCTAGGAATAAAAATGGAAACTTAGGACTCCTATAAAACTGACAAGTCCTGTTAAGGAACCTGCTCACCCTGCAGGCTGTGTCTACCAAGTGGCAGCATATGTGGTCAGCGCTTTGAGAGGTATTAATCTGATGTTTCCTCATACCCTCAGTCTCTTTGACCCCATGTGCTGCCAGACATCCATGGCTACAGCAAGCCTCCCTAATCATTAGCTGCTGGCAAATACACAATCAGTCACCAGCCACTTTTGAAGCATGCCAGACACGTAGTGGAATATGTGCTCCTCTCAACCCATCTGCACAACAGGCTACAGATGCCAGCTGCTTTCCTTGGAGTGACATGGACAAGACAGAAACGAGGGAAAAGGAGAAAACAGAGTAAATTAAAACCATATTCTCCATGATTCTTTTAACTCATTTCCCTCTTGCCTGCATACTATTGCTTTGCTGTTGCCCCCATTTTTTCCTCCTTTTCACTTTCTCATTGACTAATTAGGCTATCATTGAATTAATGAGGTTAGTGAGTTTTTATCGCATGACAATAAAATATGAGTTGTTCTTAAAATGGTCCATACTGGTCTTTCAAAATATAGGATTTTTATTCAACATGTACCCTACTTGATGGTTTAGATAATTTGAATACACTGACAGGAGCAGCCGGTTCTGAGAATCCCTCAGTGTAATTCACCCTTCCTTCGCAAAGAAAACTGACACTGCAATATTCCTTGGGAATATTCCTGATTTTAAAAAAGGCAAGATACAGGAGAGCACTGGGGATAAGGAGCCTAACCTTGTTCTCCTTTATACTTTCCTGACACTGCTCTGACTCCACTGGCCATGATGAAAATACTCCTGGTTGATGCTGGCCACCAGCAGTTGAAATGGAAGTTGGGTAGTCTGAAATGAAATCTAGCTGGTCTACAGCGGGTACATACAAAAATGCGAATGTGCAAGTTCTGAGGCATGCTGGTATGGCAAACTGTTGTGAACAAGGCTGCCAGGTCAGTTGCTGGTCATCGTGTTGCAACAATATTAACAGGGTAATGATGTCACCATGAGTCTTGTGCAGGATCATACATATTTTGTGCCAATATTTTAGGAAGAAAATTCACTTCTTAAAATTTTTATCCTCCTGGTGCAAATCTACATGCAAATCCTCTTTTAAAATAAATGTAGCTGGGTATGATTTTGCGCATGAAGGCACATGAACATGGCTGTATCACCTGAATAAATTCCAGTTCAATGTGATTGAACTAGTAATACAAAACTAATTGCATTGGACCATTTGGATATAGGAAAAAAGAAGAAAGAGAACCTCACTGTGTGCAACTTTTCCTTTTGAAAACAAAATGAATAAAAGCAAGCAAATGTTAATCATTCCATGTGCCCTCAGACAAAAGGTGATTGATGAAGACAAGAAGTCATTCTGGGAGTTTGATTTTTCTAGCACACAAATTTTTGTGAAATTCTGAATTCAGGTAGCATCTACTACATCAAGCTCCCCACCTTATCTGGGAGCCCTACAGACCCTCCCTGCATGTGTAATGAATAAATAAAGATCGTGAACAGCAGAAGCCACATTTCTTCTGAGTGAAGTCTGTCTGCACAGACACACCATATGAATGAAGCCATTTTCAATTCACAACTCTTATTAATTCGGTGGCAGAGGGGAGAACACAAGACTAGTGGGTACAATGAGCTAATTGGATAAAAGGCATGTGAAAACACTATACCTATAATGTACCTTGTTAGCATATGCAAATGAGATAATTATACAGGCTGATAGCAGTTAGGCACAGTAATACATAGTCCGTGTGAACTGTCCACAAATACTTTTGAGATCAAGAAATGAAAGTAAATTCTTTAAACATCCTAATTGGTTGCCAAAAGGAAATTCATTCCAGCTAGAACTTAATTCAGTGTAAAGTAACATAACTCATTTGATCTCAATGAAGATCAAAAAACACAGCCATGTCCAGACAATCTTGGATTAGGACGCATTGTTTGTATATATTTACTACATAAAGTTATTATGCAAAAACAACCTAAATGAGATGAAGACTGTGTGAAATCATTCATTACTATTTCGTATGTGTTATTAATGAGTTGAACACTGCCCTGTTTGTGCAAGGAGACACCAGACCTTCCTAAAATCAGGGTTTCCATACAAGATTTCTACAAGTCAAATGGTCAGATGTTTCTCATTCCCTCAATTGTGCTTAGTGATTTTGCACTTCAAATTTAGGCCAGCCTCTCACCTTTCAAACTATTAATGTACCTCAGAGACATTTTCTAGGGAATTATTCAGGTAGACAACATTTTTTCTACTTGATTTGCTATGAAATGACAAGCACTGTTAAACCAAAGGTTAATCATTGATTAAGTTTAATGACATTAAAATAAACAGGTCATGTGAGAAAGCAATTGCACTTTCATTTTTGCTGTCACAGGTCATTTATAGCTTTTGATTCAAATTCCACCCCACGCAAAGAGTTGCTAACAACATCCTACTTCAAATTCTAATGTACTACAACTGCAGAGCAAGCATGTGAGCTGGCAGTAATCAGGCCATTTGTAAAGCATACACAGATTCTTTCATTCATCCTGGCCATTAAACTGTTTGAAAAGATTATTTTATTGTTCCGCATTCAGAGGCAGTGCTTTTCACAACTTGTTTTACAGAGAAGCGCACCATTTTATTTGTACGCATGACTGTTC
>VYZV01041356.1:49795-75539 GCA_013401275.1 Pandion haliaetus | reverse complement strand
TGTTCTGCCATTTTCGTGCATTTAAGAACCTCAAACTCATCATCACCTGCAACTCTTTCCACTTTGGTATGGACTCAAAACAAAAAACAACAACAAAAAAAGAAAACCAGCTTGAAAAGAGAGCATTTATTTTCTCTGTGACCAATAGCTCTTGTGCCCCAAAATACATGAGGAGCTGAAAAGTCAACCGTATCTCTCTATGATTCTTGCAAGAATGGCTACATCAGCAGGGAGCTGCTCATAGCAGTAATAGAGCTTGCTTCTGATCTCATCCTCCTTTGTACTGTGGCGTATCCATTTGGTTCTAGGATGTGAATCTTCCTTTACGCCAGCATCAAGCCGATCAGAATCAAATCTTCCACCTGCTGAGGGAGAGTTAATGGGCATTGTTAATCCAATATGCATCTATGCTTTGGCGTACTAGCCAAAATAATTAGTCCTCTAACACAGAAAGGAGCCTTTGAAAACTTAGACATGGGCAGGAAATAAGCAATAGAAGTAGATCATGAGGCTTATAAGGCTATATAAAGCCTCTGTAAGCTTTCTTTTCTTCCTTTTCATCCACATAATATGAAAAAGAAATGCTCTAAGCTTTTGGGCACTCACATCAGGACCCACATATTTTATGCACAAATGCCAAAGAATTTTCAATTCTGACCTCATTTGAAAGAAAAAACATAAAGAAAGTGATATTGGCTTGACCTAAAAAGTCAGGGGGTTTGTTACAAAGAGCACTTATAGGCAAAGTGGAACTGTGCTTTCAAAAAACTAATGGTGGGTCAAAAGAGATGAGATTGCCTTTATTTGTAGATTGTACATGAATTCAGGGATGAGTCTGGCTCTCTGGAACTAGACCATTGCCAGATGCAAAACTGTGGAGAATGGCTTGTCTCTGAAGCATAGCACTGAATGTTCATGCAATGGGCAAACCACTCCAGGTGTGATTTGATGAAAATGGGCTGTTGGTATAGATCAATTCTGGAATATCACTAGAGTTGATATCAAGAAATTGGCTTTAAAATGGTAGTAGAACTGATTCAACAAAAGGAATGCCTTGAAGCATTAATATATTTCTCATTTCAAAGCATTGTTCAAATACATAAAACATGAAGAGAGCTCTAGTTCTGCAATATTGACATGACTTTTTTTTTGTTTAAATCTAATTCAGGAATGATCATTAGAAAGTCTGCATTAAAAATTTTTATTTTCAATGCTGCAGCGCTGGAGCATTGCCATGGGCTTTTTTGGAGACTCACTCCACATTCACATCTATTTTCACCCTTTCAACCCAATTCTATATTGTTACTACTGAGTGGTGGAGCTGCCTTTGAAAACATACAAAGCAGGTGATTTTCAATTGTGTAAAGCCGTGTTTAGCTTTAGGCATTTGAGTTCATGGGAATAGCCTTTCAAAGTGCCTGGTCCAAAGCATAGTGAAGTCAATGGAAAATCTCCAGGTGACTTCACTGAGCCTTGGACCCAGTCCAAACTCTGGAGCCTCGAAGTCTGGAAGTCTCAACTGGGCTTGAAGTTAGTCCTAATTGTTCAAAAACAGAATAAGAATTTTGCAAGGTCAATCTCCTCCACGCATGCTGTGTCCTATTTTGCACTGACTTGAGAGTCTCCTCCAAGGCTGCAGGCATTCAGCACCTCACAGAATGAACTCCCATCTTAAGATAAACCTTCTTACAAAAGTCACAGCAGTAGATGTGCAGTGGAGTCATTACGTTGTCTCAATCCTTCTCTGCCAAAATTCATCCAGCTGTGCAGTTTAGTCATCTTTAGCCACAAGTTGTGGTTGCGGCTCATCTGCTGAATTTAGAAAGCCACATGGAAATTCATTTCTGACTATTCCCTCCAGGAAGAAGCTAAGAAAAATAAATAAATAAAAACAAAAATACAAAAATTTAAATTTAAAATGTGATCTGATCTCTGAAACAATTCTTCATCCATAAAGTTCCCACCGAAGGAACCAGTTATATGTGTGTTTCAAGGAACTATATTGTTTAAAGAAACTGTAAGTGTCACACAGTTAAAAGAGAGATGCAGCTAGATTTAGTTACACAATTGACTAATAACTCAGTCAACAATATTCTTATCCTAGGTAGTAGTTATCAGCTTAGACAGCTGTTACAGTCTTTCACTGTAATACTTAAAAGGCAAACCACCAAATTCAATACCATATTGTTTGTGTAGTAGTGTTTGTTTAAAGGTAAATCACTCATAAAAGTGTAATTTCCTGCTGATACATAATGGCGGATAGCGGCAGGAAGCCAGTCCGAGCAGACTGAGACCCTGAGATATGCAGTGCTAAATCACCAGCAGTACTTTACCCCAGCTCTGAAATGATTGTGTTTTTACACCCAGTCACACCTAAATTAGCACCAGAATATTAGGCCTTCTTGCAGACACCTCTCTTCTCTTTGTGCAGCAGCACAAGATAAGAAAAAGTGCTACAATTGACACAATGAAGTCATGTTTCTCCAAACAAAGATTCCCTTCCTGCCAGGGAGACCCTGCTGGGCAAAATTCCCTCCCCAGTCTATTTTTCTTATTCATTTGTTACAGAATCATATTTATATTTTGGGTTCCCTTCTGCTTACTTTCAGCTGACACACTACCTCATAGATTTTCACCATTTTTGGTACTGCTAATTGAAGCTCCCAAACTCACAATATTTCATTCACTGGTTTCTGAGTGTCAGCAGCATAGACAGAGAGCAACTGCTGCTGGCTTTGGAAGAGCTGCTCTAGATTCATGTCAGTATAACCGAAACCCCAATTAACTTGTAAGCATGCACTAACTCTTCACCCAATGGCTCCTCAACCTATATAAGGACTGGCAGTATGAAAGCAATAGGGATGCTCCCGGGGATTAATCCTCAGGCACTGACATCAAGCATAGGATGAAATGTGCCCCAAGAGGAATCACCTATTGCTCCCACCTTGGTCCTTTGAGCTGAATGCTTTTTGCCCAACTTTATCTGCCTAAATCTCAGGTTGCTGAGTCCAAGCCAGCTCTCTAGATGACATATTTTCAATTATAATCAATGAAAAGAGAGGCAGAAGGCAATTCATACTGTGCACTCTGTCTACCTTTTTTGGGCAGAATGAACCAGCATCCATCTCTCGGATGGTCCCTGGCGTCCAGAGCGGGTGAATATATATTTTATTTTCCTGCATTTCTCTAAAGAGATATCCCAGGATGCCATCAACATGCCTCAATGGCCTGATGCCAGAGCACTTCCCATGTGCCATAAGAATGCACTGGATGAAATCTTACAGTCTATAGCTTAAGCCCACGCAGAGCAGGGAGGAAAGGACTTGCACTGCATCTCTCACCTTTTCTGTGCCAAGAGCCTAATTGCTCAGCCAGCTTAAGAGAGGAAGCTCAACTTGTGTCCTCTGCTCTCTCTCACCCGTCTGTACCTGAAAAGCTGGACCCAGCCAGACCTGGATCTAAGTCACAGTGTTCAGAGGAAGTTTTGACAGAGTGAGGATGTTGAGCCTCGTTTGGTAGGAAGGGCAGTTGCTGTGGAATTTTTACTGGGACTCTCTTGTTCTTTTCGCCAGAAGAGACTTCTGAAATGTGTATATATAGATATTTTTTACAAAATTGCTTTTAGCAGTCCACAGAAAGGAAATAGGAGTCCTGCAAAGATCACAGAAAAGTGAACTACTCTGCTAAATTTAAAATGATAAAACATTAATAGAAGGCTAAACTGGAAATCAGTTCCATCTGCCAGGCTCTGCTTTCTCAGCAGCAAAGCATGTAGCTCAGGGAAATTCTCCCATCTCTCTCCATTACGGTTTGATGTTATCAGCCTTTCCCTGTCACATACAAAAAATTACCTTTAATTAGCTCAGTTTACAGCTATACTACCCAGCCTTGGCAACTTGTTTTGGGGTACAAGGAACCAGTTGTCTTCTCAAGTGTCTTATGAATCATCAGCAGCAAAAAATACATCAAAGTCCTGCAGCTCAGGAGTGCTGCCTGGCATAACTGAGACCAATACTCAGTCCTGGAGATGAACATGCCATTCCTTGTGCAGAGAGAGTCGCACATCCAGTCCAGTTCAGCCATCACTGCCCCTAGGCTATCTTAACACTGAGAGGAACAAGAGCAAAAAGATACCTTGCCTTCCCATGTCAGCAGGTGTATCCCAAATTATGACCTAGATAGAAAATTTGCTTGCCTAAAAAATGCTTTTTTTTCCCCCAGGTTTTTTTTTTTAACACGAATGCATTTAGGAACACAAGTTTCCAGTGCAGTGTGAGCTGCTCACATTCCCTGAAGTTCATGCTGCTAGAAATGAAGGGGGATTTGTTTCCTGATAAGTTGGATGAAATCCTTTTGCAGGTTGCATAGTTCACAACTAAATATAGCATTTGTCAATGCTTTCCTTGCCCAGAGGAAGAGAAGATTGTCTATTGGTTTCCTCTTCATTAAACAGTTGCTAAAATAAAACATCTTTGTTTAATTGAATGCCTCTGCAGACTTAGTCAGGTGCAACTCCTATTTCTTCAAACAAAAGGATAACAATGGAAACATGCAACTGCCATATAACCTTGTCATTTGCTTTGAGGAGCGGAAGAGTTACACGCCAGTCATACATTTCCCTTAGTGCCTCAAGGACAGAAGGAACAGCTGTCAGTCTGGGGGCAGCAGGATGGAGGAGGACCACACACTATAGAAAAGCAGAATAGGATCTGGAGTTAAATTGCAATTAGCAGGGGAATGGTTTGGAAAAGGCTATGAGGTACACAGTTTTGTCATGGCAATTCTCTCTGCTGGACCACCAGGTTTCTCCTGCTGCAGGTAGTTCCTCACCCGAAAAGTTCTCTTGAAGCCAAGTGAGATTTTACAATGACCCTGGTGTGAGTGAAGACACCATAATTTGGCATCACTTGTGCAAAATGGACCTCTTTGGTATGAGGATTGAGCTACTGGCCTGAGTCAAGGATTGGGTAAATGCCTGTCCTTTTTTTAATAAATATTATTTCTTATGATTGTTTGCACTGCAACCCTGACTGAAAACAAAAGCTCTTCATACTTACAGCAGCAGACTCTGCCCCTCTGGACTTGCATTTGAAATCAGTGAGACAGATGTGGTATGGCAAAGATAATAGAAACAGAAAATTAGGTTGTCAGAAATCACACAAGAGGTTAGTGGCAGTGCCTGAATGCTGATTTTAGGATGCTAATGATAGAAGGTAGGAATATGGGGAAATAACTAAGGAAATAAGGAAATCTCCCAGGAGTTCATCACTCAGTTGATGAAAAAATTTAGGGTTTCTGAATAATATTCTGTGTTATTCATAATAACAGAATTCAGAGTAACACACTCTGTCAATAACATACATAGACCCATGTTTTGGCAGTCTGTACTCCGAAAAAGCATAGGAATCTCAGCCTTTTCTTTACTTAATTCATCAGGTCTTAATTTGTTCTCCCTTCAGTCACAGCAGGGGTGACTGTGGAAAACCACTGAGTTACACCAGAATGGAATTCAGCAAGTCACCTGCCTTGTAGCCACAGTGAGACTCTGCCTGCATTGCTGTTAAAAGATATGTTTGCTAGCCTGTGAACTACTTCCACATGAACCTGAATCTGTCCCCTCTTCCCTTTCTCCCTATCTTACATGGTACAGCACAGGCAAAGCCCCATGCTGATCACTGGCTGTGGCAGCCCATGTATTCATAGCTCCCCAGGCCTGAATGCCTTCTCTAGCAGAAGAATAAATCTGGACAATGATTGCAATTCACAGATTTGTAATCATATAGGTTTTAAGGCCAGAGAGGCTGTCATGAACTCGTGATCTGATAGTCTGACCTTTGGCGTAACCCAGGGCAGAGAAATTCATGCAGAAGCTCCTGCACAACCCTGTGGTCTCAATTTGTGGTTGTTGGTGGTTAGAAGCTATGGCTTGCTCCAGTCTCCTGATGATGGAGAATCACCACATCCCTGGTCAGGTATTGCAGTGGTTTGCTACACTCAGTGAGTCACCTTAACACAAATCCTCTTAAGCCTCACAGGCCTCCTATTCACTTGCAAACCTGGAAACCAAGACATTTTGCAGATTCTGTTTCAGTACAATACAAATAAAAATCTCATGTTGGGTCTACGGCTCAGCCTCAAGCATCCAACAGAAATTAGAGCTGGTGCTCAGAATATATGGATATTCTCTATAAAGTGTCGCTGAAGAGAGGAAAACATACTTTCTACCTACATCACAAATTTACAAACTGGTGTATTATCAAACCAAGACATTGTTATTTAAGCCAGTCTTGGCCTCATAGAGAAGGTCTGACTTTGCCAAGAGGCTCCTAAGGACATTGAAACTTAATTTCTCTTCCTATTTGAAAACATCTCTTGCTGAAACACTCTTCAAGGGAAATCACAAACACAGGAAACAGCAGCTACAGTGCTGCATGTTTGTCCGTATAGAAGGAATGTGATGATATCATTTTGGAATGTGCTTTCTTTCTCAGGTTTTTGTTTTGGTGGTAGCAATGTCACTTTCTTAAAAAGTAAAGCACATTCTTGGCCGTTCTTTCCCTCCCCTTCCTTCCAAATTTTGCCTACAAATCAATACTCCCATCTCCTGCCATGTGTTTTTCCCAACCTGTCAGATACCGTTCTCATGTTACTAGTAAAACCATCTGATGTCAGGCATCCCAACAGGCAATTATAAATAGTCATTTACTATTAGCTAGAGGGCTTATTTCTATAGATATAAGTTTCAAGATGTTCTTTGCTATTTTAACTTGAAAGCATTATTTATTTGTGTTTGGCATAGAGGATTTGACCATTTAAAACATGTCCATTTCCATCATGCTGTGGTAAAACCCCAAGTGAAATCTTAGCCCTCTGAAATGAACTGTAAACACCTCGTGTTATCCATTTTCAGAGGAACCCAAAGGCATGTGATGTCCTGTTCTTCATGAATCTGACTGGGCACCTCTCTTTTACAGCTCTGCCAGAGAGTGCCCATTTCCCAGTGGACATATCCTTACAGCCAGATAATATTTCTCAGTGCAGATGAAGCTGGCCAAGACATGGAGATCTCCTTTGCCATGTTTTCTGTGGAACTGTCACTTTTTTCCCCATTTAAACCTAATCCATGTGTTATGCACTGCTACTACATCCCTTATTACATCATGCTTTTACGCTTCTACTTCCACTTGTTGTTAAGACTAACTTAAGGTTAAGTGATATCCTAAACCAGTCCCTCAAGGCCCCCAAGGACTAATGCCCCAAAGGGACTGAGATGCTGGAGAACACACCTGCACTTCCAAGAGGCAAACCCTGTCTCATCGTGCCAGGTTGTCTCTGGGAGCACTTTCCATCTCACGGAGGAATGAAAATTCAAAATTGCCCACGAAACAAACCTTCAGACAGAAAAATCGGAGAGTTTAACACTATTTTTCTCATCTGAAGTGGCTTCCATCTGTGGATCTCAGTGTGCTTTGCAGATGCTAAGGACAGAAATGACCATTCCAGGAAACAACACGGGGGAAACTCTTCATGGTTGGAAGGTTCCCTTGTCCACATGGGGAAGATGAGTGTGGCTTTCCCAATAGACAATGCTGATTCCTCAAGAGCTTGTCCTGCAGCAGTCTGGGACTTCCTCAAATGGCAAGTGGATCCCTACTGGCTGGAAGGACAAAATGAGCTTCTTGTCCACCCTAGCAGCCAGACTCATGGTGTTTAAATTTTGATATTGAGAAGGGCAATGTGTATCAAAACAGTGAGTTTCAAAAATCCTACTGACCTCTAAAATCAACATGTTTTCTGAAGTGTATGCTTCAGCAATGAATATCTGGTAAAGAATACAGTAGAACAGGAGGGCATTGCCAACATGGGAGTCAATTCAAATGCAAAAATGTTGATTCCTGTGTAAATGCAAACTGACTCCAGAAAGCTGAGTCTTAGTTTTCTTGTTCTAGTATATCTCATGTCTCAGAGATGACAGGGTGTGTTTCCTAGGTCTTTATTCTCAGAGAAGAGCAACATTAACATGAGTCAAACTGCAATTTCTGATCAGGATCATAATATCTATAGTAATGAATGCAGCGCGAGTGAAAACCAATTAACTGTCCTTGATCTAATGTTCTGTCTGATCTCCAGGGTCATTTCCAATGAACGCTACTGTGGGTTTTTATCATAAAAGCCTTTCCTTTTGTTGAAAAATGTTTGACAAAATGCTAAGGATCTGTAATTGGACAGACAATCAAAATTATCTAATATAATCAAGGACACTGCATTATCAATTATTGACGTTGCACTAGGAAAGCCATTGCTACAAAAAAATTAAGAAGCCTGGCTAGGTAAATGTAATCCTGCAAGCACCAGCTAATAGATTTTCTCAAGTCTTCTATACTGGCTACAAAATGATTATGCAAAACCAGAGGCTTCCTACTGACTTAAATCAGGATTGTGTGTGGGTGTAAGGGTGTGCCTTCACTGGAGCAGTTTATATGGCAGGGGCAGAAACCCAACTCAACAAGTCTCTGTATTCTTTAACAATTAGATAAACCAGTAATAAGTTCATAATTGCAATTCCACCAGGTAATTTCATGTGCCTGGGAGATGACAATATGCATACAATTAAAAGAAGAGAGCTTTTAATCCCTGCAAACTATATTACTAAATACTCCAGTCTTTTTGCAGCACACAAGCAGAAGGGAGGGCAGGGGCCACCCTGAGCAGTGTGGAGGTACCAAGAGAGAAAGAGGGAATCCTCAAGGCTGTAAATTCACTGAGTTCAGTTCAACAGAAAATATGGAAACACAGCTCACTGATACGTTACCTCTTAGCAATTTTCAGCTTTTTGATTGTATGCAAGAGGAAATGTCTTGGGATAAGGTTCTTAGATCAAGTATAACAAATAGGGTATGAAAAATCCCTTTTACTCTGACCATCTTTGAAATAACAAAGCAGCTCAATTTCTGAATTATTATATTTAAGCTGTCTTTCAACTTTCCTTTTTCCCTTGACAGCTTTAAATCTCTCTGTGGGTGGAGGTCTAATGTCAGCACATGCAATTCTATACTTTAATCATTTTTTAACTACAAGATCAAAGCAAGCAGATTTTTATTACTCCAGTGTCCAATACTTCATAACTTAACTATTGAATGTCAGGCAACAGCTCTTCTCAATGCAATGCATTAAAATAAATCTTTCCAGCTACACTCCCCTTCCACCAAGAAATGTATTAAAGAAAAAACAAGAAGAATATTTTATTAATCATATGAAAATTAGTAGTAGTACAAATAAAATATAACAAACTTGTTTCGACATTAACTCTGGTACTGTGCGAGCAGTATACTGCCTAAGAAACCTTGTGGCAGACATCGTTAACATAATCTTATTTTAATTTCTAACACTTTTCTTCACTCTCCCTGCTCCCAGACAGGAACCCAGAGAAACTAATACCTGGCCTGTAGCCAGACTGTCTGGGTGAGTAGTCCCCTGGGGTATTATTCCTCTGGCCACCACAGTGCGAAGCCATCGCACCACAAGCATGAAGACATCTTTTACCCCCCCCCGGTGTTGATCCCTCCCTAACTGTGCCTGAATCCTGTCTATGTTGCTGGTTGCTCTCCACTGCTCTGTCTATGGGAATTCCTCCCATCTGTTTGCTAGTGTCTCACCCTTATGGCTGGGTATTACAGGAATAAAATTTTCTGGACTGACTGCACACTTGTTCATTCTTTTGTTGACATGGCTGGCTTTGAGTTTGGGACAATAACTGCAAGACAGGGCAAAATTTTGATCACTCCTTTATACTTCTGGAGAAAAGCTTTCCTTACGATTAAATGACTCGTTACATGTCCACTACTGCTCACAGAGAAGTGACATACTCTCGTTTACTAGTCCAGAGGAATCTTAACAGTGTCTGACAGTGACTACAGCATAAACTTTGAGCTAACTTTTCTGCATGTGAATCACTTTAGGCACCCAGGCAGTCCCACTGACCCTTGCCATTCAGCTGCTCCATGTGCATGTGGATTTGCCAGGTGGCGTTTCCAACCGAGCAGAGCACGCACAACGCTTGCACTTTGTTGTCAGGTTGAAATCCTCCCAAATACTTCTCTGTCACAAGCTGTTCCAATTAAGAAGGCATGCAATAATATCCCTAATTATATTTTACTTTGATGAGAGATCTAGGCGTTTTTTAAAAATGCATGTTGTATAGGGTTAGGAGAATCTTCATTTCCATTCTTTGCATATTTTGGCACAAGCCGTGTCTCCGCCCTTCGGCGGGCTCCAGGCCCTGCAGGGGCAAGTGCATCCCTTCTGCTACAGCAACCTAGGCTCTCGATGCCAGATGCCTGCAGAGCAACGCTGGGTTATTTTTTGCTGACTCACCCCAATGCTAAATCTGTGAGCTCTGACTGCTCCAATGCAAGAAGAAAAAAGACCCTGAGCAGCCCAGGGGCTTGGATGGAGGGGTCCTGCTGTAAAATGCTCCCTCAGAGCTGTCAGGTTCAAGCGAGCGCTTAGAAGGAGATTTATATTTTCTTGATTACAATGGTAATAAGCCACAAACACAAATTCAAAGAGTAAGAGTCAACCAAACCCATGTTCTCTTTGAGTGAGATAAAATCTCTACCTTTTACACGCCTATCTATTGATGTGTTCCTGGATAAAATGTGTAATTTTAATTAACTGAAAGTACCTGCCTTTTATATTGAACTTGGTGCTAAACCAAAGAAAATCATACAGCAAAAATGTCACGTTGGCTGAGTGCATCTTTCTTTTGTGCTGAGAAATTGGTATGTACAGTGCTTTCCCCTCAGTCAATACACATTAGTATGTAATTGGTGACTATAAAAATATCCACATCATTTTGCTAATTCTCTTGCCAAACAGGCATAAGCATTTATATGTTAGGCTTCTCTGATGCAGGTTCCACAGATAAATTTCTTTAGATTAGTGAAGCAGCTACGGGGAATGCAATTATCCCTAAAACAAGGAAGGAAAAGAAGAAAACCTAGAAACAGAAACAAATACAGAACTAAAGTTAAGCACAAGGAAATTAGATTCTTCACTGTAATTGTTTAATACTATTCTGGTATGAAATATTTGTCTCTATTATTTATACTATTATGTTGAAACCATCTCCATTTAACACGCATATACATAAGTACGGATGGAGGTATACATATTATATTTATCTATGTATATCTCAAGAATGCTCTGTTTTTATTGGATCTCAGAATTGTTTGGTCAGTACAGATCCCTTGATCATGCTAAAGAAGAATTTTAGGTCAGGAATTTATATTTACTGAACCAAAAATCTGAGCAAATGGGTATTTCATTAGAGCTAACTTTTAATCTCCATCCAGACCCAGGTCTCAAACACCCCTTCCTGGATATCCTCTGTTTTCTCTGCCTAAGGGTTTTGCCATCTCACTCTCTCTTTCGACACCACCCTGTTGTTTGGCTAGCAAGACACGTTGTTTCTCTAACTAGATCAAGGATTTTGCCAAGTCCTGTTGCTTCCACTTCTGTAGCATATTTAGAATTCCTCCAGCCCTCTCTATCTTGAAATTCTTGGCCCTGCACAACTGTTTTATTTTGGCTGCTAGAGCCCACACTAACCTAACCAGATTTTGGCTGGCAACACAGATCTTTTTAATCATGTCTGTTTTTCCCTGGGCACATCCTTGTTTACCAAGTCTGGTGGTGGTAGAAGCAGTACAGTAAAACTCAGCATATAACGACACTGAGGAAAATCCACACTGAGTCTTTAAAACAGAAAGTGCCACAAAACAGAGCTGAGGACATGGCTTAGCCTAAGACTCAGGTTTTCTTTGGTTTGGTTTTTTTTGAGGATACCTGTATCTGTCTACCAACTACAGCTTCTTTTTAATGTGTCCAAAGTGTAAGCATACAGTGCAGAATTTTAATTTTTCCTGCCCAGTTTGCACACAGGTGAATGCCCACAAGCAACTGTCTCTGGATAATTGCAAACATGATGCAGAGACTCTGTGATTCTCCCATTAGAGCTGACTGAATTGGGCTGTTACAGCTAATAATGTCTGTTAATATATTAGTGGATTGCTAGTTTAATGTACACTGGCAGATAAATGTAGATGGCGGTATTGGTGATAGCAGTGATAAAAATATAACAGTACAAACATGCTGACTTCTGCTGCAAATCATTTCTTCCTCTATTACCTTCCCCAGTGTTTTAAGTAAAATTCAGCTTCAATTTTAGTAGCAAATCTTTAAGCAAAGCTCAGATAACATTTATCCCTTGACCATTTTTATCAGTCCTACCTTCCCCCTTTGGTAGGTTAGATAGAGCTCTAATCTCAACAGTTATATATAAGTTGTATAAGTTCCTATATACAAGATGCACAAGATTGCTTTTGTTTAAGAGTTGCCTCAGTGGTTTACTAAAAGACAAAGTTCATCTTTCTTTTTTTTAGAGCTTTTTATAAAACCCATTTTGGCTGAACTTGGAAAATGTGACTATACAATGGGAAAGGGCAGGCCCCTCTTTTTTTTTTGTCTGAACACAATGGCAGGATAAGGGAGGCACCGCTCATTACAAGGAATACACTTTAATCAAGTTGCCCAGCACCAAGTATTTGTCTTCCACCACTCTAGATGCCAATGTTTGTTTTCTGTCTAGGAGAAGAAACAGACAATGCTTTTCATTTTAATAAAAATCTTCCAGAATGAAGCAAACAGATGACCAGTTTAGAGGACCTACTTCTTTACTTGGTTTGCAAGTGACTTAGGAGGTAAAGATGACTGGTGGTCTCCCATTACAGCATTTCTGGAGGAGAGTTAACAGTTTCCTGCTCAGTTTGCTAGCTGAGAAGCATAAGATTGATTGCGATGGCATTTGATTCGACTCTTACTGCTTCAACAACATTGCCATTACTATCACATACAGCTTGGCTTGAGTGGGAACTGCAAAATATACTGTTGTGACTAAAACTGCAGTTGGAAAGCTGGAAATCCAGTTTTATTAAACACATGTGGGCGCCTGTTAAAATTACTTCTGCAACTAAAACCAGGACTTCATCTCCAGTCTCACAACAGTCCCATCCTCTGGTATGATAGCATCCAGTGTTGCCAGTTTTAAGGATAACATTACAAGTCTTCTGATACGTTTCTTTATCCTACAGTATGGTGTGTCTAAGTATATGAAGACAAGAAATCATAATCACAAGAAAGACTCATCTTTCACCTAAATAATTCATTTCAAGCCTCCAAGTTTGTGCAGAAAAACACAAAAGCCTTAAAGACTCATAGCACAGGGAAACTGAAATGCTTGTTTATTTTGAATCCTCATTATACCATGGCCAATCTCCAGGACTTGGGGGCTCAAGTGCTACATTTTTTATGGTTTTGGCTGACAGCAGACACTAACAACACTTGAGGGCTTCAAGCATCTCGTCCTGTTTGGATGTAGCATCTGATAACAGCAGAGACTTACTTTAGTATCTGTGACCAGGTAGAAATAACAGCCTGAAGACTCCTGTTCTGTTCTAGGACTCATCTCCTTTAAGGCCAGATCTCCCACCCTTTTCTTCCAGAAGCACTTAACTCCCCAGAATAAAGGGAGGAAAGGGTAAGAGGAAGGGTGAAGAGGCAGAAACATGAAACCCAAGTCCTCTTTCCCCTACATTACCTTGCCTACCAAGGGAGCAGCCCTGTTGTCACTGAGCTGCAGGCACAAAAGACTGCAGCACTGCAGGTTGTCCTCCTGAGACTCTCTGCTGGGAACACAGGAGGGACACCATGGAAGAGAAGACAGGAGGTAGTGGAGGACTGGAACCAATGTGTTTTCTGCCAGGCACCTCTCCCCAAATAAATACCTACTTGCCTTGCGTCACACAGCCTGTAACAGCTGAAATTTGGTGGAATTTGTCAGCTTGTCTACAAACTACCAAAAAATATCATATTAACTATCAGCCATCACGAGATGGTTTCCCTTGGAACTCGTGCTTCAGTGGTAAATGATCACCACTGTTGGAAATACACATCTTATTTCTCATTAAAACTTACCCTACTCTAGCTTTCTACTGCTAATTCTTGTTATTACAATGCCATACAGCATCTCCCTGCAAGGGTGAATTAGGCAAAAATGAGGCACAGAAAGATACTGCAATTTTCTTTTTGTGAGCAGAAGCTGGGACTTGCTTTTCTGCCTGCCTGCACTAGAGAATACAGCAGGTATCACTGACAGCATGGAGCTGCTGCTGAGGCCCAGGCTACCTGTGCAATGTAGCTAATGTACAAAAATAAATGGTCTGTTTTAAGGATCTTGCAGTAATATCTAGCAAAACATATACTGGATACTGTGCACCTTGAGGGGGGCATTGATGGGTGACAAGCAGGGGATTCAGTCTTTGTCCCAGAGCCATCCATGAATGGATCAGTCCTCATTTGCATAAAATCCTTGTTCGTTCTACTGGCCCACTAATTACTACTATTAAAGCAAATGGTACCATGTATGGTCTTGCATGTGCATTACTAAGAGCATCAACAACCTAGAGCTGCCAGGCACCTAGGTGTGTTGCAGGGTGCTGCATGCAAACATCCACACCCATCAGAGGGATATTTCTTTGATTATCCCTCTGTTTTACCTTCGCTATCTCTCAGGGCAGTTCCCCTCTGTGGGCGCTGCCTATACTGATACCAGCTCCCTACCTGTTTTAGCCATCAGTTGCTACCAGCTCTGCGCTATTCATTCGGCGGAGCTCTCACTCCCAAGCAGGTTGTTATGGTTATGGGCATTTTCCTATGTTGGAGGGACCAGGAGTAAAGGTGCTTTCATGTACTTTTGGCCCACATCACCTCTGTGACCCATGGAATACCCAATGCCCTGAAACCACATCCCCTGTTCACTGTTAACATTGGGAATTCATCTGGATTCAAAGGTACAAGATGTAATTTAATATGTACTGTCCCTCCCAAACACCGTAAACCACCTTAGGATTTTTTTTACAGTTTCAGAGGTGACATTCAGGCAGATGTAGGGTTAATTTTCCTCTACCAAAACCAGTGACACTATGTCAGTAGAGTTTGTCCCATAGGCTGGACTGGAGCTGGACATGCAGCACTCCTAGTGATAGGAACAGCGGATTATTCTGGAGAATAATCTGTAGAAATCCTGCTAAATCTCACCCACAGAGAGGTGTCAGAGATCCCAAGCTGGGGCAAAGGAGTAACCCACTGGCACCCAGAAGGACAGATTCCTTAAGGTATCACTACACATAAAGCAGCCACCAAGCTTACCAACTCAAACACAAGAGTTTAATTTAGATCAAAACAGTTCAAATCAAACATCTCATCATCCATTAGTGATGTTCTTTTTTCTTTTTTTCTTGTTGTGAGAAAATTTTTTTCTCCTACCCAGAGCTTTTAAAACAGTTTTCATTTAGCAGTCTGTTGTCCCTGCTTGGGAAATGCAGAAAACAAGTGGAGAAATATAAACTTAATTTTTATAGACCAGAATCTTTTTTTCCAGTCAGCTCCATTACTGAGTCAGCTATCCATGTGCACTGCCAAAGGAAGTAATGGAAGCTGTCTATACAAAACAGAGGGAGTACAAACCAACAGGAGAGAAAATTGGGTTTCTCTTGAGCCACCAGCAAAAACAAACCTCTCAGTATTGTAAAATGAGACAGGGCTCACTGCAGACTTGCAGATTCCCTGTACTGTATTGATGATATCTAAGTTGCATGACTGCTTCGCAGCTCTTTTTCTTTTAATCCAAACACTATCAGCCTTCAGACTGCTTCTCAGCATATCTGTCTCCTTGCAGACACTACTACATTGATTTCCATCTGGTGCATGTTTTCAAAGTTTTTCTTGCAACCTTAAGGATTAACTGCCCTTTTTTTTCACAGAAGTTTAGATTCTGAAGGACACTGAAGAAAACAATCATAGCAAAGAAGCACCAAATCTCTTGCAAATTCTCCCCTGGTCATTGGGCATTCAAAGATCTACCAGCAGCTGTTAATGTAACGTTATGGATGTTCAGCAGGACTTCCTGTATCTAATGAACATAGCTCTTTCAGTGAGGAGACAAAGTGCAATGCTGTCCCAGGAAAATAAAAGCGATGTTAACATTCAGTCAGGAATGCACTTACTACATGGTCCGGAATGGTGAATTGATCTCATGCTTCTGTAACAAAGATCTCATCTGTAGTCCCCATGCACTGCAGGCACTGGCACCGCTTCAGAACGAGCGCGATGATCCTGCTCCCAAAAGGAACTGATTAGGAGGGATGTTCCAGGAGCTATTTGATACAGGCAGCACAATCCAGAATGCCATTTATAGGGTAAAAAAAAAATAAAAAAATTAGAGCAATCTTAAATATTTTTATGTCTAAAAGTGCCAACAGCATCATCTAACTGACTGAAAAGAAAGGCTTTTTAAGCACTCCTATAAACATGGTGTTCCTGGATTTGAAGTAGGCGGAGTGGATGGACAGATGTTTTGGTGTGAGCATGGCACATAAAAGAAAAAGGTTCAGTTTGTTTTCCGCTGCTTTCCTCTTAACAGTCCATTTAAAATCCTACTACTCATTTTTCTATGCCTTCTTGCACACAGAATGTATCCAGGGATATGTGAAGCAAAATGTAAAGTTCTAAGGTGACCCAAACCAAGGACGATGTAAGTAACACAGGCAACTTAAAAGAAAGGTTTTCAGCATCTTTTGCCAAATATCTAACTTACGGCAACAGTGCAAGCAAGGGACTGAGTTTGCTTCATCAATACTATAAAATAAACCCAAGTTAAAATGGGTGTTGCCCAATCCAATTGTCAAACATCGCTGCCACAATACAAAGACAAATGTTTATTGGCTTAACTTTGAAACTGCAGTTAATGCTCTTCTATTCAATTAGATAAACAAATACAGTACTGAGTATATAATAGGGTCCTTTCAAGTAAATTATGCTTCCTAACACATGTGTAAAAGAAAAATTACTTTTAATGTTTATATTCCTGTAAAATAAGAAACCATCAAGGCTCTCCTTCTGTTGTATTCCAAATACAAAAAAAAAAAAAGATGATTTAAATTATGTCCATTTTAAGACAACGTGAGCAAAGCAAAGAAGTATAGCAGGCTGACATTCTAGCTTTTCTTCTCACTATTAAGAGAGAGGATGAAAAAATTCTCCGTTCTGTTCTCATTTACAGTAGCACAAATCCCCAGGAACTGCACCGACTTCAGTTGGTTATTTGGATTTATGGCAGACTGAAAGAGATTAGAATTTGGTCACACATGAATGAAGAACAGAACATCCACATTCACTCTAAATGTATTTTCCTTTCTTATATACACAAAACAGCAATGCTGTCCTTACCAATGACAGACTATGTGCTATTGGTTTACCTGATTGCCTAGAGATATTTATACAGGTACCAAGCAGGATGCCTCAGTGAAGGAAGTACTTAGTTACTTTTTCCAGCAAATGCATCCACATCCATGTCCAGAGAGAACTGCATTCTCTACAGGATCAGGGCATTAGGCAAAGGGCTAAAATACATACACACAGCATTATACCTCCAGTGATGAGAACCACCTGTTTGTGAGTCTGTTCTATTGTTTCTGCCAAAGATTGGCTCTAAGTCATGACAATCTCTCATGCAGTTATATTAGCATACATGGATGGTATGTCTTTAAAATACCAAGTAGAAAACTGTAGTAGTCATTGTAGAGCACTATGGTTAAAACAATATATAATTCCTGCTCTTGATGAAGGAGGGCATTTTCTTCATACAGTCTGCTTAGTTATGAGAATCTCAGATCTAGTCTCAGCAAAAAAGCAATGCAGCAAATAGCTCCCTATCAATTTAAAAGCAATGATAGCCCTTGCGCAGCACAAACCAACTTCAGATCCTAATGCCCCATGCCTTGTCCGTCTTGTTCAGCTGAGGTGCAACATCCTTCCGCACAAGCAGGCAGCCAAACAAAAAGCGTCTTTCCTTTGGTCTTGACACCTATCAACATTAAATACATCTGCCTCTTCCATTCTACAGACTTTCTAATGAAGTGGCTGCAGGCAAGGAAGAGGCATTAAGAGAAGGAGCATTGCAAAAGTAAGTGAAAATAGGCTGCTCCAGGAGACTGACAGAGATTAGGGTTGGATATCCCTGGGCTCAGTTTTGCTGTGAGCATACTAATGACCAAATCTCCAATTAAAATGCTCTAGAAACCTTCTCTGCAGCCTCCAGAACACAGTGCAAAATAATAAATCCAGCAAGATGGTTCACAAATAGGAAAGGGTTGATTTTTGTGGGGTTTGGGTTTTTTTTGCTGAACTATAACCAAAGAATTGAAAATGTCTAAATATGCAGAACATTTATTAAAAAAAAAATTAAAATTGTCAAGGTTTCAAGTCAAGCTCTCTAAAGGTAGGAAATGTGAATGCCAACAGTTTTGAGAGTCCAGTGTAAGATGCCTAGGACTTTATTTTGCAGAACCTTGATTCTTATGGATACCTAATCTCTTAAAGACCCAAGCCCTAACTTTCCAGCGACCTCCAACAACAAATCAGCTCAACTGCTTGCAGGTTACTTGCTAAATCACCTCAACTCAACCAGTCTGACCCCTATATTGCTTCCTGACTTCAGCTCTCCTATACTGAAATCCTGCTGCCCCATATCTCCAGCCCACGTTCCACATTGCCGTAGCTCTCCCAGGCTCCATTCTCCATGCTGTCCTTCAATCACACATGCTCTTTGATGAAAAGTTACACTCCCTTGAACTAAGTTGTGGAGAGCTTACCCTGTCCTTCCTCAGAGCTCTCCTCCAATTCACTTCTAACCACAAGAATCTCACAAAAGGATTCAGGCTGTTTTGTTCTGTGTTTTGTTACCAATGAGTGCAATAAAGTTCTGGATTCCTAAGCACTGCTGCAATACAAATAAATATGAAAATAATGCAGTATGCCTAATGAAGAAGAGGCAGGAAAATGGCCAGTTGTGTCTCCTTACCTTTCTATCTCATAAATCACATATACATGTATTTATATTTAAATATGTCAAAAATAGAAGCCAGGTACCTGCTCCCTACATCTGGTGGAAAAAAACCCTCTGACTGTTCTTTTTCTTTGGAATGTCTCAATTTACCAAACAGAAACATTTCATACAGACAAGTATTCAATTAAATTCCTTTGGAAAACAGGCAAGCTTCCACTGGAGCTATGCCAGCCCTGACTTCTGAGCAGCCCAGCTGGTAGTCTCCTGAGGACCAGGGCTTCCAGCTCCCACAGCTTCAATAAATCTTGCTAGGCAAACTGCCTGAAGATTAAGGACCCTTGGGCTTATAATGCCTGCAGTCCAGGGTAGGCTACCAGGCATAGCACAGTGTCATGGTGATTGGAGAGCTCAGAGATACCAGGGTCATGGCTAGAGCCATGGCCAACATTCAAGTATCCAACAATTCAGGCTCCAGTCCTTTTTACAGACAATTTCAAACTACTGGAACATCAAGGTTCCCTGAGAAATCAAAATACTTTTTTCCTTCCAGCTCTATTGCATACATATGGGGCAAACAAAAGCAGATTCTTCTTATTCCTTTACTCTCTTTCAGGTGTTCCTTATTACTGTATGTTAGCCTTGTTTCTTTGCATGATTAGTTTGCAGCTCTTTTGGGAAAGACACCATTTTTCTACCTGTATTTGAACAGTTTCCAGCGTAACGAGACCCAGATTGTAGCTGCATATGGTACTGTAATACAAACAACAAGGTGTTATCATTTTCTTTTTTCCCTCATTAGAAAGGAGCTTATTGAAAAATCAGTCTTCCCTGTAATCATTTTCACTCTGTTAGCTGTAGGCAACATTTGTTGGACAGTAATTAAAATAATTTAAAAGTATCTAAATTTTGCATGCATATTGTTTCTTATTTTTTCACAGACTGTGTTTGTTCTTCCCCCAGCTGAAAAGCCAGAAATCGGAATTTACTTCCCATGTTCTCACCTCCCTCTCTCTACTTTATACCATATTGCAACTTGTCATATTATATTATGAATATCTTATGAACTGTCTAATTGACATATTAGTTACATATTTATGTTGAAGAGCTTTTTTTCTCCACTATTTTTAGAGACATCGATTTTACATGTCATGATATCCATATCTATATTTATACTGAATATATTTCAATTATTTTTTTTCTTACCATATTTAGTTCAAGGATTTTAATGATGATATGCACTGAAAAAAGAGCTTTATATCAGCCCTTCATTTCACAAGGCAGATGGACAAATTTCAGTTCTGGGAAATAACACTATTCTGCTAGACACAGGTGAGTTTTCCACTGCAGCCATGAGACAGTACTTGACTTTGCAAAGTAAAGACCAAGATGATCCTTTCTCATCGCTTTGGTTTTCTGAAAACAAGGAGGAGCTAATGAAAACATCAAAGGGAAACAAACTGAAATATTCCTCTAACTTGGGGTGGTGCATATCAGCGATACCACACACCATCTTGCTCATGCTGTCAGTCCTCATGAACCAAATTCTGCAAACCCATACATGAATAATTACTCCGAGTTCTTCAGACTGAGGCTATTCATGTGATTAAAGCAGCTCTGAACCAACTGATAGTGAATAAAATTGTTGGAACATAATGTTATGTACTGCAGTGCGGACGTCTAATTTTGTATTTCATAATAGAAATGTAAATTATTTTAAAAAAATAGTAATCTCTCAGAAATGTTACTACTAAAATAAAAACAAATTTCTCTAGGGCTCTATTTACAATGCCAGAAGAATTGCATAAGCACGATTCCTGACTTTCATGAACGTAACCAGCGTGGTTATGCCAGAGAACTCAATAATTAAAAGCTAGATATTGGCAGCTTCAGGCTTGCTTTTCCACAGGAGCCTAAGGGGTAAACTTTAGAAGGCAAACTTCACAACAGCCACTTCATTACAGAAAGAACCTGCATCTGATCCCCAGAAACGCACTCAAAACTAACATCTCTGTGGCAATGCAAGGGTGGCCCACATGAAGAGGACAAGCTTTCATGCTGCCAACCATAAGGATTCCTAACAAAATATACTGAATTTTGGACATTTTCATCCATCTATCTCACTAAGCCTTTACAGCAAAGGTGTCCAACCTTCCTGATACCCTTATGTGGCCTTAACAAAAACTGCACGTGGCCTGGGGAGCTGAGGAGGAGGAGCAAGTTCTGGGAGCAGTTTCCAGGCAGGAGACAATGGCTCTGCAGGCATCCCAGCAGTCTGCTGCTGGATGGGGCTGAACTGGGCACACAGCTGGATCCTGGGTCAGCTAGCACCCCTTGGCTTCAGCAGCCTCTGCTGGCTTTCTGCTGCCCAGAGCTGGGGATTCAGGTTATCTGTCACTCCCAAATCAAAGCCTTTCTACTATGTGTGGCATCACCTTGGCACGGGACCTGTGCTTAACAGCTCACAAACCATAGGTTTGCCATAGTTTATATTTCCTGGCTATTTTCCTGCAACCATGAAGGTTAGAAACTGTTTTTTTAAAAATGAAAGCTGAAAATTGCAAGTCAACATGCCTCTAGTTGCTGAGGCTTTTGTACTTACAGTATCTTAGTAACTACAGTACTCACAAATATCAGAAGAAATGTAAGAAAGTAATGATACTCTTCAATATATTAAGGACCCCTCTGGAGATAGGAAAGGCTCAGGACTTGATGATTTTTGTTCATGAGCAATGGCATGTCAAAGAGCAAAGCAAGCCTGGTAAGGATCGACTGAATTTAAAAGCACATGCAGAAACACACACACACACACACGAATCACTATGGAAAACGTGCTGCCTAACTGTGCATGAACGAACCCAGCAGCTCAGGCACTTTGCTAAGCTCCAGCAGGAAGAGGGAAGCACTGCAAGGGGCATTCCTGGGTGCCCACCCATGGTAAATACTGGGGCCGCTGCCTGAACAGATGGGTCGGGGCAGGTGGTGGAAGTCCTGTCCCGACAACCTGCGCACCTGTGGCCTGTCCCGACTCCCTGCACACCCATGTCTGTGCACGCAGGTGGAGGCGGGAGGATGTGCTTGGCTCCCAGAGCCACCACGACCAGAAGGGCAGTAGCACCAGGCTTGCACAGGAAACATTCCCCGTTGTGTCCCAAAGCAAACAGCAATAAAACAAACTGCTAATGAGGATGCAACCTGACCCTCTCCAAAGTACATGCCCTAGGACTATGTGTCGGCCTGCAAGGGGAAGGGAAGGACTGTGTCAGCGGAAAACTTCAAGCTCAAGGGGATTTTTTTTAAAAGAACAACAACAAAAATTGTTTGGATATTTTGCTGGTAATAAAAGTTACTCACAAAGAAACAGAGAGCAAAGACTGCTTTGAAGGAAAGAGAAGTCTGTTAAACAAAGAACCTTACCCTGCGGAAAGAATTCCTTTTTAACGCTAATGTTAACATTTCATTTTTTATAAGAAATCCCAGTGGATCTTCCCTTAAGACTCTTCTGCTACAGACAGAGCACTTTTTTCCTCTCTGCTTGTTGACCTACTCTGCTGATCTTTCTTTCCAGGAAAGAAACAAACTTTTACTCACTTTTTTTTGCTTTTCTTTCTTAGCTGTTTGTCACACTGTTACATAAACTGTTCTCAGACCCCTTAGAGCCTGTGCAGGCAAAACATCTAGATTTTAGTATTCTGCAACACGAGACCAGCAGCTTCAGGAAGCTAAAGAATCGATGAGGAAAGCACTCATGACAACATTCACAATCTTACAGCTGTTATTTTAAAAGGCAAGAAAACAACATATAATACAGAAGACACTTCTAAGGAAGATAAAAGAATGTATTTAACATAGTGAAACGCAACCTGTCATTCTGACACCCTCCTGTTTTTTGGGGAGTCAAATTAACAATAACACTTAACAAGGAAGACGTGATGGCACAAGGTAGTGGGTTTATTGAAGCCTACCATTGGCAGCTATTCCAATTAGAAGCGTAACAGTAAACCTGGATAGTACTCTGCAAAGAAACTGTGATGGTGGAGAGTAATCCAGGATGTAAGAAGTTTGGGAACTGATGATCTAGGGACAGTATCATAGAAACGTAAATGATACTTTATGGAGTAGTGCTAATTGAAACCAAAGATTTTGCAAGCAGTTAAACATGGGCTTAAGTTTAAGTATCAGAACCATCTCACTGAAGCTAATAGACATGAACACAATACTTGCACACCTTTAATTATGAAAATCTATTTTCACAAGTTTCTGGAGGAACACCACCACTAGTACTTCTGCTTGAAAAAAGGAGCTGACACACAGGGATGTCAAGTAACACACAACAGAGTAGTTCAGAGACCTGCTAGCTGATCATTATCTGAGGTTACAAATCCATACAGGGCAGCGCTCTGCCTGAGTAAACACGCCTAGTCTCTCAACGTCCTTTGGAATCAAGTTACTCCAGCAGAAGTGGTGAATGCATGGTGCACACGTCTGCCCTGGTGGGACTTATGTGTGAACAGAGCTCTCCCCAACCCCAAGCCAAGCTGCTGAGTAGCGTCTCTGCATTGTATCCTCTCGTACTTCTTGCTGTGAAGCCAATGCATTTACAGCCAGGTCAGAGTCACTGCACCAGTCAGCATAGGCAAGGCACAAAAGTAGTGCAAGGGAACAGGAAAGCAGGAGTGCATCTCACCCATCCAAAAGTAAGTTGTTCCCCTTCATTATTGTCCATTGGAATAAGTGGGAGCTGAGGGGTGTTTCCTTCCCAGGAGTATTACTGGACTAGCAAAGGCAAAGCCACTTGCTGCATGGGGTATCTAGGCCTTAATGAAGAATTGTAAGGAAATTTGGGTCCTGCTGCTGAATGCTAGTCCCACTACACGGGACGTATTTTTCCCATTTATTTTCTCAGTCAGATTTCACCTGTAACAGTAATGCTAAAGCAGCTCCTCAATCTCGGCCTGTTAAATCCTCAGTTCAGCTAGCATATTTACAAAGAACATTTTCCAGTAAAGAAGTCTACAAATTTCAATTGCAATTGTAACACTAGAGCACCCCGAAATGTGTTTTCCTGCAACACTGCACTCAACTGTTCCAGGTACATTAGCAAGATCGGCTCTGCGACATATCACAACCCCAAAAAGCTTCCCACCTAAGAATAAGAAAGGAATAAGCAATCCATCACATGCTATGACACGTTCCCCAAAACACACACACACTCGAAACCTTAAAGTGGTGTCAGAATGTTTATTGAAGAGGGCAATCTAACTGGCTGAACTGACCTGGGTACCTGGTAACTTTTAACATAAGCAAACAGAGATACTGTAAACTTGCTGTGCATGGAAACTGTGTTTATACTTAAATTGGACTTGGAAGACTGAAATAATTTAATAGAAAAATACAGTTTAAGTTCCCAGGAGCCCTGAATGACCTCAAGATCATTCTGAAAAAACAGAAATACAGGGACATATCCAATGATGCAAATAGAGTTACACAAATATTTTCAAAGTCAGCTAATAAAATAAATTTAGTTGCCTATTTGTTATGATAGCTTTGCAAATATACTTTTAAAAACACACTTTTCAGTCCCACCAAACATTTGCCACTTGTGTTATCAGAACTGATAGTAAACATTGTGCAATGTAAGTGCTGCCTCATTTACTTATTAGTGAGTTTTTAGCCATACTGCTGAGATACTTACTACCACATGACAAGATAATAAACTTTCTTAGTGATGCAGTGGAAGTAGATTAGAAGAGAAAAAAAGAAACAGATGCAAGAAATTTCAGATTATTCTCAGTGTGGTTGATATATCGACAAAATTATTTATATAGCAACTAAAATAGCTGTACACTGGAACATCTGCATGGAAAATGAACACAATCAGAGAGATGATAACCACAACAAATTGTGAGCTCTGTCGATCACACATCTAGAAAATCATTATCAGGAATATTAAAACACCAAGAGAAATCTAAGCCAATGTTGTATAACAATGATCAAACTCCTATGAAAATCAGGAATTTGTTACATCTAATAGTGATTTGTTTAAAAAAAATGAAGTAAAAGGGGAGGGGGTAATTATTTTGTAACTTTTGCCACTGAAAACAGCCAGGTGAGTGTAATGAAGCTGCATTTATTCTTCTGCCATGGGCTGGGTGCATGGCCACAATGGGAAGCTGACCCTGAGGGGGGAAGTTTGAGAAGCACTGAACGACGCATTGCTGGTTACCAATTAATCTGTATTTGCACCTGCATTTTCCACACCGATACAACTCCCATTTTGACATGAAAACATCACACAGGCAGACCTAAGAGATTGTGCTTTTAACAGCAAGGTCCTCATCCTGCAAATCCTGATTATATCCAGGATCGGGACGACCTGTGGCAAAATTCAGCATGAAGGTTACATCAAGTCTTAAGAGGAGGGGGCCTGGTTTCTTCTTAGTACAGGAGCACCCCATGAATTCTGGTGTAACGTGTGGAAATCAACTGACCCCGGCAAACATTCGCCAACCTTTTGAGAAAACAGCATCACTAACAGGTGTTTTTGCGGAGTAAAGGCGACAAGGGCCCTATGTGCTGCTGCCGCATCCCCGTTTTGGGGGTGAAACCCCGCATTTCGGCTCAGAGGGAAGCCCCCTGCTGTCCCCGCTCCGCGGGCCGGCCTGCCAGGGAGGGAGCTGCCGGGCTCCGTCCCGCGCCGGGGGAACCGGCCCTGCGCTGCAGCCGGCAGGCACCCGCTCGCCCGGCCGCGGGCTCTACTTGCACAGGGGCCGCACGGCGCCC
>VYZV01041356.1:36613-49662 GCA_013401275.1 Pandion haliaetus | reverse complement strand
CCCGCCCCTTCCCTCCGTCGCGGCCGGGCGGCAGGGCCCTCTCCCGCCTCGTCGCGGAGCGGAGGGGCGGGAGACCGAAGGAGAAGGGCCGGCCGGTCCGCGGGCCCCTCTGGTGCCCTGTCACCACCCTACCACCCCCCGCCTCCGCCATTTTGGGACACCGGCGGTGTCGCCGGAGGAGCGTGCTCCTCAGCTTCATGGCGCCCTCCCGCCCCGCACCGCTCGGAACCGCCCCTCAGGCGGCTGCTCTGCCCCTGCACGCCCGCCCGCCGCAGCCTTCCCTGGCTGGCGGGGAAGGTGGGACTCTAGGTGGACGGTGGAGGTAGCCCGAGAGACCGGCGCCTGTGGAGGCCTCTGCCTTGAGGTGTGCCACCAATTCCAGCTCCTCCATGGGCGCGCCGTGCCGCTGGGTGCCCGGTACCTCACCGGGGTCTGGGGTCATCTTAACCCGTTCTGGTTTTTCAGTTCACCTTTAAGCGGGGCATCACTTGATCTGGGCCTTGCTTTGGTGCTGATAGTTTGCAGGTCGAGCCCGTTGCTGGCCAGCCCTCAGCGTGGCATGTTGTTAACTTACATTGACAAGTTAGGCCACTGCCCTGCCAGGCCAGTCTCGGTGCCGGCAAGTGGGAAGCAGGAAAGGGAAATCCCTTCCCTTACCATGATTCTATCAACATGAGTTACCTTTCACAGGATCCCTGAGTACTGGTACCTCCAACAGTGGCAGGAGTACAAGGCGTGAAAGGAAAGTCGCTTCTCGCACCGTAAAGTGCTGCGTGTTCCTTGAAAGTTTTCTGCGAGCGAGGTCATGCACGAAAGTGTTTGTTTCTCTAGCTGATGATGCAGTATTGGCTGGTCCGGGGTGAGCTTTTACCCGGGTAGAGGGGTGGAAGGGGAAATACAGAAGAATTTGGACAGCCCTAGAAATGCATGCTGCAGACCACATCTTCTCTTATTCCTTCTTTGCTTTGCTTCTAAACACATCTGTTGAAAACGCAGAAGAGGGAATGTATATGGAGGAGGTGTAAGTCCAACAGTGAGATAAGATACAGAAAAGGAAAAGCAAGGGTTGAAATAGCTTGCATCAAAGCAGATGAATTGATTTTTTTTTTTTTACCTTTTTTGATAAATTTTGTACATGATTTTCCTAAAGAAAGCTCTCTTTTCATTGGTTGGAAAAAGTAAAACACTTTGATTTGTGAACAGCTGAGAGCTTTACACTGAATTAATTATTTCTTTTTAGGTATCAGAAGAAAACCTGAAGAACATTCTTTCATGTTCTGAATTTTTTCTGGCTTAGTTTATAAGTGATAAGTCTTGCTTCTTAATTTCATTTTCATTTCTGAGTCATGCTGTATTTACACGAAAAATGGGATTTAATTAAAATGTACAAAACAGTATTACAAAATTACATTTAATTGACTACAAGTGCCTTAAATGTGATGAGTATGGTAAAGAAGAAATAAGGATGTGTTTGGTCACGTGCTGTGATTTGACAGAGACCAGCATTGCCACCAAAAGAAGTAGACTTGCCCTTTCTGCACATCTTGCTACTTCCTCTGCTTGCACAAGTGTTTGTGCAGCAATATAGTGAGCTGGGTCAGGGATCTGGTCCACGTCAAACCTAAACTGGCCCAAAAAAGGAGTTTTAACCTAAAGAAGGTCTCTCAGTTCAAATGCTTATGGTGGCAGAGGGGAGGTGGTAATGTGGTGGTTAGGGATGAGTGTTTGGGGGCTGGTTGAGGGCAGAGATTGTTTCTTTTGACTGCAGCACTGTCTTAAAATGAACGTGAAAATGTAGTTTATATGGCATCTGTACAGAAGTTGGCTTCGGCCAGGCCTACTGAGTGCGTAAGCTCAACGAGTGCATGACTGCCTGCACCTGACCTGAGGGACAAGTCCTATATTTATTAAAAACACATTTTGCATTTAAAAACTGACTTAATAACCAGAGGAAATACTAAATATTTTTAGTCATTTAACTAATTGTTTCAAAGGCATTTAGGCCTGCTGAAAACCCCATTAAATACCTCAACAGTTAAGCATCTAAAATCTAAGGGAGTTAGGTGTCTGATCTGCTGAAGAATTTTTGAAAATTCCAGAGCTCATCTAAAACTGAAAATTATTTCCAAAATCTAGCCCTTGATCTTAATGGTTTTGTGCTGAGTAGGTCTTCCCCTTGTCTTTTAGGTCTTCCCCTTGACTTTTTTTTTATTCACTAACTGGAAAAAGAAATTTTTCTTCTTTTGAGTTCCTAATTGGTGCTGTATCTTAAATTAGTTTCCCCCTTCTACGAATTCCCTGCACCTGCTTGCTGCACTTTAATAAAAAAGTCTGAATAACAGAATAATGTAAATGAGGGAAATTTAAATAATGGCATTTGTTGCACTGCCAAAATTGAGACCAGTTTGGATACTTACTTTATGCAGTATGTGGCATCATGCTGTAATTGGAAGGCTTGGGGCAGCCTTACAGGTACTTTTTGTGAAGCTATTACATGTCTCCTATAATTCACTCGAGTCTGAAGGAGATTCATTGATGCATATTTTTGTGTTTATACAATATTGATGGAGGATAATTTGGGCCATGAAAATTGAGATTTTGAAATCTATTTTCAAACAGATACATTCTTAAAATGGACACTGATATTTCAACATAACTCCTCTATCCAAGGATGTATATAGAATGAGAGGTTTCTGTTTTATTAGTTTGCATTTTCATAACTACTGCTTTTCTGTACAAACAAGAAATTGAAAGAGGTTTTTTATATACAACGTGATTTTAAGATTATTTCTAAGCATTCATGGACACTTTACAGCATTTCATCATGAATGCATACATTACAGCATTGATTTTAAGACATTTCATCTAAAAATTATGCTACTTGTGTGGAGGTAATTTTGATCCCATCACTGTAGCTAAAACAGTTAAGTCTTCAGCAATTAAACATAAATTTAGATCTAATTGATTTATATCACAGTCTACCTACTAGTCGGATTTTATCCATTCAACTCATACCCTGCTGAGTTGTAAACCACTGTTCTTCTAGCAGGTTTACAGACCATCATAAATCTGCAAGACATCAGAAAGGGATCCATTGGGTGGGTGGGGGAGGGGTGGTGAAATCTAAACAAAATGCTGAGTAAATACTGTTGTAAGCCCACACAGGTTACTCATGTGAAGAACATTGTGGTCACACCTGATCAAGAGTGGAGCCAAAGACTCAGATGGTCTCCTACCTGTTCATCAGGGGCACTTAACACATTCAGAATTGTAAGCCCAAAGATTAGATTGGTGTTTTGGCCAGCTGAATATTTTCCTGGATGTTCAGACAGGGAGTTGTTGGCACACGCAGGAACAGAGTTGTATGAACTTAGAATCAAGTCAGGCGGTTACTATCATGTTAGAGAAAGCTCCATCAGTGTCTTTCTAGGTATGTGCTTGAGTGTTAAGTTTCCCTGTGTTGTAAGAGCTTGAGTCATCCTTTGGATTGAACCTGTTATATTTGGTTACATATAGAAATACTCTTCCAAAAGACCATGAAAAAAATGTTGGTTTCTGGCTATTTAGCTGTAGTGAGGATTGTCCGAAGTCATAGGAGTTCCTGAAGTTACAGCAGTTTATGCCCATGGTGGATCCGTTCTTCCAATACGGGGTCATGAGATCTTTTCATATGAAGTCTTTCATCTTCCTCTTCCTCTGCCCACTCATATTTTGAATGGAAGTGATGAGCTCTGAATGTTTCCTATAGAGTGTAAAATTAGGTGTACACCCTTCTGAAAGAATTCTAGGTTTTGAACTGTGCGAGTTGAGGCAACATGCAGCTTGCTGTTAGGCATCCAAGCTATGGGGAATAGCCTGGCTTTCCAGACAAATCACTCTGCCAACCACTTTTTTTAAATTATTTGTTCTGTCTTTGTATAGTGCAAAGATAGAAATGGAAGTGCAGTAAAGGAGTCATGGAATTCAGCAAACTGTAGGCAATTTGGTTAGGGCCAGTGTAGAGGGGTAAGGTACAGTTTAAAACTATGTTCTTCAAAATAGGCATCTTAACAGCTCCTCAAAATGGACCTCACTTTCTGCTTGGGATTTTCAGCTGTCAACCCTTCCTGAAGTTGGGCACCTCAGTCAAGTAAGCCATGTTATTTTAAGTGGAGTGGCCTGAGGGTGAGAGATGGACAAAGTACCTCATGTAGCCCGATGAGTATCTTCTTCATTTTGTCAGTAGGAACCCTGTTTATGTATTTTTGTTCTTAGTACTGAAAGAATTAATTTATTTCATACATAGGATAGCATCTGGCTAGTTTTAATGTGTACTTGCCCCTAAAGTGCAAATTGATTTGTTGTCTAAATGGGCTTTTTTTTTTTTTAAACATATATCACCTCCTGAAGAATTAGCTTCTTTACTAGGAACTCCATGGTAAATCTCTTTTCACTTTTTCCTATTGAAGTTTTTCTGCTTTTCATAAATAATTTATTCAAGAGACCAGAGGGATGGCTAATGAGAGATTAACTGAATGCCCAAGGGCTAGGGCATTTCCCTGGGATGTGGTAGAGTCAGGCTGCAAGATCTTGCTTCAATTAATACTGCTTCCCACATCACAGGAGAGTGTGTTCACTGCTGGGAAGCACATTTGTGTGTAAATCTTCAGCTTTCTTTTGTGTGTGTTAGCCAGGCACTGGCCTATATATTAGACAAAAAAAATACCATGTTTAAGAATTCTGCTGAGATTAAGTCATGAAGTAGACTCTTGAGTACTAACAGTTAGGCAGAGCTGTTAAGATTTTGGGCAACATTAAGACTACAAATGGGAATTTGGATTCAACGTAGTCTTCTTAATCAGTACCTGAGCAGGGATTTCAGTGGTTCTGCATGTTGGATTTGGACTCTAACACAGGACTTTGACAGACACAGCTCTGGTGAATCTTGTAGTAATTTAAGAAGTTCCTGCATGCAATTGTTTGTCTCCGTGCTAGCAGTTATTACCCTCTGAGAATCAGCAGAAAGGAAAGCGGTTTTATGCCAGCTGTTACTCTGCTGTTCCAGTTTAAACCCACCTCCATCAGCCCTTTAAGCTAAATTACTGAGCTTTGCATAGAACTAAGTGAATTGCCTTTGCAATTCACTTTGGTGACCTCTGTGCTGGGGACAGTATCCTTCAAGGGGTGGCAGAGCATCAGCTGGGGGGAAGCATCTAGATGGAGGAATGTGTCTTGAGCTGTTACAGAAACTTTTGCCCAGAGCTCACATATCTGGATCTAGCCCAGACTCCTATAGCTTTGTTTTTAAAGGTTGTTCTGGCAAGGGAGCTCTTGCCACTGTTTCCTCGCATTGTATAAACATACATGTGCATTCTGCCCAGGAGCTTTCAGAAGTTTGCTCCTAATATCAACTGTCAGTAATTTTCCCAGTATGTATGAGTTTGTATTTGAATGTGTGGAATGGTGAACGGGCATCTGTTTCAATGATGTGGGATAAACCTCAAAAACTCCATGCATATCGACTGAACCATAAAGTCAGTAGTGGTAAATTGGAACTATTTGCTCTTTTGTGAACTTCACATTCCTTCCACACTTCAAAGTAGTCCAATGCCTGAGCATCACATATCCTCTATTGATTTAATGTTTAGAATCATTCATTTTTAAGTTAAACATGCAAATTGCTCCATTCAATTTAATTTTAATGCATGATGTTTTCATTCGTTGTTAAGGGAATTCAATTATAATCTCTTTGAGTTTTACAGTCATTCTAAAGTAATTTTCAAGACTATTGTAGATTTTAAGACATCATGATCTTTGTAATGGGTAGAAAATGTACTTCAGGAATAGTGCACAATTCATCAGTGAAGAAGGCATTTCTTATTTCTAATCTTAGATTTGCTATTGCTTTCTTTTGTGACCATGAGCAATCACTGTTTCTGTGCCTTACAATTTAACTGTTTGGGAGATGTCACGAAGGTTAAAATATATACATGCAGAAAGAAGTGAGGCCTGTATCATAAATGTCATGAAAACTTTGAAGATGAAAAAAGCAAAGCTGTGCAGTGTTACAATAATATTAACAATCTGATTTTACATTCAGAATTTTTTTTATACGGTAATAGCAACATGAACATGCCTAGCTCCCTGAAATATTCTCTGGAACTTCCGTCTGCTTTTTTATAAACATAAAACATTCTTTTCCATTTTGACAGTTAAAAATGATGCTGTTGAGGGAGTAAACAGATTTTTAAGTTACCTGTTCAAACAAGTAAGTCTTCTGTTTAATCTTCAAAAGGCTCCAGTAGTAGGAAATATGCTACTGAGTAATACATCTATTTGCAGTTCATTTTNTTTGCAGTTCATTTTTTCAAAGCAATAGTGCAATAAAAGGAGATGCCATTTTTGCTGCAAAATTTGTCTCATTTTCTTCAGCTTGTCAAGTTTGTTGTCAGTATATAGTATTAATCTTAAATGCAAACATACTGCTTCTAGCTCAGGAAGTCCCTGAGCTGCAAATTGCAGGAGGCTGAGAGTATTTTAACAATATAGTCTTCCTTAGGCATCTTGGCTTCTGTCAGAGGTAGGGTCCTGGATAAGACAGTTTTTTGATCTGACTGATCTGACTGCTGCTGTGTTAACTGCGAATTATGGTTGAAGTGCAGTATGGTTCTTTTATATGGGTGAAAGAAAAGAAATGTGAAGTTTTTGCAATGACCGCATTAGGGAGTTAAATACCAAGGGAACATAATTTCCTTTGAGAGAAACAGTCTTCTTTGCAATTAGAGCACAGGTTTAAGAAAAGAAATTAAGGAATCTAGGTGTATCTGCTTCTGGCTCTGCCATACACCTGGAATTCAACTCTGGAAATTTGTACAAGTTATTTTTGTGTGAGACATTTGTGAATTACTAAAGGGGGAAATGAGAAGAATTAGTTAATAAGACTAGTAGTTGAAAAGAACCCTAGTACTTGTTTTTGTTTCAGTGAATATTATGTTATATTAGCCTTAATTTCTTTATCCAGGATTCTTTGGCAAGTGAATGCAGGGTTCTTTGAAGTAAATACATGAAAAGTAGTTGGCAGTGACAAAATTTAGTATTTTTAGGTCAGTCACATTATGATTTAACAGACTTATGACAACAAATGTCACTTACTGGAAATAATAAGGTTCTGTCAAAGCATCTTTTGTAGCATCCTTGCACGGGGCTGAAATGTGTCTACACCTGCATAAATGAACATTAAAATCTCATTTAATGTGATCAGTAGCTCGTCTGCTTGGGTTACTGTGAAATAGCTATGAAGTTAAGACTGAGTATTAGGAGGAGGTACATAAGTTGTAGTTAGCTTAAACCAGTCATCCATGTGAGTCTACTAAGAAAAGCACATCAATTATCAGCAGATTTTAATGTGCTACCAAGGTCTGCAGCTTCACTGGAAGATGTTTCCAGGTCTGCAGATGAAGAGGTTGAAAACCATTGGCTTTGACAATACCACTCCAGTAGCCTCATCTGCAAGGGCTTGTCTACACAGGACTTCCCTGATTACTCCATGTCTCATTCTACAACAAAGAGTCTGGTTCTGTTTACCTTAAACCATTTTCAAAGTACGATTGCACTTTGAATTCGTACCCTACCTTAATCCATGTTAACTTTCCAGTGCATGCCCTAAGGGAGCAGTAAACTAAACTGAATGACTGTGTCCACACAGGGGCTTAATGGAGTTTAACTGGCAGAATTCAAGTTCATCAAGGTACTTATTTCAGATTCATTTTCTTGATGCCCTGGTATGGGCAAGCCCTAAGAATAGAAGTGGTTTAGTTCTAAGTGAACGAACCATGTTGTAAAATCAATCACTGAGATTTTATTATATTTTTTGTGTGTGGAATACAACTACTGAAGGTTATAAAGTGGGCTTTTTTGACCTGTTTGGTACCGTCTCTTATGTAGAAATTGCAGTTAGATCTGAGAAATAAAATAGCGTTCGTGTTCTTCAACAACTAAGTGCTTTATTTGTTTTTCAGTTTGGATGAAAATACTTATGTTTGCTTAAATAGCAGAAACTTCTTTTTCCCAGTACAAAAAAATCTGTCATCTGAATTGTAATTTCAGCTATGACATTATGTGCATTTGGTATGTTTTAAAGCAGATGAACAGTGTAACATTTTAGGTGTTTATAGCAAATCTGAATATTATGGAAATTAGACATTTTCTGTAAATGGGAATATTCTTTAAAATGTCTGGTTTTGATGGTCCATATGGGCTGAAACTATGCTTTATTATATTCCTGAAAATACAAGTGTGTTTTAAACAACAATTTTATCTCAACTGCTGCCGTATTTAAAATACATTTGTATTTTCAGCTGTAACTCATAAAAGGTCAGGTTCCGTGCTTTTGTGAAAACTCTACACAAGTTGATGTTGCATAAATAAGCATGTTTTAAACAGCAGGCATATAAAGTTAACTGCCCCTCTGACTTGCATTCAGATTAATTATTCTTCATAATTTTTAACTAAAACAAGTTAAAGAACTTAGCTTTTTGGTACTGTCCTTCAGACATAGGTCAAAATCTTGTTAATACAGTAACACTAAAGTTTACTGAAGTTTAAACAAAGTAAAGCTCAGTTTTTCTTAGTGGTCAGCTCATGTCACACTAAAGCCCTGATCACTGGTCAAAACAGCATTAATTATTTGTTTCACGTTGCGGTTGCTGTGTCAAAATCCTTTAAATACCTCTTGGAGCTGAGAGGGAATCTTACGGCCTGTGACAGAGCAGCTGGTCTGGACATGGGCTGATGCCCCAGTTGACAGGTTGTTGGATTAGAAAGAATATCAAAGGCAGTGAGTAAGATTAGGGATAAGTGAACATCTGACAGCAGTTTGCAGCAGGGGAGAACAGATGATAAACAATGGGAGCGGGGTGCGTGGGGGGGGTGAGAGGTGAGAAGGCCATGGGAAAAGTGTGGCGGCAATCACTAAAGCTCCAGGTTGCTGAGCCTCATGAATAGAACAGGAAATGGGATTTGCTGGGACAGATGTGCTGAGCGGTGATGAATACATTATAGGGAAATGAGGCTAAACTCCTAAAGGTGAGAGATGTTCTTTCTCTGAAAATAGAAAATAATGAGAAAAGAAAAGTTTACCCTCCTGGAGAAGTAAGCATTAATACTTGGTAACTACTACAGAAGGAAGTAATGCTAATGGTAATTTTAATTAAATGGTTATTCCGCAGTAGCATTCATGAGGAACTCTAGGTCACGTACTTGTAGCATAACAATCTTACAGTGCTGTTAGAGATACAGTATTGCAAGTATTTATTTTAAACCCAAGATGGCACAAATGGTAGAATAGTTTGAAGGATGGAGCTGCCTGAATGGAGGCTCTGACTGGATAATGCTTAGACGCATATTCTGTATCTGGTATGTATTATATAGCACTCACATAACATATGTTTGATCCTGCCACCATTAAGAGAGTTGTACTAGTGATCTTGTGAGGTCCTTCCAGCCTTACATTTTTTCAATTCTGTGAAGTGATCATATGCCTGTAGAAAATTGTACGTAACTGTTCCTGTTCCTTAGGATATTGTTTCTGTGCTTTTCAAATTTCCTTAAATTATATTATTGATAGATACTTTTGCAATATTTATGATGTAATTATCAGAAAGCCAGCAGAAACTTTTTGTGTCTTTACTGACAGAACTGTATGTCAGTTCACTGACTTAGAATTTCTTATGTGTTTTTTTTTAAAGGAAATGTCATTAAAAAAACAGATCTCACATTAACATTTTCGTAGTGTATTACTTTAGCAGAATGGGGAGATGCAGAAAGTATGATTGTTGGCATTGCTCTGAGAAAGTATTGGTAAGATTTGTTCTCAGACATACAGAAGTTTATTCTACAATGTATTCTCCCAGTTTGTTTTACAAATACACGCTTGCTAAAATAGAGTAGAAACACAAACTGTGATAGTCACCAATTGGAAAACATACAGCTCAGTGGTGTAAAGACAAGAGGTGACTTAGCTATAATGGAAATGCCCACCATCTGTCTTTCCTGACCTCAAGTCTCTCATATGTGCTGCCCCGTCCTCAAGATGAGGAGACATGTATCTGGCTCCTTTAGTCCCTGTTGCTCCTAGCCACATATACTGTAACTGTAGCTCTAGTTTTTAAAAGAACAAAGGATTGTAACTGGAATCTGGGATGAATAGGTATGTCCTATAGCTCTGCTTCATGCAGGTAGCTGTTCATGTGGCTGAAATGCCATGTGCAGTATTTTGACAACAGCGGCATCGCTTGAATACAGCAATTGAAGAGTCCGTAGAACTCTGGAGTTCCAGAAATTCCCCCAAATTAGTGATCAACAAAAATTGTCCTTCAAGTGGCCATAATAATAAATAAAATGGTGGTAAGTGCAGCAAAACATAGATTAAAAAGTATGCTTTAGTGATTCTGATCAGCATAAGTACTATGCTAATAGTTCTGTTTTCCATACAACTTTGATTTCTACATTTGCATGAAACTGTAATCAAAGAACTTACTGTTTGTTACAGGCAGTTCCCATTTTTAATGAGTTATTGAAGATTATTTGCAGTTGGCTTGCATAGTTCTTTATATCCCAAGATTTAAACTGTTACAGGGTCACTGTCATTATGTAGGTTTCAGAAATACTGCAGTAAAACACAGAACTACATATATAAGTCACTAATTAATTCAATTAATTGAATGCCTGTTGTGTATGACTTTTAAGCAACAGGTACGTTTCTCTGTACCAGTGCTCTCTTCAGAATAGATGACAGGTTAGAAGATGTTCCCAAGTTACTTCTTGAATTTTTCTGTGTATTACTTTTTCCTGATGGGAGGATGATGAGATGACCACTGCTATGGGAATCAGATTTCAGTGGAGTCTATAAAAATTGAAAGGTAAAAGTGAAATTAAGAAAATAGCAAAACCTGGAGCTAGTTGCATCTGTCACTTGGAACTGATTTTTTGGGGGGTGGGGAGAAAGGAGAGGATGAAAAGCTCTGAGGATCTTTGTGAGGAGGGTCTGTGAGAAAGTCTTAGGAGAAAAACCTAAAGATTGTTACTAAGCCTTGCCTTCTATTAGCCCCCTGCTGCTGTTCTTCATCAAGTTGTTTTAATGGCTTTCAAAGCAAGTGAGTGGAAAATGGTTTCTCTGGAACTTTGAGGAGACTGAACTGAAAACTGTCATTGCTTTATAAGTAAAACACATCAAAGATTGATGGAAGAATTGCTTGTTAAACATATTGTAGATTTTAATAAAAAAAAATGGGAGGTGTCATAAAAGAGACATCAGATCATCATAACTACTTAAAGGTGAAAGTTTAATGGCTTGTCATCTGTGCAGGAACCTGTGTTAAGTGTGTCTTTCATAGCTTTTGTGACCCTCTGTGTGTGTGCATTTGAGCAAGATTTTTTTTTTTTCCCCAAGAGGGTTTTTTTCCTAATGTACAGAGGGAAAAGTACACAAGCATAAAAATGTAGGTGGTGGTTACTGTGCTTTTTAATTTTTTTTCCCCTGTATTTAGGGATGCCTTCTTCTGGTATTTTTAACTACCTAGTGCTTCAAATTCTTACATGTTTCTGAAATAGTTATTTTTCTTTGTGTTGCAGTGTATAAGATAAGTTCTATGTGTTCAGTGTGTGAAAAGTGCATTTGTGTATCATCTAGTAAGTGCATGAGTGTTTCTTCTGGAAGCTGGTCTTCTCACTTTCCTCTCTTCTCCCCACCTTCTTTTCCCTCTACAGTCCTCCCAGACAGTAAATAATGTGTTTTTTAGAGTTGTGTGTAGTTCTAATTAAAAAAAGGTAAAAAAAAAAGTATGCATAGAAAACATTTCCACTGAGACTTTGAGCTTCATTCTTTTAAACCAAATGCTTGTTCTAGTATGTCATGCTGCATATGATCAAGGTGCATATTTAGTAAGCAAATACAAACAATTGTTTTAAAGGACTAGAAGAATTCCTCAGCAAGCTAATACAGCATACTGCGCATTATTCACTATCCATCTTAAGATTTCAGAAATGTTCAATGTTGTAGATTCAGTATTAATTCATTAGTTCTTTCTGGAGTTAAACAACATGATTCTGACTCTAGATCTGATTCTTAATGTAGAAAATTGTTCTTCCCAAGAGCCTAATATGTGATGACTGTAATTACTGGATTTTCTGCACATGATATGCTTTGAAAAGGTATATATCATCAAAAGCATAACATTATTTGAGTGACTTTGTAAGACTTTCATGATGTACAAGATCATTTAAATTAGGAGTACAAATATTGCATATGAATGTATGCAATCAACTACAGAATTTGATAACTTGGTGTTATTATTTTAAGGATTATTTTCAATGATATTTGTCATTTTAGCTGATGTTTTAGTTAGCTATAATAGTTATTTGTGAACTTGGAATGGATGTAGTATTTTTGTTTTACTTCATAAAAAGGTTCTAGACTATAATGGGTCTGGACTAGGAAGGGCCAGACACTAAAATCCTTAGTGTGTATTTTTATAAACTCTTGAAATTCCAATCTTGCTGAATGCAATGGTATTTTTGCTCCTCTCATTGGTAAGGCCAGGTCTTCACTTGCATTGTTTCTACTTAGTCCTAGTTTAGGCAAAGTCTAAAGCCATTTGACTAACAGATTTTTTTTTACTGAGAAAATAAGGTGATTGGAGTTTCAGCAGTTCAGTGCTTTTTGACCAGGAATTACATGTTCTGACAAACTGAGCTGAAAGTAAAGATGTGGAAAAAATAGCGGAAACAGGTAAATTTGTATTTTGAGTATAAAATTGTAAATAATTTTAAAATTTATTTAGGATATGAACCTATATAGCTCTTCTATATATTCTTATCTTGAACTGCTGAAATAAACTATCACTGTTAGCTTCATTCAGTTTTGTTTTGGCTTTAAGACATACCTTTGTTATTATTTGGTTACTTAAGCTTATTGAGCTTTTGAAGCAGCAGGATTAGAAGAAAAGTTGGCTATCAAGTCTTTTAGCAGATCTGTCTTAGAATTTCTTACATAGGTCTGCACTTAGCACTCT
>VYZV01041356.1:7039-19514 GCA_013401275.1 Pandion haliaetus | reverse complement strand
GACCCACTCTCAGAATTATTAAATACTAAAATATTCATACGTCTCTTTTTAAAGTATAAATATTTTATCTAGTCACTGAAAATTCAGGTACTAGAAGATAAAAATAAAAAGCAAAGGTAACAACATTTCCCTAGAAAAAGCTTTTCTAAATCTATTAAATGTAAAAAATGTAGCAAAACACTAATGGCAAAAGAAATTGTGATTTATAACCAGAACCATGTTGAGAGATGTATTCTTCTTGTGCGTGAAATAAGTAGGTGAAATCAATTGCATTTTTGGAAATTCTTCTCTGTTGGAACCCTCTAGATCCTTACAGTGAGTCTTTTTGTGTGGGGGTACCTGGGGTGGACATAAAGTGGTAGCAACACTTTTTATCAATATAAAGATTATGAAGGTAAAAGTTCCAGGAAGACTGGGAAAATATTAGATAGATTAAAAATGCCTGTACTGCTTGAGACTGAGGACAGAAAAGGGAGTGATATTTCGATACTGAACTTCACACTTGCTTTTGGAATTTGCCTGGAAGACAGTTCTGTCTTTGCATTTTGTCTATCCATATGGGCATGTGCCTGAATTTATGATCGCAGATACAAAGGCTGAAATGATAATTGATTGCTGGAAATTTAATGTGAGCCCTGTACTTTCAAGCAAGTGAATCCAGCCTCAAGACACAGTGCTGAGAACATGACTTCCAGATGAATAATTTGTATTACTATTTTTGTTTAAACTTTAGTTTATTGCTCTGTGATAATGTGTGAATATATGCAACTAACTGAGTGGGGTAAATGGTAAAGGATCAGTTTTCCATTAACTTCTTGGGAACAGTATTTCTGAAGGACTTTTGTGGACATTTTTAAAATAGTTGAGAACATAACTGTATAAAAAGGCTACGGCCACATGTCATGCCAGTCATCTCTGGTCACATAACATTTGTTAGCTTCAGATGTACAACAGCTGCCATCCTAACTTTTTAGTGACTACTGTTGAACTGTAGAATGTCTAACGCTCTTTCAAAAGTAAATTCAACGAAACTTCTGACACCGAAGGTAATAATGTGAACTTTCTGTATAGGAAATCCGTGGTTTTGCATAAATTCTACTTGTGAATATGAAGCCAATTATTATCAGATAAATTAGTCAGGTTCAAAACTCTATAATGCATTAAAGCCCGACACTACTGTATTTTAGTAGGTGATGCTAGTTATATGGAAAAGTCACGTTGTCTAGTTGCTGAAGATTATAGAGGACTTCATACTTAGAGGCCCCTTAGATGTTCATTACTCTTAATGAAGGATAAAATCATGAAGGAGAGGAGCAGTTTCTGCAACACATGTCCTGTTGGTCAGGATTTCCTAGTGTGTATGTCTTCTTCAGGAAGATTGTAGGTGTTTTTCATAATTAAGATCCCTCTTCCATAATACTTTTTCAAAAGTATTCAAAACTTATTTTACTTCCAAAAATGCTGTAGCACTGTTAAATGCTTCATGTTTTCTCAATAAGGCTGTTTACCCAAATTGAATATACACATTGGAATGCAAGATCTGTAAGTACACACACATATATATATAAAATATATTTATATATAATTGTTATGTATAATGAATTTAATGATGCTGAATATAAAAAACCAGCCATCATATAAAACCAGCCATTGAGCCTAACTCATGTCTTTATCTGTAATCCTCTTTCACCAGCACAAGTAAACATGTGCTTAAGACAGACTTCCTTGCTGTATGACAGTGAACTAAGAGTTTGTGTGCTGGGTTCCTTTGGGACCCCAGTGTTCTTCCTCATTCCAAATGAGGTCAACATAAGCCAATATTCAATAGATTTGTATCAGAATATAGACTTGATACAGGAAAATATTTAGAAGAGATGAAGTTATTTTTGTATAAATTTATCCTTTCCAACTGTTGAGATGAACAGGTGATTAAATTATACAAAGTCAAAAACATGAGGACTGCAGTAGTCATGTCATTTGCCTTAAGTGTGAGTCACCTTTTAAAATCTCACTATATATTGCAGTAGGACAAGATCATTTAACCATATGCAAGCTTGCGTAACACTAGCACAAGCTGAAATAGCAGAATTTTTATTAGATATTACTTTTTTTTTCTTTTCTTTCTTCTTAGTATCGCAGATCAGGGCTTGAGTCTACAGCATGTGGCTCCTGAGCTTTCTTAAGATCAAGACAATTCAGAACTAGAGTGTCAGTGCTGGAGTCACCTCTGCTTTACGTAGTTTGTAATTTATGCTGAACAAATAATTGCTTACTCTCAATACCTCCATGCCACTTAAAGACCAAAAAAAAGTTCTGTGCAAAATTATTACTGGTCGTACAATAAACTGTTACCAAGGCAAACCTTCAAAACCTGTGCTGTCAAAAGTCAACAGAACGTCAGTATAGACAAAAGAAGCAGCATTTCTTACCATATTTGGATTTAAATTGTAACAGAAGGAAGACCCAGGACACAAAGACTTACCCATGGAAAGTAGTTAAGTCCTGAAACGCTTTGCCTAGAGAGGCTGAGGAAGCTCCATCCTTGCAGAAATTCAAACCTTGACTGGACAAGGCTCTGAGAAATCAGTCCTAACTTAGAAGTTAGCCTGATTTTGAGCAGGAGGTTGGATCAGATGATCTCCAAAAGTCTCTTACAACTTGAAGGTTTCTACAATTTTATAAGTAGATTAAGTACTTAATGGATGTTACTGTTCCCATCTGACAACTGTCAAAAATTTGTAAACTTGTCAAGAAATCTGTCAATGTATAAGTCATTTTTCTATTGGAAAATAATGTGTTTACTATCATTCTTGTCTGAGTTACATTCAAGTTAATTTTCTTTGAAACATGCAGATGAACATTATCAGAGCTCATTGCAAGGTTTTATTATCTTGTTACAAACAAGTGGTGATTACTAAAAATGAATGAAGAAAAATAAAAATCCTTGATTACCTCTTTTAGATTGTAATTATTGAACAAGTTTATTGAGGTGGTGCTTGTAAGTGTTACATAATTCTGGCCTCTTGTGTTAGGCAGTGACACACAGCAAAAGATGCTTTCTGCAGTTATTTTATGCACTGCTTGCTTTTCTAATTCAGTTTACTTTTCCTCTGAATACTTAGCTGATATGTTTGCTCATTATTAAACATATCCTTATGAAAATCAAGTGGAGTGCAAGCGACGAAAATTTAAATGCAAGGTGTATTTCAAGATGCTTCTTAGACTTGGGTCTGTCAGAACTAGTTAGCAATTTGTGGTGGTGTGATTTGCGGGAGGAGGAGTTGTTGATTTTTTTATAAGGTCACTGCTTTTAAAAATAAAAGACTTGATCAGGAGGACATTTTCCTTATGCAAATTTATGGTGACTTTCTGTCAGAAATAGAAACATACCAAATATTACAAAGTAATCATCAATGCCCGTAACAAAAAAATATTCTCTAAAACCAGACTCATGTTCCAGTTGTATTCTCCCTTATCCTAATTTTGCTATATTTAGTACAGTAAGGGCCTGAAATGTAATACTTAAGTTTTATATTCATCAACTTTTTATAAAGTAATAGACCAAGTTCGTTTCAGGTTTCAGCAACTCCCCTTAAACATATTCAAGGCTTAGGCTTTTAAAAGACATGATTTGGGAACAGGTGAAGGTCAGTGTACAGTCATGTGCTTCCTTTTGTGCTTTGAGTAATAACGTTCAGGAACAGGAACATAACCATACCTTTTGCTAGTCGACAAGTAAAAGGACAGCTTTCCAATTGCATTGTGAATGGTTATAAAGCAAAATTATGGCTACTTCCTTATTTAAAAGTAAGAAAAAACCTACTACATTTAAAAGATGACAAATTTGATGAGACTGAATTGCATGCAAGATTGTTATGTGAGTTCCTCTCAACTTTGAAAATATCATGTGACAAGACATTTGGACTAAAAAAACTTAAAACTCTGCATGTGCATTGTACCATTTTAATGCTGTGTTTTTACCTACAAAGACATGTCATAGTGGCTCAGTAGTAGTTCCTGACTTAAAAATTCTTGATGGAAAAAACTTAGAGTCTTTTCTTATCTCTCTTTAAAAAGAGGAAGAAATAACTCCTGCCCTGTAAGACTGGCTTCTTTTAAGTAAAGCGATGAATTTATTTCACATTTAGAACAAATTAATTCCTAATTTAATTGTTTGCTCAGAAAACAGGCTTTATTACTTTATCTATTAAAAAGACAACTGAAAAGTGTAGTTTTCCATCAGGAGGGATTTTGCAGGATGAAGGAAACCAAGGCAATCTGCTCTTTGGCATGTTGTCTCCTGCAGGTACCAGTGCTGGGGGTAAACAGAAAGAGGTTCTCGAATGAACATAACTCAGAATGGGAAGATGAGTGTATTCAACCAGTCACCCTGTGCTCTGAAGTTACCTGGCCGAGTGCTGGCTTCTGCTTGCTGCTGAAGTCGAGCAGCATGCCTGCACAGGGGGTAGCGAGGAATGCTGCTGCTTAGCAGCTGCACCAGGAGCCTGCCACATCCCCGGGCCTGGCCACGAGAGCCAGCCAAGTGATGGGTCGCTAGAGCCACGCGAGAGGCCTGGAGGAGCCTTGGTTGCTATTCTGGCTCTGTGGCTGTAGCAGGCAGCTATGGAGACAGGGTGGAAGTCATGTGCCCTGACCACATTATAGGAGTGGATTAAATTCCTTCTCCTGTTTCATATGCCAGATCATTTGGGCTTTATGGAAACTTAATCTTCTATGTATTTTTCTGGTTTATGTCCTAGTGTATTATAAGACGCCATGAAATTTAAACTCAGATGCTTCCTTTGTGCAATAATTATCACAGTAGCTTTAAAATGGGTAAAATACGGCTTTTTAACATATTTATAGGTAAAAAAAAAAATCTTTCTTGGGTGGCATGTGCCTTTTATGTGCAATGATGTGCTGTTGTGCTGTAAACCTTGTATGTCTTTGTAATGTCTCCTCCAGGGTGTCAGTGGTGTGGAATTTTCCTGACTATCTTCAAAGATAGTGCAGAAGATAATGCATTGTTTAAAATAAACTGGATGTAGTTCAACAAACAAAAAAAATGATGAGAAGTTTAGGGAAATAATAGCTGAGAGAAGGTAATGATGGCTGGGCATGTTCATGCAAAGGGTAACACAACTGAAGAGAAAAATTACTACTTATCACAAAAATGTAAAGGAATGTTATAAAGCAGGCCAGAATAATTTAATTTCATCAGTAATCAATGACAGAATGGTATCTCATGTGGAAAGGTTTTTTTAAATTAAGCACTAAGAAACCGTTTTTACCAATATGCAATAACATAGTCTAGGAAGGCACGTTTTATAATCACTGTCATTGAAAAAACTTGGGTCTAAACTTGATATCTGTCTTATCAAGGATGCGATCAGGATAATGATATTTTTCCTGGTATTAGAAGGAAAAGACATAGTAGCCTATTAGTTTCCTTCAACCCAAGTAATTACATGATTTGTTTGCATATGATATTTTGCAAATAAAATGCACTTATTGCTTGTGTTTTTTTGTTTTTCATTTCTGTTTTTTTTTTTTAAGCAAAGACTTGACAGATCCTCTGCTTATGTGCCAGGAATTCTACAGGCGTATTTACTGTCTTTTAAGTTGTCTTATGTTGTTACCTTAGCATCCGATCTAAATAAAATCATAGCAACAAGGCAAAAATAAATGTATTTGCTTTAAAGTTACCAGAGAAAAACACAAAATCAAAAGCCAAATTTTCAGATTCTCATTTCACCCTTTTGAGTATGTGTTCTGAAAGCACAATATAGCATATAAGCTCTTCTCTGCTGTATCACTGAAATAGGGTAAAATGGCAATAAAATCTTTACTGAGGGCATTGCTTCATTGGGAAGTTAAATGTTTGCCTAATTTTAAGAAAGGAATCCATAAAAATTCTAAAAACTAAGCAGGTACACAAGAGTTTTGACTGATTAGGCATGAATTTCTAAATACAGGTTTCTGGTATCCAGATTAGAGGCATCTTGTTTTTACATCTTCAGGGATTTAATTTTTTAGTATTTGCAATAATATGCAAATAAGTGGATATGTTTATTCTCTTACATTCACTGAAATCAAGAAGAGCCTTCCCTCTGCTTCCAGGTGGTTTTGAAATAAACCTGTTCTGTCTGAATAGTGCCAAAGGTTTTTACATGGTCTGGAGACAGTAGTATGGTCATGGCCTACATTTGGGATTGGTAAAAACAATCTTATGAAAGCTAGGAAATGTGCTATAATCAGAGTGCCTGTAGTTTTAGAATTTTATCTGAGAATATCTCTTGGAAAAGAGGAAACTATTGAAATTGTTATTCTAGAAATGGGAAAATTAGGTAAAATGTGAACAACTGCCAGTTTCTCAGTCTGTGTTTCTCACTAATGGTAGTGAGACTATACATTTAATACCTGGCAAAAGATTGTGTTATTCACTTCATGTTTGGTTTTTGGTAGGTAAGAAACAAAATTGCTGGTTTGTGCCTCACTTTACCTAGGGCAGAACACTCGAGCTTTTTATTTTGTGAGCTGTCCTTGAAACCTGATACTGTTTTAAAACTTCAATTTTTGCCATTTCAGAACGGAGTCATACTTATGCCTTTTAGATAGATTATTTATTGGTCATCTTACGTGATAGCATTTATAAACAGCAGTTTCACAAATAATTAGAAATTGGAACAAAAGCCCATGAGGCTCTGACATCTGTTGCACATAATGCCCACAAAGCTTTATTTAATCAAATAAGTTAGCATAAAACCTGAATTTATTTATTAAAATATTTTGTTGAAAGAATCCCATTGAGATGCAATGTGTCATTTCCAAGGGTATCCTGGGATACAGGCCAAGATATGACACTTAAAGAATGTTATTGAGAGCAATGTGCTTTGATGTCTCATTTATTTTGCTGTTGAATTCACTTTCTGCTTTTTTCTTTGTTATATGAAAGCAAGGTGCTGAGAGGATTGTTTATTCCAAAGAAGTTGTCCTGCATCATATTGTCTAGCTGGCTACAAGTTACTACTTTACAAGTAGATAGAGATTATGTTTTAAAAGTGCTTTTAACACTTCTTAATTCATTCTTCCACTGGTCTGATGATTAACCAAACATATGCTTCCTGCTTTATGGTGTCATGAACAACTTCCTGCTGTAGTTCAGTTTATTGAAACCAATCTTCCTTTTGATTTTTTCCAAAGTAACGTTTATTTTCTTAAGCATACGTGTCTCACCACTTTATTCTGGTTTTATTTAGTATGATATATTTACATTGTATTGGAGAAAGCATTCAGATTTCATCAGAATACAGAAGTCTTCTAGATGTCTCTAATTATCTTTTGCCAAATCCACTTTATCTGTGATTAGTATGAAAGCCTGAATGTTTTTGTCAGGAGCTTATAGCTTTGCTTTTGTAATAGGCTGCATTTTAAGCAGCCAATTGGATTGGTGTTGGCCTTTGAAAAATGTAAAATGCTTTGAAGGAAGACTTAAATGAACCAGTAAAGATTGTGCAAGCACACACATTTAATCTCAGGACTATCTGCATTAGAGTTAAAGCTCTGGGAAACTAAAGGAATTGCACTGGACAGCAATCAAAGGGTACAGCTTTATTACATGTCTGTTCTGAAAATGAAGGGACTGTTTTCTCTGGCTTAAGATACTAGGTGCTGCTCTGATAAAAGGAAGAAGATAGCACTTTAGATACCACATTAGAAGTTTTCAGGGACATGTCCAACTGTGAAATGGATGGGGCTACATGCAATTCTTTCTCATGGTCACCAAAAATAATTCTGAAATAACTTAAGATGATGTAGGCCCCCCTGAAGGATGAATCCTCCCAAAGAATTACTTTTGATTGTTATGTTTTTTTGATTATCACTTTAAAATTGAAAGTGCAGTAATTTCTGATTTGAACAAGAAAAGGACGCTTGTTCAGTGACTTGCTTTAATCCTGATCTGGGGTGTTTCTCAAACATAGTATTTTAAGAAGACTAGATGGAATTATAGTCTTGACATGGAAAACAATATGAAGGATCAGTTTGTCAACACTGTATGAAGAAAAACCAAATTCTTAAAACTTCAAGAAGAAAAATTTATACTTTAAAGCTCAAATAATTATGGGACTTCTAAATTATTTATTTATTTTTGTACTCACTTTTCTTCTAGTATGATTTGTAAGTCTTGACATTTTTTCCCTTATGAGCCATATAGGCAAAAGTATTACATGTACATTTTATATCCACATGCTCTCTGCCTGAGATGAGTAAATTTCTAACTACTGTGATTGCATACTACATTTGATTATTTTCTTCTGATTGTGTCAAAGGGATTTTTAATTCCAAATATCTGCTGAGAGTCAAGGGGACTGATTAAATCAATTACTTGCTTTTATTCCTGCATGCCATTTTTGTGTTCCTTTTTTGGAATCTGCTATTCTTTTTTCATTGTCTTCTTTGGGAATGGTAACTGAATTACTGCAGGCTCTGATAGCATTATGGGGGTTTTGGTGTTTTGTTTTGGGTTTTTGTTACATTTTTTTTAATCAAATAACATTACTTCCTCAAGTCTCCACTGTGGAGCTGAGATTGTTGTCTGTAAGCAGCACAAACAATATTACAGACTTTCAAGTAATTTTGAGATAATCTTTAGCTTTTAAAAGTCAGTGGAAGTGGCTGAGGTGGAAGTGACTGGAAAGCCCTGGCTTTCAATGTAAATGTCAGTCTATTTTTTAGGTGCTTTATCTTCCATTATTCAATTCTGATCACAATTTGTGTGTGACACACACATACCCATGTTAAACACAAGGAGATCCTGAGTTGCTCTTACAAAGATTAAAGAAAGCTTGGTTTCTTTGCTGGTATTACCTCATCAATTACTTAGTATACTATAGTATTAGTACAAGTTTATCATTAAAAATCCTCATCTTCAGCCTTGAGAGTCTTATTTCATTCACAGAAACACAAGAGAATCTTGTCCTTTTCTTTGCTATTACTATACCATGATTTTTTAGAATTCTTTTTGAGTTTTGCAAATCCACATTTGTAAAGTATGCATTAAGGTCACATCTAAGAATAATGAAAGGCTTAATCAATCTTTATTTATTAAAGGATTTTAAAAGTTTGTCTCCTGAAAAGCAATTAGTAAGTGTTAGCAGTTGCTTGTGGATTAACTGTAGCCCAGATCAACAACTGGCAAATCGTCAAGATAGAAGATTACTAAACTGATGACAAGGTGAAATTACATTTCNACAAAAAAAAAAAAAAAAAAAAACAACAAAAAAAAGGAAAAATAACCCCTCTGAGAAAAATAAAAAAAATCCCTACTCACTCCAACCCCCCAAACCTTCCTTCAGTATTGGAGCTCTAGAAGTACATGTTCTTGTAGCTTTGGCAAAGCTCATTTGCTGATCTTAATTGCTAGGATGTATTTCAAAAGAATTAACTTTCTGTCCCACCATATGTGTGTGCACATTTTAACAGGATGTCAGTTTTCATCTGTCCCCTACCTCGTAACTGCTGTGGTCAAATACTGCGTTTTTTACATTGCTCCTAGGAACTCCACCTTCCTTTCTCAGGTTTGAGTGTGTGAAGTTGTAGTAGTGTTTCTATATAAATGTCTGCTCTGCTGGAATGTCATAAAGCATCAGTTACCGTGAGTTCAATAAATACAGAGCTGTGCTATGTTGAGGGATGGAAAAAATTTGGAAATAGTTTTCTAGGCCAATGGCACACAACGGAGCAATTTTCTAAACTCTTACAAGAGGTGTTTTCCACTGTAAAGGTTGTATTCAGGTAGATATCTTCTCTTTCAGTGAGAGTTTTAAAGGTGGAGGAGGAATTAAGATTCTGGACTCCTGTGTTGCAGATATCCATGGGTCAGTTGTATGTAATTTCTGCACATTGACTTAGACATTTTAGGGAAGCCCAATATCCATTAGAGAATCCTAATACTTACCTATTTCAGTTTAAATGTTTAAATGCCATGTGAAATCCTTGGCAGAATAGTTGGAATCCCTTTAAGACAACATTGTGTTAGATACCAAAACCAGGCATGCTTTAACTGCAAACTTAAGTACAATAAAAGCTCAAGTACAGGTTATCTGGTCTTTGTAGATATGTCTTGCTGACATTTTAGATATATATCTTAAAATATTTTAAGGCTACCCTTATTGTTCCTATATTTATAGAAAGAACAGTATCCTACATTATTGCACAGTTACCTGTTTACAGGCATGCTTTCTTTGGAAAAAAGCCTCCTGTAATTAAGAGTAGTGATTTACTATATGTATAAAGTGAGCAGGAGCTACTGCAGGGGGAAGCTGAGGCACGGTTCAGCTGAAGGCTGAGCAGGCCTGTGATCTTCACGAGCACTGGAAGACGTTGTACAAACCTGTGTCATCTCTTAATATGTTATCTTTCTGATTGGTCATAGTCCCTAAAGCAGCCACTGACAGATGCAGTGCAGAGGAGCCAAATCACCTTCATTAGTCCAAGGCGATTTATGTCTTATAGAAGCAAATCATAGCTCTGGAATGACACATACAGCACATTTTGAAGAGTTTTCTTCTCAGCCACCTCTTGCCTACAGAGGTGGCCAGCCCACTGGCAGTGACAGGTACCAAACACGATACCTGCGTGCAATAGTTGTGCTGTGTGCTCATTGAGTCCCAGGTGCAAGTATGTTGCTCAGCGGCATTGCGTTTGCATTTATGACCTCTCCTTTTACACCAATTTCCCCAAGTGTCAGCTGCTGGAGGAATAGCCAGCAAAGATGTACAACTGTGGAATATGGTAAAAAGTAATAATCTGCCATCCAAAATGAAAAGGTTGGCAGGTCTAAGCTGAGACAGTGTTTCATTTGTGCAGACCTCTTATAGCTTGTTTTTAAGGTATGGAGGCAAGTTTTGGATCCACTGTGATCCTTTTATATCTGAGTATTCTTTTCCTTTGTAAACAGTAACAAAAAAGTGGTCTTGTGATTCTCTTTGGGACATGGGCACATGAAGGCTGTTGCTACGTTAGGACATTTGATGCCCATTTCGGATTAAATTCTTGTCTAGGATTCCTGCCGTTTCAACAAAATTTGACTGGGCTTTTTTTTTTCTTTTCTAGTGGTTCTGTGTGATTTTTCTCTGATAACATACATCTTGGGCCTTGTTTATCTTCTGTATCTTTTATTTGTGGAGATGTTCCCAAACATCATTGTGAATGTTTTAATTTTTTATTCTATATGATTCTATATGTTTATTCTTTATTGATCACTTTAAAGTTTATAGATGCATATATATTATTCTAAAACAGGATTGATTGTAACATTTTAAAGGGAATTGCCTTGAAACATCAAATACCCTTGTAATATCCTGTGGTAGGATACCACTGAAAGATGTATTCGCACCTCCACCTTTGTAGTAGTCCTTTTTGGTAGCCTGTATCATCTGTAAAAATAGTAATCTTGAAATAATTTTGTAGTGAATTCTTTGTATGATGATTTAAAATTCCAGATGTTAAATACTTTCCTTACCTTATAGGCCAGACCAAACAGCTGAACCCATGTATCTGGGTCCTTGCAGCAAAAAGGAAACCCATAGAAAGCAGTGGCTGAGGGGATCCTCCACTTAGATCAATTGAATTGAACAATCTTGCCCTAACTTTCTGTAACACTCAAATAACTGTACTGAATGCAGCTTCAAATGGGTTTTCAGAAGTTCCAGACCTAGTGGCCTGTGGAAATATTTCATGTTATATTGTTTCTTGTGGATCAAGAAATACTAAATGGCATTCATAATGTCACATTCTTCCTAAGAAGGTGTAATTCTGAACTTTCTCCTCTATGACTGTCCAACTCTGACAAGAAATATTAGAACTTGTGTGTTGTGGTTTGTTAAAAAATGTAAATTTATGTTCAAAATTGTTTGTCAGTCTCTGAGAAAATTAGAAGTAATTAAATAGAAAGTTATACAGATTTGTGCCATTTCTGTACCCTCTCATCTCAAGATGGTGTGAGAAGCAGGCAATTGTAATAACTTGCTGCTACTCCTTTCCAGCTTAATTTGATCTTGTTCCTTAATTCTGACAGATTGTTTTTAATTTTCCCATCTGTTCCATAAAAATCTCAAGTGATTGACTCTTAGGAAAAAATAATGTCTAATAGCTGAGCCATTTTTAATGAGTTGGTATGAGTTATTTAATGAGACGTGCTGAAGAAGGCAAGCCAAGTGAAAGATTGGGCCTAGGGTGAGGGTGGTGGTTGTAAAGAAAGTTAAAGGGCAACCATATGCTTCAGGAATTCTCTGCTGTTCTCTTTAACCTCAGCTTTAGACTGCTGCTGTCTCCAATTTCAGGCAGTGTGGATCTTTAGACCCGTGGACAAAACCCAGAAGGTTCAATACCAGTATTTCATTTTCCCCCTTTATTTAGTGCAATGTCTACTACCCTCAGACAGTATTGCTTTGGGGAGAGGAACAGTCATGCA